>OY755204.1:13208083-13808083 GCA_963576765.1 Draba incana | reverse complement strand
AGGAAGGAAATGATTACGGATTATGAATGAAAAAGCACACGAATCAGACCCTCCTAATCCACGATCTCACTGATCCGAACGAACACACGAAGAATACGAGGGAAAAGGGAACCTAACGCCTCTAACATGCTAAGAAAAGGGTTTCATATTGATTTCTTTGCAACAATCAATCACAAAAGCCACAAACTCCCAATTCTCACTCAAAATCTCCTCTTTTTCTCTGCTCACGATGGCTGCCACAATTGCACGCAGCCCTAGGTCTATTTATACGGCTAACCGAGTCAAAAACTGCGATTAAAATCTAATTAACCCAGTTCTACAAAGCATCGTGTCGAGCGACACCAACCCAGTGTCGATCGACACCCTCAAAACCTTCGTGTCGAGCGACACACTTCTTGTGTCGCTCGACACGACCACCAGAAACGCATTTTCTGGTTCGCGGATGTTCATAAATAATCACTAGTCTATTTTCACTTGATTTAATTTATGGAGCATATTGACAAAAGAACATGATTAATACATATGGATACGTAACAGAGTGTTACAAAAGCCAAAAAAGTGAGTACTAGTTTCCTCTTATAAAAAATTGATGGTACAACTTGTACCAATATTAATGTACAAGTTTTACTTGCCTAATTTGGATGTTACAATTTTGCTTTGTCTTCTTTTGTACCATTTTTAATTGTAACTAGGTGATTATCCGCGCATACGCGCGGATTGTTTTACTTTTTTTGTTTTTCCAAAATTCTACCCAAAAAAAAAAATTGAAGTATTTATCAAAAGTACTTTTTCTTAGAAATTGATTTCAACTCCTTTCTTCCATAATTTCAAATGCTCAAACACCTTCCGTTCTTCGTATTGACATTTTCTGATGTCAATTATATAAAACACTGGACAAGTAGATAGAGAACTTTATGATGTCAACAAAATGTTTAGGTCACACGTATGATAGTATTAATATTCTTCTTCTTGTATTTGTAATTCTACTTCGGATTGTATACAATATAAATGTATGTGCTTTGTAAATTTTTAATGTTATCAATAAAACTCAGGTGTTAAAAAAAAAAAAGTCCATTATTAATGAAAATTTGTAAACTGGGCTATTTTTCTTAAAGTCAGAATCGGCTATACATTTATTAATTATTTTAAAATAACAGGAAGTGTCTACTTCAGATATTACGTCATGGAAAAAAGAATTCAACAAAACACAATAAAACATGTTGTTGACAAAAAAGGACGAACGAAAGCAAATTACGCAACTCTTTGATATATCTTTTACTGTTTAGTCAGTTGAAAATTCTTAAAAGTAAATTTAATTTTCACTCACCGAACTCAATAAGTTATTAGTTTCCAAAAGAAAAAAAAATAAAAGTCAATAAGTTAACACCAGATCCTCTGGTCTCTGACTCAATAACGCAGCCCATGTTTTTTCTAGATGGGCAGTTCTTAGCTGCTTCCATGGAGCAAACTTATTAGATTTATATATGTAAGAATAGAAACACTAATTATTTAAGCTAATTAGTTCTCTACGGACTGAATCAAGTAGTGTATATATGCATTGGTTAGGTGAAACGAATAGTATATTCACAACAGAACGTGGAAATTACATTCTTAATATTGAAAACATAGCACAATTATTATTTGAAATGTGCATATATATATAAATAGGTATTGATATATGCACATTCTATTTTGGTAACATTTACTAATATATATCGATGCACGTTACTCATATTTATCTAGAATTGTTATGTACTAGTGCCAAATATATAATTAGGTCAAACTACTTGACAAATTAAACCATGTGCGACTGTTTTTTCTTGTATTGTAGAATTTCGATGTGATCTTATCATGCTTTAAAATGGGCTTAATATAAAAATGTTGTACATACACATCAACTTTTTTTTTAAAATACCAACAAATATTTTTAAAAACAGAAGCATACATCAACGAATAGTTTTAAGATGTGGATCTCACAGTCTACAATCATCATCCCATTACCATCCCAGATCCACTAATGGTTATCACAGATGATTTAAATGATAATGACATTAAATATTTAAACAGACTTTTGAATATGGATTTCGATCCAAATTTTACTATATTACTACTATATATATAACCAAATTTCTAAAAAGTGTAAATTTATCCCCCAAAAAATATAATGTATATTTATCCAAAAAAAAAAAAAAACCGTGGAAATGTTAATTAAAAACAGTGCAAATAGTTTTTATTCAGATTGTTTAATAAAAATCTTATAATACATCATATTGTACTTTTCGTATATGCTGTTTAAAAATTAAAAATAATAAAAATAGAAAAAAAGAGAAAAAGAGAAGAGAAGAGGAGGTTCCATCAACTTCACTTAGAATAAGACAAGACTATGCAATTTGCAGAATCAATAACTTTATCCAATACCATTTAGCAGAAGAAAAAAGTGATCTTATCTTTCAGTTCTTTTAAAATTCTTTCAAAAAGAGGATATTCAAAAATGTTATGATAAGTTTTTTCCCTCAAACTCTTGCTATGAATATTAACATGGTAATACTAATATCAATCCACTAACCCCTTTTATGCTCTGAATTATTACATTTTCAATGCTGTTGGTGAACCATTTTTTATGATTGTGTAAGTATTAACAAAATACTATGTTCACTATGAATTAGACAAAATAACAAAATGATCCCCAAACTTTTTTTCAAACTAAAAAAACATCAATACAAAGCTTCTGTGATTAGTTCGTACGACCGTGATAATATCTTCTAACTATTGCTTGCAAGGTTAGGAATGTATATTCTTTGTGATTATTGTTTGAATGTATTTTAACCTCAAATTAATTCCGACTCTAGTCATCAAGTAGTCAAAGCTGAGAAATGATTTGTTTTCAAAGAAATGGGACATTATTTATTAATTTGTTACTTATAAGTTGTAACCTAAAAAAAAAATATTTCATGTTTCTTGAGAAACTTGGTGCCTTCATGTCTCCACTACAAGAAAACAGCTACAAATCCGACGGAATTTCCGACGTAAGCAATTCCGTCGGAAATTTCCTGACGGTAATCCGACCGATTTCCGACGGAACTGAAAATTTTCTATTCCGTCGGAAATCTGTCGGAATTATTTCTGACGGACAAGAAGACCGTCGGAAATCGGTCGGATTATTGGACCGGGTAACTAGCCGGTGCCGACGCCGGAGGAGATTCCGGTAAGCTGTCGGAAATCCGTCGGAAAATTTGAACCGTTAATATTTTCCGACAGATTTCCGACAGACACCCAACTAGCTGTCGGAAATCTGTCGGAAAAAATAGCCGTTATATATCCGTTGGCTTTCCGACGCTTTTCCGACAGATTTCCGACGGTCAGCGTATTTATATATATGATTCCACACATCTTCATTCACTCACAACAACAACAACTTCCAACCAAACATTTGTTAGAAAAAATCGTTAAGAGAGTGAGATGTCATCTTCTAGATATTATAGATCGTGGATGGATGAAGAGATGTATGATCCGGAGTCGAAGACATTAAATGAAAGTTGTGCACGAGGTATATGCGAGTTCATGGCGGTTGTCGGGAATCGAAAGGTGATAAAATGTCCATGTTTAAATTGTTGCAATTCGCGTAATGTTAATGTAGAACAAGTTTGGCATCACTTGTATACCAATGGTTTTATGCCGGGATACAAAATTTGGTTTTTTCATGGAGAAACTAATAATGATGGTGCTAGTAGTAGCAGTGCACCATATGTTGCGGATAGCTTAGGCGAACATAGAACGGATAACTTAGGTGAACATAGAACGGATAGCTTAGGCGAACATAGAACGGAAGTAGATTTTGGTGTAGGTACCGCTGAGATGGTTTATGATGCATTTAGAGAGAATTTGCCATCGATCGTAATAGGGGAGGATAGAGTAGAAGAACCAAATGAAGAATCTAGAAGATTTTTTGATATGTTAGACGCAGGGAAGCAGCCCTTATATCATGGGTGTCGAGACGGACATTCACCTTTATCAACTGCTAGTAGACTGATGACCATTAAGACGGACTTCAATTTGGCGAAAGACTGTGTTGATGCGATAGCAGATTTTGTGAAAGATATTTTGCCTGAAGTTAATCAGGCACCTGCATCATACTACGAGATACAGAAACTTGTAGCTGGTCTTGGTATGCCGTATCAGGTGATAGATGTATGCATCGACAACTGTATGCTATATTGGAGAGAAGACGAAGACCAGAGAAGATGTAAATTTTGTCGTAAACCACGGTATCAGGAAACTGGTGGGAGAGTTCCAATTCCATATAAACGTATGTGGTACTTACCATTGACAGCGAGGTTAAAGAGGTTATATCAATCTGCGCGAACGGCAGAACAAATGAGATGGCATACATCGTCAAGATGGAGAGATTACACATCCTTCAGATGCAAAAGCGTGGAAACATTTTCAAATGTTGTATCCGGATTTTGCATACGAGTCAAGAAATGTGTACCTCGGGTTAAGTACGGATGGTTTCAACCCATTTGGGAAGCATGGAAGGCAGTATTCTTTGTGGCCCGTAATTGTAACACCGTACAATTTGCCTTCTGGTATGTGCATGCGTCGAGAGTTTTTATTCCTCTCCGTTCTTATTCCCGGCCCTGAGCATCCGAAGAGATCACTTGATGTATTCCTCCAGCCATTTATTTATGAGTTACAAATGCTATGGAGTCACGGTGTCGAAGCGTTTGATGTTTCACGGAAGCAGAATTTTCTGATGTGTGCGGTCCTTATGTGGACTATTAGCGATTTCCCAGCATACGGTATGCTATCTGGATGGACTACTCATGGAAGATTATCGTGCCCGTTTTTCCAAGACAACACTGACGCTTTCCAATTGAGGAATGGAAGAAAGCCATATTGGTTTGATTGCCATAGAAGGTTTCTACCGGACGGCCATCCCTATCGCCGGTCTAAAAGATTATTTAAGAAAAATATACAAGTGTTTGATGCTCCAATTGATGAGATAGACGGTCGTACTATATTGGAGCAATTGAGAGATTTTGGTGCTGAGAGGACTCCTGATTGTGGGGGTAATGGGCATGAACCGCTTTGTGGTGTAGGGGAAGCTCACAACTGGCACAAGAAGAGTATATTTTGGGATTTGCCGTATTAGAAGGATCATTTATTAAGGCACAACCTCGATGTGATGCATATTGAAAAGAACTTCTTTAACAACATCATGAATACGGTGTTAAACATCCCGGGAAAGACAAAAGACAATGTGAAGTCTAGGATGGATGTTTCAAAGATTTGCTACCGTGATTATCTTGATCGTCTTCCCGATGGTACATATCCTTTTCCTCTGTACCGATTGCAAATACAAAAGATAAGAGAATTTTTCCGGTGGATTAAAGACGAAGTTAAATTCACTGATGGATATGCAGCTAATCTGGGTAACTGCGTAGACTCGCGATACCTAAAGTTTTTGGGACTGAAGAGTCATGATTGTCATGTATTGATGCAAAGGCTTCTTTCATTTGCTTTTACCCATCTCCTTCCTCAAACTGTTCACGAAGCTATTGCAGCAGTTGGTGCTTTCTTTAGGGATTTATGCACGAGGACACTTACAGTTGAGGGGATCCGCAATTTAGATGTCAATATACCAGTGATCCTTTGCAATCTTGAGAAGATCTTTCCGCCATCTTTTTTTGATGTTATGGAACATCTTCCCCTACACCTCCCCCGTGAAGTTGAACTAGGTGGTCCTGTTCAATTTCGTTGGATGTATCCTTTCGAGCGGTACATGTTCCATCTAAAGAAGAAGGTCAAAAATTTGGCTCGAGTTGAAAGTTCTATTGTCGCACAGAGTATCAATAAAGAATCATCACAGTTTGCAGAAGATTACTTTCCTCGGCAAGTTCGTACGAAGAGTAGACGTCCTGCTCGTCATGATGATAGAGGTGAGAGAGTCACGTATGCCGCGCTGGTCCCTGAGTTGTTTTCGCAAGTTGGCTGAGTGATTGAGAGAGGGAAGAGACGCTTCCTATCACAAGATGAGTGGAGTCACTTACATATGTATATCCTAACGAATTGTGAGGAGATGGCGAAGTACGAAAGGTAAAAACAGAACTTATTTAAATACTTCTTGTTTTTAATACCTAAGTAATATATAGGTTTCATATGTTATATATTTTTGTTTGCTTTCAGGATTTACATTGCATCAATACGTCGCTATTATCCGGAAATGACAGAAGACGAACTTGGAGAATCTAAAGATACCGAGTTTCCAAATTGGCTGCAATATTACGTAAGTTTTAAAAAAACGCTTATAGATCTTAAAATTAATGAATTAATTATTACTTAATTAAATGTTTGTTTATTAATTTGTCTAAATTATTATCTCAGATTTCTGAAGGAATGAAGAATGGAGAAAGGTTTCCGACATGGTTACAAGAGTAGTTTCTGGCCCAAGCTTCGAAGAAACTTCATACGTTCGGTATTGCACTAGGGGATTTGCATTTAGGATTCATGAAGAAAGGCCGAGGGCAACTGCAGATTACGGTATTTCAGCTACAAGTGGTGATGTAGTCTACTACGGGTTTCTCAAAGAAATATTGCAAGTGCGCTATCCAGGAATATTGGGCATAAGGTGCATTGTTTTCTTGTGGGAGTGGTATGATCCGTCATATCCAGAAGGTGTTCAGGTGAGCCAATTTGGCGTCACTTCAGTAAATTCTTCTAGGAGACTGCAAAAGTATGACCCATTCATCCTAGCATCACAGGCAGACCAGGTTTGATTTTAAAATTTTATAATACGTGCGTTATAGATAAATAATGATATTTTAATTTCCTAAACTAAATATGTTTGTTTCAGGTATGCTACTTTTCTTACCCTAGGGTAACACATCGAGGAGATCCTTGGATTACAGTGACTCCAATTAATCCAAGAGGGAGACTATATGGAGTTGTTGAGCAAGATGCTATGCAACCAACTAGAATTACTCCGATTGCTCCAACTGATTATTCTTCAGCGGTGGACCTTTTTGTTGATTTCACTGAATTTGGTGATAATATAGTACATTCAGAATCAGAAGAAGAAGTTGGAGAATTTGATGAAGACGAAGACACAATTCCTTCGGAAGGATCAGACTCAGACTCAGATTAGTTACATTATATGTTTGTATCTGTTAACATAAACAAGAATTTCAGATAATTTATATTCTTCTATTTTTTTTTTTAAAAATGATTTTCCGTCGGAAATATGTCGGAAATATATATATATTTCCGACCGATTTCCGACAGAAACAGATATTTATATAATCTTCTTATAAAAAATTCATCTGCGTATATCTTGCCAAAACCTCTGTCGCTCGACGATATAGGGTTGTCGATCGACACTGGCTCTTCTGTTTTTTTTGTTATTTTAAAGCATCCGTCGGAAATCTGTCGGAAATATATATTTCCGACAGATTTCCGACGCAATATTCATATCATGCTAATCTTAAAAGACGACACGTGTTACCATTACATCTGTCAGAAATCTGTCAGAAATATATCTATTTTTCCGACAGAGTTCCGACAGATTTAGGGTTTTGAGGTCAAATTCCTGAATTTCGAGAAGACAAAGTCTCGGCATACAATTCTGACAACTAAAGTGAAAGATAAGTGAGTAAATAACCTTCTCGATGTTATACAGAACATGATTTGCGAATTTGTCATGTTTCAACCAAAAGCGTTTCATACAGTTACATATACAAAAAAATAGATGTTTACGGAAAATACTAAATGTTTAGAATTTGAAAGTAACAATGACCATTATCAAGTATTTTATCTTCCAAATATTGCTCCAACCATGCTATTAACTTGTAACTACAAAACGGATCATTAACAAGCTTAAAACCATAAATCTGTCAGAAAAATATTTTTCCGACAGATTTCCGACGGATTTGGGGATTTGAGGTAAAAATAAGTACAAAATGCTAACAATTTTTCCAAAATAAGCATTTTGCTATATATTGTTTAAAAATATACAATTTTTTCCAAAATTCTAATTCATTAATTTTCAAAAAAAACATTTCTTAAATTTCTTAACCCTAAAACAACAAAAAAACATTTCATACAGTTACATATACAAAAAAATAGATGTTTACGGAAAATACTAAATGTTTAGAATTTGAAAGTAACAATGACCATTATCAAGTATTTTATCTTCCAAATATTGCTCCAACCAAGCTATTAACTTGTAACTACAAAAACGGATCATTAACAAGCTTAAAACCACAAATCTGTCGGAAATCTGTCGGAAAAATGAATATTTTTCTGACAGATTTCCGACGGATTTGGGGATTTGAGGTAAAAATTAGTACAAAATGCTAATTCATTTTGTTTAAAAATGCTTATTTTGCTATATATTGTTTAAAAATATACAATTGTTTCCAAAATGCTAATTCATTAATTTCCAAAAAGACATTTCTTAAATTTCTTAAATTTAATAAACATTTGTTAAATTTCTTCAATTCCTTAACCCTAAAACAACAAAAAAACATTTCGTACAGTTACATATACAAAAAAATAGATGTTTACGGAAAATACTAAATGTTTAGAATTTGAAAGTAACAATGACCATTATCAAGTATTTTATCTTCCAAATATTGCTCCAACCATGCTATTAACTTGTAACTACGAAAACGGATCATTAACAAGCTTAAAACCACAAATCTGTCGGAAATCTGTCGGATTTGGGGATTTGAGGTAAAAATAAGTACAAAATGCTAACAATTTTTCCAAAATAAGCATTTTGTTTAAAAATGCTTGTTTTGCTATATATTGTTTAAAAATATACAATTTTTTCTAAAATGCTAATTCATTAATTTCCAAAAAAAACATTTCTTAAATTTCTTCAATTCCTAAACCCTAAAACAACAAAAAAAGCATTTCTTAAATTTCCCATACCCTAAAACCACAATTCATATTTCCGACAGATTTCCGACGGATGTGCCAAATTTTACCCGCGAAATAAAAAATAAATACCGCGAAATGATTTAATTTATTTCAATTTCCTACGGATTTCCGACTACTTTAAAGCCGTTGGAAAATTTGGGTTAAATAACCCGATCTTCTCTTTTCTTCTTCACCACCGCCGATCCTCTGGGCCTCCCATTAAGGGTTTCCTCCGTCGGAATTCGCCACCTCCGTCGCCTCCCATCCTCTCCGTTGCCGCGGCCACCGATCCAAACGCCTCTTCATCTTCTCTTCTCTTCACCGGATTTCACCGCCGGAAATCGCCGCCGCCGCCGCCTCCTCTTCATGGCTGACCTTCTTTCACACTTGTAAGTTATTAATTCCTTTGTGTTTGTGAATTAGGAATTGATTTTTTGATTTAGGAATTGAGATTTTGTGAATGAGGTATTGATTTTGTGAATTAGGATTAGGAATTGTGTTTGTGAATTAGGGATCGATTTTGTGAATTAGTATTAGAAATTGTGTTTGTGAATTAGGGAATTTTTAAAAAAATTTTAGATTTTAGGGTTAGGAAATTGTTTGTTTTTTTGTGAATTATGGATTTATAATTTTTAAACAATTTTACGGATTTATTTAGAATTTTAGAATGTTTATATTATAGAATTTTAACAAAATACATAAATTTTTGAATTTATATTTATATATTTATAATTTTTATATAATTAGATTTAGGAAAAATATACTTTAAAGACTTAATTTTTGAAAGTTTGTGAATTTGTTTGTGAATTAGTTTGTGAATTAGTTTGTGAATTAATTTGTTGAATTTGTGAATTAGTTTGTGAATTTAGGGAAATTTGTTTGTCAATTAATTTGTTGAATTTGTGAATTAGTTTGTGAATTTAGGGAAATTTATTTGTCAATTAGTTTGTGAATTTAGGGAAATTTAAGAAATGTTTGTGAATTAGGATATAAGCATTGTTAGCATTTTTAAACTAAATTGGTTAGTTTGGAAAAAAAATGTTAACATTTTATACTAATTTTTAAACAATTTTAAGGATCAATTTTAAATTTTAGAATTTTGGAAATTTAAAGCAATGTTTTTTTAAACCATTATATTTTTATAATTATATATTTAACCAATTTCAAAATTTTTATAATTTTTATAATTATAAATTTTAGAAGTTTTATAATTATAAATTTTATAAGTTTTATAATTATTTAAAATTTTATTTTAATTTAAATAATTCAAATTTTAAATTTTAAATTTATATTAAATTAATTATTATTTAATTTATTATAATTTTTAATAATTTCTACGAATACGTCGGAAATCTGTCGGAAATAGATTCGTCGGAAAGCTGTCGGAAATAAAACCGTCGGAAATCTGTCGGAAATAAATACGTCGGAAGTCTGTCGGAAAGTCGTCGGTTTACATGTAATCGGAACTCGTCGGAAATCAGTCGGAAACAAAACCGACAGATTTTCGACAGTGACATTTCCGACGGAATTCCGACGTCTCGCCGGACTCCGGCAGGATGTCGGAATTCCGTCGGAAATAAAGCCGTCGGAAATCTGTCGGAAAATTTTGACGGATTTCCGACAGAATTACCATTTCCGACAAGATAGAAACGACAGACAAATCCGTCGGAAATCTGTCGGAATACGCGTTTTCCGACAGACTTCCGACGGATATTTCCGTAGGATTCTCGCTGTTTTCTTGTAGTGAATATTACTTTTTATTTTAATTTAAATAATTTTATTTTAATTTAAATAATTCAAATTTTAAATTTTAAATTTATATTAAATTAATTATTATTTAATTTATTATTATTGTTAATAATTTCTACGAATACGTCGGAAATCCGTCGGAAATTGATCCGTAGGAAAGCTGTCGGAAATAAAACCGTCGAAAATCTGTCGAAAATACAGACGTCGGAAGTCTGTCGGAAAGTCATCGGTTAACAAGTAATCGGAACCCATCGGAAACAAAACCGACGGATTTCCTACGGCAGTATTTCTGACGGAATTCCGACGTGTTGCCGGACTCCGGCAGGCTGTCGGAATTCCGTCGGAAATACAGCCGTCGGAATTCCGTCGAAAATACAGCCGTCGGAAATCCGTCGGAAATGTCCGACGGATTTCCGACAGAATTACCATTTCCGACAAGTTGAAACGACAGACATATCCGTCGGAAATCTGTCGGAAAACGCATATTCCGACAGACTTCTGACGGATATTTCCGTCGGATTCTCGCTGTTTTCTTGTAGTGCTCCTACCATCACTTGTGTCAAACCGTCATCAAACGCCCACTCTCGCTGACCTCACGACCCCAACAAATACACACATTATAATTTAATATCAAACCATATAAATATTCAGTGAAATTCTGTATCAAATAATATAATAATTATCAAACGACCTCCTCTCTTCTCTATAAATACACACATTTGCCTCCACTTCCTCTCGTTCAAACATTTCTTCATCCTTCAATTACAATAATTAAAAAATCATTTATATCAAATCTTATATTTTCAACCAAAAATGGGAGAGGTCAGTGATTTTTTTTTCATCTTCATTTTGAAACTTTCATTAATCATTTAAACTTTTCTTGATGTGTTTTAATTATGTGTATGTAGAAACAAGAAGGTGCCAAAGTTGAACAAGAGAAGAAGGCAGCCACCGTTGAGACTACCGACGCCAAGCCAAAGAGTGGGGGAGGTGACTCCGCGGCAGCTCCCGCGGCTGTGCCCGCCACCGCTTTTGTTTACAAAGTGGATATGCACTGCGAAGGCTGCGCAAAGAAGATCAAACGAATGGTGAAAAACTTTGAGGGAGTGAAAGATGTAAAGGTGGATACAAGTGGGAACAAGATCACGGTGGTCGGAAAAATTGATCCGGTGAAGCTTCGAGAGAAGGTGGAGGAGAAAGCTAAGAGAAAGGTGGTACTCGCTAATCCACCGCCACCATCACCGCCGAAAGTAGACGGACCTGTCGCCGTCGCGGCCGTAGGAGAGAAGAAAGTCGACGGTGGAGATAAGGCGGCGGTGGCGCCTGCTCCTCCTCCTCCTCCGGCCGCTCCTAAAGAGGTATAGATTTAACTGAATAAGACAATAGACAACTATGTTTTTGTTATTGCCACTTCGAAAGATTTTTTGTAAAAAAAAAAAAAAAGGAGAGATTTTTTGTAACTATTTTCAGTGTGGATTTCACTACTTAGTTTGGCAATTAAGCTAATCGACAAAAAATTAGGCAGCTACAAGTAAAACCAGATTTTTATTGTCTAACATAGTATACTAGTATGGAACTATGAATTGTTGATTTTAATTTGGCTTTAAATTGTTTTTTTTGTTCAGAACTCGGTGGCTTTAAAGATAAGACTACACTGTGAGGGATGTATTCAGAAAATCAAGAAAATAATATTGAAAATCAAAGGTAAGGAGATTAATACAAACCAACTAATGTTATTTTAAAACCAAAAAACATGCAATTTAATTAACGCTAATTAATTAATATTAATTTGAACCAGGGGTCGATGCGGTGGCTATTGACGGAGCCAAAGACTTGGTTACGGTGAAAGGAACAATGAACGTTAAAGAACTTGTGCCTCTCCTCACTAAGAAGCTCAAACGAACCGTCGAACCTCTTCTTCCCGCCAAAAAAGACGACGGAGCCGCCGAGAAAAAGAAGATAGAAGCCGCCGCTCCTCCCGCAGCAAAGAAAGAAACTCCGGCCGTCGTTGTATCAAACGAAGCAAAGAAGGAAGTAAGTGACGCCGGAGAAAAGAAAAAAGAGGCCGGAGACGCCGGAGAGAAAAAGAAAGATGCCGGAGAAGCTGGAGAAAAGAAGAAAGATGTCGGAGAGGCCGAGAAGAAGGAAGGTGGCGGTGGCGGAAGCGGCGGGGGAGCGCCGGTGGCGATGGTGAATAAGATGGATTATTATGGGTACTCAGCTTATCCAACGGTCCCGATGTATTGGCAAGAAGGACACGTGTACGGTCAGAGTTATCCGATGGGAGGTCAGAGTTATCCAGGATCGGGATACAATTGTGCGAGTGAGAGTTACGTGCCGTACTTGCAGCCGAACATGACCGTTCCTCCTCCACCCGGAATGTTCAGCGACGAGAACCCTAACGGTTGCTCCGTTATGTGAATATAATAAACTCTTAAAAATTGAAAACTAAAATGTGAAAAACAGTCACAAATAGTAACTTTTTTTTTAGATAAAATTTTGAAGTTGAGATGGAGCCAGCAAGTTCTTACGTGTAACATTGTTCCTTTAATTGTTAAATTACTTCTTTAATAGAAACTAATTGCTTTATACTTTAATTATTGTGTCAACAAACGAGTAGCAAAAATAATGTAAATCTTGATGAAAAAAGAATATACTAATTAGTATTTTATAAGGGATAATTTGTTGACAAAAAAAAAGGGATAATTTTGAAAGAACTATCATTGTTCTTGACGTTTGAAGACGGATTATGTATATGTTTAATTATTTATACGATGGAGTATTTTCGATTTGTCCATTATGCAATCATTTTGGTTCATTGATCTATGTAGAAAGATGATTAAGATGATTAACTTCGTACGATATCTTGAAAAGATGAAGAACGACTAATGATGTGGAAAGCTAATTAAAGCCATTTTCTCGATCAAGTGTGTGTGATATAATCGTGGAACTATTATTATCTCCATGGTAATAACTGTTTCCCTTTATATAAGTAAAGTTTTTATCTTTATCGCATTGAATGTTTGCCCTTCACTAATTCTTTAATGAATTACAGAATTATATAGCTCATTTCAGTAACTAAAGCTTGTATACAATAAAGATATGTTCACATAAGTTGTAGGAAAACAAAAATAACGGCTCGATGATAACCTAAAATCGTATAAATTTTTCAATTGAAAGTTGAAGTTGTAAGTTGTTATATGTAAAACTATACAATATAGTTGTAAGCTAAAACTGTACATATAAAACTAATTGTAATATTTTTGGTAAGTTTTCCGGTAATTTTTTTGTGATTAATACAATCTAAAACGTTACAAATTACTATAAATTTATTAAACAATGTTTAATCAAAACCAACTTATATATACAATTCTTTGCTTAATATATTTTCCCAAATTGCAAAATAGAAAACAAACATATTTTGCAAAGTAATAATAAAACAAAATCTAGAATGTTAACAAAACTTGTTGCGGAAGCTTTCTCGATTACTTAGGTTTAGCCGATTGATTCAACTAGATTTTGTGTTTGATTGTGCATAACGTAAAGAACACAAGACTTAACGAGTTCCCATCAATGGCTGGTACTTCTTGTGGGATTCTCTTGATCCGAAACTCCAGTAAAAGAAATTTAGAGCTACACACACCTTTAAAGGTGGTTATTTGGTTTCGTTTTACAAGAGAGATTTAGAGAGAGATTTAGAAGAAAACCTAGAAGAAGACTTGTAATTGTGATGATCATGAACGAGAGAAGATCACCTCCATTATATAGCTTTCTCTGTTTCCTTTTTCTTCCTCTGTTTCCTTTTCCTTCTTCACGTAGAAGGTGAAGTAGCCAACTTTAACCAACTTCGTCTTGAACTTTCTCTATTTTTTTTTGTCGTAATAGGCTTATCTCCCAAGCCCCATAAGCTTTATTGAAACAAACCGGTTCACAATCTCCACTTTTGGTTCAGGCAAGAAAACTCTATGACTGTCAATACGATACCTTAGTAGCTCTCTCTTGATTTCTCTAGCGGTGGAGTACAGTAGAACTCCACTGGTGTAGCCGTAACTGTGACTGTAGAACCACAGTTATCCATCTCGGCCGTCTCATGTACGTCTCCTTCTTCTGTCATCTCTTTTCTTTTTGATGATTAAGAACGAGGATCATGTGAGAACTGAGATTCTTTTAAAATCTGATTTCTGATCTCTGACTCTTCTGCTTCTTCTTTTCCCAGTGACATAAAACCCATTTGGTTCCTCTGTCCTTTCTGTTCCGATTACCTGAGCTGACTCTTCAACTACCATCTGAACCCATTCACTGAGATGACTCATCAGTTATCTTCACACCTCAAACCCTGAAGCAAAACGTCTTGAAACATCCTCTAATTTAATTAACCAAGCCATATAACTCCGATTCCTCTGAATCCTTTTTTCGACTTCCATTTGCAAGATACTGCTCCTGGAACTGAACATCCTCTGTTCTAGTCTCTTAACCTCACATGTAACTTTTATACAAAACCTTTTCAATAATCTATCACACTCGCTTAAGTATAAGATGAGTCTTCCTCACTGCTTATTTCTTACGAGGGACCTTTATGATAGAGAGTTACCTGGAGATAAACGCTCAGAAGCAATGCTCAACAAATCAAGCAGAGATGAAACTTTGGTCCAGGTAAAACCTTAATTAGAAAATTTGCTAGACTTACAGATGTATGTATCTTAGATAGAGTAATAATGCATGTTGCAGATGTGTCCCTTAAATGATAAAACTTAGTGGCAACATGTTTAGTCCTCTCATGGTGTATTGTGTTCTAAGCCAAGACCAGTGCACTCTAAGAGTCACAACGTAGTAAAACACCCCCTAAATTAAAATCTAATTCTTCACTAATATATATAATACAGATGACCTATTTCGTAGCTGATGAAAAAGCCATATATTCAGTCTCTGTCGTTGAAAGTGTCACTACTCCTTGTAGGTTGGACTTCAAACACACTGTGTTGCCCCAAACTTTGAAAACATACCTTGTAACTGATGTTCTTGTGTGAAGATATGTAGTATAATCTGAATCACTGAATCCTTCAATGCTAAAACTTTCTGAATTTTTTTGAATGTAATATTAGACTTCATTGCACCTATTAAGCATCTCATAACCCATTTTAGTACTGACCAATGATCTTGACTTGGTTGTGATATGAACCTCCTGATAAGGCCTACTACATGCCTAAATAAGGTCTTTATCCAATCAAGGCTTACATCACACTCCCAACATCACTAACATATATTACCTTATTCATCTGGCTAGCTTGCTCTTCTTTTTCCTCTGGAGTTAAACTTCTTAGCTTGAAATAAATGGCTATTGGAGTTGTAATCAGAGTAGAATTAATCATTCCAAACGTTTTTAAAACCTCTTCTAAATAGCCAGTCTAAGATAAAAACAAAGTACCCTTTTCCCTGTCTCTGATTATATTGAAGCCTTTCCTAAATCTTTCATTTTAAATTTGCTGTTCAGACTCTCCCTCATATCCCTGATCACAGACTTGTTACATGATAGAATAACATATCATCTACATAGAGAAGTTGATAAATAGCTTTATCAGTCTTTGTATCTACATGGAAACACATGAGTCCTTGCTGTTTTTGATGAACTTCTGCTTCTTCATTAAACTATGAAACCTCGAATTACAAAGCCTAGGAGACTGCTTTAGACCATAGAGAGTTTTCTTCAATAAGCAAACTTTATTCTCATCACCTTTTGTGATGAATCCCTCTGGTTGATTCATTAAGATTATTTACTCTAGATCACCATGCATTAAATTTATCTTAACATCCATTTGTTCAAGCTTAAAATCTAGATTAACAATAATAAAAAGCATAAACCGAATGGAGGTATGCTTGAATAATGGTGAGAATATCTCATTATAGTCTATGCCTTTCTTTAGTGAGATACCTTGAGCAACCAATTTAATTTTATGCGTTTTTTTCTCAAATCCTGGGATTCCTGGTTTCAACTAAAAAATTCACTTACAACCAACAATATTCTGACCCTCAGGTCTTTCAACTTGAATCCAAGTTCCATTCCTTAGCAATGAGTCCATCTCTTCTTAAGTAGCATTATCCCAATACTTCTTCTTTCTACAACTCATATAAGCTTCTCCAAAATTCTTATGTTCTTTTTCCTCAATATCTTCATCAACTTATTGAGCATAGGATATGAAATCACCTTCATCAGACCTAGATGGTTTCTTTATATTTTTTTTTCACCCTGACTCTAGTAAGAATATAGCTTTCCAATCCCTGATCTGATTTATCTTATGAACCAACAACAATATGTGTAGACTCTTCTTCATCAAAATCATCATCTGATTCTTCTGAATCTTTTATTCCCCCTGACTGGTATGAACTTTCTGAAGCCTCAAACTCTGATAAATATCTAACTGATTTGAAGTTTTTCAACCCTCTGTAGCTCCACCTTGATATGAATCATCTTCAATATAAGAAGTAGAAGCTTGTGAACCTCTGATCAATTTATCACTGAAAGTAGCTTTCTTATTATTTTTATCTTTAGAGACTTTCTCAGAGCTTGCAACATCTTATATAATATATTTAGAACTTGAAATGATGTGCTTGTAAAGCTCTTGTTCATTGAACACAATATTTTTGCTTGTAATACACTTTCCTTCTTAAATTAACCAAACTCTGTAACCCTTAGTGCCATAAGGATAACCCATAAAGATCCCTTTCAAAGCTCTAGGACATGTCTTATCCTGAACAACATGTATGAATGGTGAACAACCAAATCTTCTTAGGTTTGACAAGTCTGGCTTTGATCCTGTCCATAGTTTTTGAGGTACTTTAAAATCAGTGGATGAATTAGGAGATCTATTGATCAAATACACATATGTAAAAGTAGTTTATGCCCAAAATTCTTGGCCTAATCCAGTTTCTGATAACATACTTCTAACCTTATCCATAATAATCATGTTGATTCTTTCAACCAATCCATTTTTCTACGGAGTATAAGTACACATTCTATGCCTTTTAGTTCTTGACTCACTACACAAACCATCAAACTATTGATTGCAAAATTTCAAACCATTATTTGTTCTTTAGCACTTAATCCTTTTTCCAGTCTGATTTTTAACTACTGATTTCCAATTTCTAAACTTGACAAATGCTTCATCTTTTGTTTCTAGGAAGTAAACCCAAATCTTCTTTGAGAAGTCATCAATGAAGCTAATGAAGTATCAGCCTCCTTCAAGACTCTCTAGGTTTGCAGGAGATCCCTAGATATATGAATGTACGTATCCCAAAACCTCATTTGTTATGTGTCTAACAGATGGGAATGACTGCTTGTGGGACTTTCCTAGCACACAACTATCACAGAAGCTAAGTCTCTCTACTTTTATCTTGTTTAAATAACCATCTTTGATAAGAGAACTCATATGTTTTGTACTCATGTGTCCCAACCTTGAATGCCATAAGTCTGTATCATTCTCATTTGGTTTGACTATGTCTTTTTTTGCATTTACTACCTTAGCATGTAGATAGTATAAACTATTCTCCCATTTTCCAGTAAACACTTTCTTACCATCTTTGTAGTAAGTGTGGACGCCATCTCAACCTTTATACTTGCATCCATTCTTGCCTAACATTCCAACTGATATGAGACTTTTGTTAAAATCTGGAATGTTACTAACCTCACTTAAGATAACAATTGAATCATCTGGATTGATAATCTTATTTTTTCCTCCTCCTTTAAATTGACTGATGCTTTTATTTGACGTCCTAACTTTTGGTCCATTAAACTCTTTGAGGTCAAATATCTGATCTTTATCTGGAGTCATGTGAAAAGTACAACCATAATCCAATATCCATTCTTTAGAAGACGACTCAGTACTGATAGTCAACACCATTGAAGATGTTATTTCTACTCCTATATTAGTAGAACTATCAGGTTTATTCTTTCTTTTATCAAGATATTCTCTCTTCCAATGCCTTTCTTTACCACAGATAAAACAAGTATTCTTGTTAGCATTGTTGTACTTATATCTAGACGTGGTTCTTCCTTACTCTTAGATCTTCCTCAGCAGTTGTTGTTTTTTTTTTATATCTGATCTTCCTCTTGAACCAACATAGAGACTGTCAAAAGTAGAATTTCCTCCGTAACGCTTGCCTTTGTGTTTAGGCTCCATGTTTTTATCATATGTTGTACTTGATACCCCACTCATTGTAATGGTGTACTTTCTTGTCCCATATTTCAGGGTGTGGACTACTGGCTCAAAGGATGGGGGAAGACTAGATAGAAGTTAGATAGCTTGGTCTTCCTCAGAGATCTCAACCTTGAGACTAACTAAGTCTGCAATAAACTTCAAAAAGGTATCCCACATTATCCTTAATAGACATAGATTCTTCCATCTTGAAACTAGCAAACCTCTACTTTAGGTAGATACAATTTGATAATGACTTAGTCTGATGGTCCTTTTCCAGTGCTTTCCACATACCAAGTGCAGTGGTATCATTCATGACCAGAATACGATCATTCAAACATTTAGCAATGAGATTCCTAGTCCTTTAGTCATTTTCAGCATTTTTATGATTAACCTTTGTCTCTTTTATTACTAACTATGTCTCACCTTCTTTTAACACTTTTTTTTTGTAGTCAATGTGGTTCAGTCTTCACTCAAGACATATAACATCCCAAGTATCTCAAGCTGGCCGAGTAGCTTTAACTCCCACAGGCAAACATTACCGGTACCATCAAACTTTTTCATCTAAAATCTGCCAGGCGTTGGATCCATCTTGTACTAACTTGTTTATTTTATATAATTTGCATGATTAACAAAGAACAACACTCCTTGACGTACAAAGTTGTATAAACACCAAACACTCACTCAAAATTCAAAGAGAAATAGAAAACAGCTTATAATCAAGGTAATCTCCTTAGCTTGATCTAGATTCTGATTTTTTGTGTTTTGATCTTATCTTCCTTTTAACTCTAATGAGATTTCTTGATTGATGATGTTTCATGTACATGACTGGCCTCCAATAATCAAAATACTTTAATTATTTCCAAATACCTATCTTCTTTAAAACCGTAACATCTGTAAAATGGTTGTTACATATTTTTCTTCCTTTGATTACCAACATATCCGATGCCTCAAAATATATTTTTTTCTGGTAAGATCTGCTATTCTGATCTCTTTCTTTAGAACCTTAGCTGTCCCAAGCAACCCCATGGAAGCTCTAATAGAAGTTGTTAAGAAAACTTGTTGTGAAAGCTATTTCGATTACTTAGGTTTAGCTGATTAATTCAACTAGATCATGTGTTTGATTGTGCAGAAAGTAAAAAACACAAGACTTAATGAGTTCCCAACCAACGACTGGTACTTCTCGTGGGATTCTTTTGATCCCAAACTCCACTAGAAGAAATCAAGAGCTACACATACCTTTAAAGGTGGTTATAGGGTTTCGCTTTATTAGAGAGCTTTAGAAGGAAATGAGTACAGAGAGATTAAGATGAGAACTCTTTGTAAACCTAGAAGAATACTTGTAATTGTGATGATCATGAATGTGACACCCTGACATCTGTGAAGAATCAGATTATCGGGGGGGTAACGATCTTGGTATGCGCAACATCCTCGTTGCGATCTGTTAGTGGAGATGATTGTGACACCCCGGTTTTCAGAGCATATATGGTATATGCGGTATATGCAGAGAGGCTTAAAAGAATTGATTTGGCTACCTATGTCACCAAAGTGCACTTATCTTTTCGGTCACAAGTCTTGAGAGAACTCCAGAGTTAAGCGTGCTTGAGCTGGAGTAGTTTCAAGATGGGTGGCCTACTAGGAAGTCATTTCCAGTACCGTGTGAGTGAGTTCAAAACACGAGGAAAGATCGCGTGGTGATTTGCAGGATCAGTAAACATGACTTTAGAGCCTCCCAAACTAACGCACCGACCGTCGGACTTGGAGGGCCCACGGGCTTGTGAGTGGACAGGGGCCCACGGGAGGGGCGGTCGGGACATTAAAATGAATGAGAGAAGATCACCTCCATTATATAGATTTCTCTGCTTCCTTTTACTTCCTCTATTTTTTTTCCTAAGTAGAAGGAAAAGTCATCGACTTTAACCGACTTCTTCTTGAACTCTCACAATGTTTTGTTGTAATGAGCTTGTCTCCCAAGCCAATAAGCTTTACGAACCAAACCAGTTCAGATAAAAAAAGGTAGGTGCTACACTTTTATGTGTAAAAGAGTGTCCCTCGGACTCGAAAAGTTATAACGAAAATGGCTAACCCAATAACGGGTTCCGCAGCTACCACCATTGGAACCAATGAAGCAAATACTTGACCCATCTTATCATCTGAAGAAACGGAAAATACCAAAAAGTTTGAATTCACAGCTAATAATATTGATTCAATTGGCATTGACATAATAAGAATATTTTGTCTATTAAGGAGGATTCCTTGAATACCTAAAATAGAAATAATCATAGAAAATGTAAAATAATTGATAGGATCCATTTTAGGAACGTGGAATCTACGAGAAATTCAATTGTTATTAGATGACAAGCTCGGCTGAACACATGAAGTCCTTGATATCTAGGTTAAGGAGAAATATGTGTATTCTTGACAACATGCACAGTAGATATTTAGGCAAGCTTCTCCGCAAACCTCACCACAGACACATCCCACCTGTCCGACTGTAGGCCCCTGCTGACCCTGCAAAGAAGAGCTTCCCGTCGGTTCAGGCACCATTTTTTAATAGGTGGGACTTCGGTGATATGTTGTTTTTTTATCCCATGAGGGATCATATGGTGAACGAAAATAGCATTTTTTCCTTGAAGATATATTCCTCTACACTAAATAGTTGAAACGTAGCGAGTAAGTAGAAGAACACTGCCGTGCCCAGAGTTTTAGGGGTCCGAGGCAAATTTGAAAATGAAACATTTTCTACGTATTTTCGTAACGGTAATAATAATCTAAATTTAAATACATGTTAAGAGTGTTAATAAGAAACTAAGTAACAAAATAGAAACTCCTTTCTTAGCAATGAAGTGGTTCAAACTTGATATGTAAGACTTAAAAATAAAACCCTTACCTTACGTTACAAACTAGACTACAAGTAAGTTTTGGAATTTGGAGGCTCTTAAAATATGTATTATGATATGGGCCCTTGGCGAATGCTTATTTAAATGCATGGTAAGCACGGCTCTGAGTAAGAAAAGAAAAAATAATCGAATTGAAGTGATGCAAGGTAACTCACACAATTTTGACATAAAAATCCATCAAAATATATCGTGAAACCACCATTTCTCTTCATCACATAGCGCCATCTACTGTCTACCAAAATAAGCGAGACCGAAGTATACTCAATATTTGAACTAAATTATTGAGTAAAGAGATATGCACCAAATAAAATATGAATCGAGTTAACATAACTTCTGAACAAAATTAGGTAAATAGTATTAGTATGTTTTGGACTATAACCAATTTTCGTGATGGTTCCATATCTTTCCGTAAAATGTTTTCTTTTTTTTAACATTAGACCACAACTGGCCGGCCCATTAGTCTAATTCCTACATTAAGTAGGCATAAAGACTTGATCTCGACTGTGATACTGCATGTTCTCAGTGGACTTACTTCCTACCACTAGATTAATGTCATTTTGCATCTACCCGTAAAATGTTAACATATCTTATTTTTCATATTTTTCCTCTGATACAAAATGAATAGGTGGAAACGGACAACACACAATATATATACTAAAATTTAGTTCACTTAATCTAATGTATTATATATATCGAATATTTTTTATATATCTTTATGCGGCAATGAATTTGTTATTCGCACAGTTACGCAATTGATTTTAACATGTAGCATTTGTATGCATTCTCTCTACGTATGTGTCAATGTGTGCATTATTGATATATATGGAACAATAATTATATATATTATTACATGATTTAGCATGATTAGTGGTGACTTAATCTTGACAGGAAAAAAAAATAGTGACTTAATCTTATACGTATACTTCTTCTAGATTGCTGTACAAAGACAAACCGATTAAATCAAAGTCATGTTGATGACGATTCCATTACTTTCTATTTCGTCTCTCTAATCTTCTTTTCTTTGTATCTGTCTATATAGTTGTATACACTGCTAAATTTAAATTTTTGTAAGAGTATTTTATGTACAGGATATTTTATTCTCTCTCTCAAAATCAGGGCAATAATGATCAATCATTGTATATAGTATATACTATATGCTGCAGATAAATCAAACACGCACGTACCCTGTTTTAAGGTTTATATATGGAAATATAAATATATCCTATAACCCATATTCCACTTATTTCAAACTTTTCTCTTTGGAAACATATCGAATTATAACATGTACATAATAATTTAATCATAGAATAATAAAAATACTTTTTGGATAGCGTTGAATTCTCCTACATAGGCAAATAATTGCATGTGTACATGTACGTAGGTGTTGCCAAAGTGATCACTTCTTGCTCTCCTCAGCTTTTATATTTTCATATGACCCAAGTATATTGTCTCAAGTATAAAAGAAAAGTGACAATACAAATAAAGTAAAGAAGTTTTATCATTTGGGACTAACGTAAATCGAATAAACCCAACGTCCTTTATCTTTTATCGTTAGTTTTATCTTTTATCTTTAACGAACATTACTACATCAGTATGTTTTAAAATCCTATTTGACCCTAGATATAATATTATTGATCGTGTCAATTCTCTACTTGTAAAACTTGTACATATATTGATTATGTTATGATTAATTATGGTTATGGTGTTTCTTATGGTTATGGTTACTTAAAATTTTATATAGACCGAGATTCATATAATTAAACCCTCTCATTTTCAGAATTTTTCTTTTTGGAAATTAATCGACGATTAGTCGCACTACCTACATGGCTACATTGATCACATATTCTAAAGCGTATTATTATCCAACATTTTATTGTCTTTAAGAAATGCAAACATCATATTGATGATATGTATTATAGTCAAATCAATATAACGCTTTCTTACATCATGAATTGTTTTTTCATTTGTCATTTGAAAAACAATTCAGAAATTTGTCACTTAAGTTTGTCAAACGATGGGCAGTGGTAACCAGTTATTCATATATATTTGTCCTCTTTGATTATAAAACAATTTTCATTAATTATTTGGCTTATAAGATAAAAATTTAGTCTCAGTTTTTTAAAAGTTTTTACTTTACCTAGAAACGTATTTGGAATTTTCTGAATCTATTTATAACACAGAGAAACATTATATATAAATCAATTTATTTTAAGTTGTATCACAATTCATTGATGAACTAATCTATTTATTTGAAATGGGAATCCACCTAAGATGTTGTCATTTCTCACTATGAATATATATTGCAAATTTTAAATTAATGACTAAATAATAATTAATAATAGTGATAATATGAATTAGGTGATAGGTTGCAAAATCCAATCAAAGGCCACCCATGTCTCCTTCACGGAAGTGGATCTGGCCATACAAGAAAATTATCAAATTAAATAAGCAAACAAATAGTGGATATCTATTTTGTGGTTGCAAATTAGTGGCATCTATTTATAACTCTATTTTATTGTGATTGCCTTTACGATATTGCCACGTAGATTCAGTATACTCACCACGAATCTACTCCCTCCTTTCCAATATATCAGATGTTTCATAGATTTTTACTTGTTTCATTTTATTAGATATTTTATAGAAAAATCATTCTAAACTACACGAAGTGTTGGCTAATATGTTGCAAATCATCTCAAGTATAGAAATATCTTCTAAACTATACAAACTATTATGTAACACATAGTGACATACATCAAGTATATGTAAACATGCTAGAGACTACAAATTAATATTCTTTTATAAATATTATTAGTTTGAAGAGTAATATGCAATTATTTTAAATAAAATCTACAAGTTTATAAAAAAAAATCCAAAAGCAAGTTAAAACATACAAAATTTAATAAATCAAAAGCAAATCCATAAAATCCCAAAATTACATTAATTTCGAATAAAAATTAAATTTTATTCTCATTGTAAAACTTATAAAACTTATAAAATTTTATTCTTATTATAACTTATGAAATTACATTGCAATTTGCTATTTAATGTTGGGATAGGAGTAAAAAAAAAACTAGTTATAATTTTCCATATAAAGAGTGTAATTTTTTTGTTGTAAAAAAAAAAGAGTAATTTTTTTTTTAAGGATTAGGCTAATGAGTATTTTATTTGTGACCCAATGTCAAAAACAATTCTCATACAAAAGTGTAATATATTTCATTTGTATGTTTTATTCTAAACTATTGAAATTTATTCAACAAAATTTTAAATATATTTGTCGACCAACATTTAAAAAACTTTTATTTGATAAATTTAATTGGTTTTAAAATACATATATTTAGATCCCTATATATCTTACATTTTCAATTACTTTTTAGAAACTAAGAACTTTTTGAAGTTACAAATTTTTAATAATTTTTGAATTTAACAAAAATAATTTAATATATTTTAAAACTGAAATTATAATTTGGTTTTAATTGAAAATTTTCATTATTAAATTTTTGTAATTGTATTTGGTGTTTCAATTTATTTAAATTTATATTTTTTAAATTTTCTATTTTTAAGTATTTATTTTGTATGAAATTAATTACAGATTGATCCCTAAATTGATAATAATTTTCAAAAAGCACCAATTTGTATTTTTAACATGTTTACATATACTTGGTGTATGTCACCATGTGTTACATAATAGTTTGTATAGTTTAGAAAACATATCTATACTTCAGATGGTTTGCAACATATTAGTCAATACTTCGTGTAGGTAAAAATCATTTTTCCGATGTTTTATTAGTTTTTATGTAGAATTTAATGTTATTAAATGTTTTTGACTTTTTAAACTCTGTAGTCTTTTAATGATTTTCTGTAATATATTTTTAATTTATTATTTAATATTTTTTTATTTATAATTTATGTTTCTTAATTCTCGCGTAAACATCTTATAAAACGGAACGGAAAGAGTATATATCTAAAAAAAAATTGGAATATGTGTGTAGTATATCATTAATGAATATAGATTAATTTCCTAATTGTAATAAATATGATTAATATAGAAGAAATAAAGCAAACATGATAGTGGCGTTGAAATTAAAAAAAAACTACCATGAGTTAAAATTGAGTTATGGATGTAATTCATAGTTAACTAAAAAATGTTACCAATCATGATTTACAATATTTTTTTTTTTTGAATTTGAGTTTGAATAATGATGTGTTATTGTTGATATACAAATTTGAGTTATCTCCTTTATAAAATTGATAACTAAAAAATTAACTCAACATCATGGAAAGTCTTATGTATTAGTGATGAATTAGTATTTTTTACTATTTAAATCCAATTTTTCAAATAAGAACGTGAGGCTTTTTTTAATCCTTTTATGACACAAAAAATTCTCAACTACACATTTATTTAGGCAAAACATTTATTGTAAATTTATAAATTTCTTTTTGAATAATTCAAACAAAGTTGTTCCTATAAATAAAATTAGAACTGGAATTGTAAATATGATATTAGAGATGGAGACTATATAAATAACATTAGAGATGAGATTGCAAATATGATATGAAATGTATCCAATTAGTTTTCTTTATTTTTATTTTGTAAAATTATTTATTTCTTAAATTTAGAATATCTAAGTTATTTTTATTTCACTTGATCTATTTTATTATTTAATTTATATTAAAATATATTAATATAACTTATTTTAATTTAATTGCTTTTAGTAACACATATTGCAACTTATACATCAAAAATGTTACCAGTCAGTTTTATTGATACAAACATTAATTCATATTTTCACAGCACGCTCACCACATAAATCTGCAGTTTTTAACACATTATTTTACTGCAAATTTACGTCGAACTATACCACTTACTGCAACTCAACTTTGGTACCACATGCTACCAATCAGAGCCACTATAGCTGATAAGAAATGGTGGTTATTCGAAACAAAGCAAACATGATAGTATGATCTCAAATTATTAGGTTGGTTACAAATATAAGAATTATGACCAAATACGTTTATTGTTTTTCTTATGCAGTAAACTATTTAAGTAGTCATTGTTCATAGCCTACAATATATACTTTGAATTCAGCTATTGTACAGTTATTGCCAACAAACGGTTGTTGGCAAAAGGTAAAAATGAATAATGTTTTGTCAGTTATGATAATAAATGTGAATAGAAATTCTTAAGTTTGTTTGGCTATACAATTATTCAAGTGTTTGGTGTTTATGTACGGTATATGGGATAATGAATTTTTTTTTTTTGTGTGTGGATAAAATAATGAGTGTTTAATGGTGTCCACGGCAAAATCGGGTTAGTGTCGCGAATCTGAAAAGGGTTTGTATTTGGAATCTCATGGTTTGACTGATATGGCTGCGTGAGAGATGATGCATCTTCATCAATCATCAATCATCATGGTTGGGGACATCCCGATCCTGACTTTTTTTTTCATCAAGAGTTTTTGTTTTGTTTTAGATATTGACGTTTTGAAAGCCGTAGTACAAAATACATTATGGTTACGTTTAATTATTTCTTACTTAACCCATATAGATCATAGACTAAAACACATAATAATATTTGATGCACTATATGTAACATTTTTTGATTTTTGTTTGTATTTTATTTTAATCCTTGACGCCCGTAGTATATAATATATGTCATATATCATTTATCTCATGCAAGAAATTAGTAGGCATATTACGATCATGTATAAAAAAATATCCAACTACGTGACCTCCAATTGCATGGATTGTTGTTCTCTTTAACCAATACGCACTATAGTAGTTCAAATGCAAAGAAACTTGACAAATGTTTGATCTATTAAATTTGATTAGCTACCTTCGATCGAAGTCTTCCTAGCTACTAAGATATATGATCATACATCTTGCGGCATTAATAAGCCTATACACTACAAGTCAACGATCGATATTCATACTTTGGCTGCACAAGCTCTCAAAAGGTTAATGGCTAGCTCGAGTGAATGACCTTTGGGAGCTCCGTATAGAAGTAAATCCATTTAGAAAACACGTATACAAAACATCTATATACGGGAGAAATACATTTTGCGGATGAGGTCCACTTTTCACTATGATTCGTTTGTTTTTGAAAATGAGAAATTCCCGCAGCTAATATTATATATGTTAATCAATTGTATTATTCAAAGGGAAAAATATTTAAAGCATGCCCATGACATAGGAATGATTAGGTTGGTCCACATATAGAAACCGGTTTGACCCGGCTCCATCTATTCGTATTTATTTACACTTGCGTGTTTTTAACTAAAAGAAACTTTTGTCTTGTAAAATACAAATCTCTCTTTAATTCTCATGATGGCTGTTATATTAAAGGAGGCATACTAATATTTGGATTCAAACTTTAGTCTTGCTTGGATTTAAACTTCTTCGATTTGTATAGTAGAACTTAAATTATGCTTTTATTTTCATGATAAATAGGGCGCTACTTAAAATTGTAATCTTAAGTTGTTGCGGTCGATAAATATAACTAGATTTTGACCCACGCCAAGCGTGGGAATATAAATTTCAGTTTATTGTAGAATAAAAATATATTGTTACATCGTACATACCAAAAAAATACTAAATAAATAGTTATGTCCACTAAAAAAATGATTCGATCGATTTTTGAATCTTGAATATTTTAGTATGTGATAGGTTTTAGTTTTATGTGTATACAAAATATAAAAATGAAAGAAATTTATGTACAATAACGAAACTAAAAAAAGAACCATTATCTTATAATATATGACAAATAATGTAATCGAGTGATATACATCTTATATTTACAAAAAAAAAATGTTTTTCAATAACTATATAAAATCTGTTTAAACTCAACTTTATCACTAACCAAAATACTAATAATTGAATCTATTTGAGTTTTCTAGTATTTGTCATCAATGCCGAATATATATTAGAAATATTAAAATATATAGATATTTTCACTATGCCAAATTGAAATGTTTTGATTGGTTGATTTAGTTAATGTATTCCTTAAGATCCTTTTTGAATGACACCTAGGATTAATATATTCCTTAAGACTCTTTTTAAATGACACTTAAAATTTTTAACTTTTAGTTTTTGCTCAATTAATATATATATGATATGTACGTAGTTTCTATTCAAAGAGCATTAGTGGAATTGACTTCAATTTTTTTATACGTTACTTATCGTTTCGTTAAAAAATATAATTCAAAGAACGGATAAAGTCAGAAGACGGACTTTCGATGCGATAAATCCATATTACTTTGGAATGCTCAAATTGTTTGACAAATTCAATTTGTTACGCCAAGCGTAGAGATAAATTAATTTGACACAAAACTATACACATGTGGAGATATGTATCCTTTATTATTTTTGAAAAATAGTTTGCCCACTTGTTTCTTTCTAGTATGGACTTGTCTTAAGCCAATTAAAATTTAAATAGTTTTGAGAACCTGGATGGGCCGAAAATGTAAAATGTTGTGGAGTCATAATTTCCAAAATGCAATTGTGGAATTATAATCTAAGAGCACCCCACTCATGATATCTGATGGGTATCAAATGCCCAAATTCAATGAAAAATGGATCTTTAAATCAAAAATGGCCTGATACGTCTCAATCGAGTGATCTATTTGAGACGGTATCACTTGCCAGGTGTCACATTTTTATTGGAACTGTGTTTTTTGTGTTGGTGGAGTCGGGGAAAGAAAAAAAAATTAAACTCATTTCCCAAACAACTCTTTCTCTCTTCTTCGTGTTCCTCAGTGGCGATGAAAAAGAAGCTCGCCGATTCATCTTCTTCTCCGGTGAATCGGAGCTCTTTCTTCATGTAATCGGATCTATTTATCCCGTAAAACTTCTTCGTCGATAAATCCCTTCCTTTGGTGAATCGATTCTCTTCCTCTCTCTCTCTCTGATGAATCGTCGAAGATTTGAGGTTTCATGAATCGATTGCATGTCGACCCAGATAAGAAATCGCATTTTAACAATGAAGATAAGTCTCTTCTCTCTCAGAATTGTAGTTATTTAGGGTTTATGTTGAAGGAAATTTTTCGATTTAGGGTTTCTGATAAGTGTAATTGTTTGAATTAGGGTTTTTGTTATCTGATTCTTACTTTAGTTGATTTCACTTATTTGTTTCAGGAAATTGAAGATAGGTTTGAGTATTGGTCGTATTCATAGCAGATAATTCGTTTTTTTGTGTACATTTGAGTTCTGAAATTTCTGAAATTTTATGAGTTTTGAGTTACGAAATTCGTATAGGTTTTGATGAGTTCTGAAATTTGTATGTTATTGTAAATGGTTTCAGGTTCTCATGACTATGCGGTAACATAAGATGCTTGTTAATCCGATAAATATTTATTGACTCTTCTCTGTTAGTAATTGAATTTGATTGGTGATATGTTTAGCTAATTGATTGTAAAACTATTTAGTCTGAAATGGTTGATTGTAAAACTGTTTAGTGTGAAATGGGTGATTGTAAAACGGTTTAGTCTAAAATGGGTGATTGTCAAACTGTGTTATGTTTAGCTAATGGATAGAGTTTGGTGAATCATAAGCCTTATTCTTGTTGCATATCATAAGCCTTGTTGTTGCATATCATAATCATAAACCAAACTGTCTTTAATGGTGTGCATAACGATTAGGTAGAAATTTATGGTGATGCAGACATTAGAGTCTCTTTGCAAACTGGAATAAAAGTTATGAATGTGTGTTAAATTCTTCTTTAAAGTGGTTGAGTGTGTTAAAGTCTTTCAAAGTGGTTGAGTGTTTAAAATTGAAAGTTTCCTGTTATTCATTACAGTAAATGTAGTATGAAGTAAATGGAACTTGGAATCTGAAATGTAATGTAACCTGAACTAAAAATATTTGTAGTCTGAACTTAATGAAAAATTGATATACATAGTAAAACTTAAAAACTTAATGAAAATTTTAAATTAAAACTTAATGGTCATGTAAAGTAAACTTAATGGAAACTGATATGAAGTAAAACTTAAAAACTTAATGAAATTTAAACTAAAACTTAATGGTCATGTAAAGTAAACTTAATGGAAACTTATATGAAGTAAAACTTAAAAACTTAATGAAATTTAAACTAAAACTTAATGGTCATGTAACTGATGTTGTCTCAGTCAATGTAATTACACAACTGACCGGTTTTGAATTTTAATTAGGTTAGTCATTATTGAGGCTATGCCTTTATAATGACTCTGTCTCGGTAAACAAACAACGGATAAACTGAATCTAAACCCTTAATGGCTCCCACTGATCCTTTTTCATCCTCTCAATCATTTACCAATCTCTTGTTTAGCCAAGAAGATGTTCTTAACCCTCAATTTAGCCAAGAAGATGTTCCTAACCTTCAATTCTATTCACAGCCACAAACTCCTGAAAACCAAACACCTAAAACCATAGAAAAGAGTATAATAAGGTTAGATGGAGTCCTCCGGAAGAAGTGGCACTTGCTTCTGCTTGGTTAAACACATCGAAAGATTGTGTTGTGGGTAATGAGCAGAGAGCTAGTGCATTTTGGAACAGAGTTGCAGCATATTATGCTGCATGTCCCTCTGTTTCAACCCTTACTGTCCGGGAGCCTAATACTTGTAAACAAAAGTGGTAAAAGATGTCTACTGATATAATGAAGTTTGTTGGGTGTTATGACTTTGCTGTGAGTACATACCGCAGTGGAGAGAATGATAATAATGATGTTATGCTAGCCTATAAGCTTTATTTCCAAGATAATAATATCAAATTCACACTTGAGCATGTATGGAGACTGCTCAAGGATGATCAGAAATGGACCTCATGGCAGGTTCAAAAAGTCAAGAAAGAAGAAATCAAAACTGAACAATGGCTCTGCGGTAGACTCAAGCTCCAACACTGAATCAGCGACATCAGAGAGACCTATGGGAGTGAAGGCTGCGAAGACGAAAGCGAAACGTAGTAATAAGGTAGAGACTTCATCAGCTGATGTTGAAGAGCTTGAGTCTTTGTGGCTGTTAAAATACAAAGACTTTACCTTCAAGGATAAGCTCTCCAAGCAATCACTACTTGAGAGCCTTGTTGCAAGAGGCGATGGACTCTCTGATGAAGAAGTTCTCCTGAAGAAGTTTGTCATCAGCCACGTAATAACATAAGTTGTTCTGGTTTATTTCATATGCTTACGTATGTAAATGTTATTAATTACAAGTTCCTAATTCTATTGCTTGTAATGTGCAGGAATCTTTAGAGGATGTCGGCCAAGATTGTGAAGTGGTGAGTCCGTGAGCTAGGTCTTGAGTCAGGAGTCAGTGATCTATGTCTTGAGTCAGGAGTCAGTTGTCTTTTTCTATTGTAGTGTCTATGTCTTGAATTTTAACTCCTTGTGGTGGTTGTACCAAACTAACTCATGTTTTATTCGGTTCAATTATGATATTTTGGCTTGTATTGTATTTCATATTTTATATATAAGAAGTACTTGTGTCTTTAATCTCAAACACTTCTCAATTCTCAAACACTTCTCAATTCTCAAATACTTCTCAATTGTCAAACCATAACTCAAACACTTGTCAATTCTCTTTGCATTCGGATCATCAAAACTCTTACCAAAACATTACCATATCAATCCTATCATAACCGAAACTCTTACCAAAACATTACCCAAACACTTATCAATCCTATCATTACCGAAACACTTATCAATCCTAACTCAAGCCTAATTTTTTTTTAAGTCTCAACTTTTTAATTATCAAGCATATTTTTGTTTAAGTCTTTGCCATTTCTCTCATTACCGAAACTCATAATTTGGTTTAAGTCTCAAGCCTAGTTTTTTTTTCAGTCTCAACTTTTTAATTATCAAGCATATTTTTGTTTAAGTCTTTGCCATTTCTCTCATTACCGAAACTCATAATTTGGTTTAAGTCTGAAGCCTATTTTTTTTTAAGTCTCAACTTTTTAATTATCAAGCATATTTTTGTTTAAGTCTTTGCCATTTCTCTCATTACCGAAACTCATAATTTGATTTAAGTCTCAAGCCTATTTTTTTATTTTAAGAAAAAATTATTTTAAGCTTCTTCAAGTTTTTCTTCTTAAATCACAAAAAATATTGGATATAATGACATCTAATCCTCACACTTCTGATGCCAATTATGATGATATTTTTGATGAACTTCAAGTGGAAAGGTTTAAAACATGTTTTGAAAATGGTGTAGATGCTTACCGTAGACGTCAAGCGAAAAAAAAATAAAAAATAGAGAAAAGCTAATATCGAAAGAGACCGCGAGGAAGGTGGTGTTTGATTATGGAACGATTAATTTTCGGACGAGCCCACTTACCATGAAGGCATATTCCGACGACGATTTCGAATGAACAAGCGATTGTTTGTCTGTATTGTTCAAAGCCTATGCCAATTTCCATATTTTCAACAAAGAGCAGATGCTACCGGAAGGCAGGGTCTATCTTCCCTACAAAAATGTACATGCGCAATTCGTCGTCTCGCATATGGTATGGCAAATGATGCGATGGACGAATACCTCCGCATGGGTGCAAGCAATGTTAGCCATTCCTTAGAGCAATTTGTGGATGGAATAATACATTTATTCGAAGGTGAGTACTTGAGAAGGCCTACACCGCATGATCTGCAACGATTACTCAATCTTGGAGGGTCTCGCGGATTTCCCGGGATGATTGGAAGCATTGATTGTATGCATTGGGAGTGAAAGAATTATCCTACGGCTTTGAAAGGCCAGTTTCCACGCGGACATGGAAAACCCACTATCGTATTAGAGGTCGTGGCTTCGCAAGATCTCTGGATTTGACACGCTTTTTTTGGAGCTCTGGGTACATGTAATGATATTAATGTTCTTTCTCAGTCACCGGTCTTTGATGATATATTGGAAGGTCGAGCTCCCCAAGTTAGTTACTTTGTGAATGGGCATCAATACGATATGGCTTACTATCTCACAGATGGTATATATCCTAAATGGGCAGCATTCATCCAATCAATTTCCCGACTGCAAGGTGCGAAAGAATCATTATTTGCTAGGTGTCAAGAAGGTGTCAGAAAAGATGTCGAGCGTGCTTTTGGAGTCTTGCATGCTCGGTTTGCTATTATTCGAAATCCAGCCCTTTTTTGGGATAAAGAAAAAATAGGCAAGGTAATGAGAGCATGCATTATATTGCACAATATGATTGTAGAAGACGAACGAGACGATGGGACTCTGGACAATTTATCCGAATTTGTACAAGGAGAAGGAAGCGGGACTTCTCACGTGGACTACTCGTTTTCTACAGAGACATGTACGAATGTGAACAATATGATGGTCAATCGAGCAAGGGTTCGTGGAGAACGAACACATCAACATTTGAAAGCAAATTTGGTTGAACATGTTTGGCAATATCATTATCGAAGTAACTGACTTATGGCAACGTAATTATCTTCTTTCGGCATCTTTTTATATGTTTTCTGAATTTTACGAGTTTTTTTCAATGAATTTTACGTTTTAATGGATTGTAAAATTACCTTTTGTAATCCCTTTGTAATTTTATGTTTTTATAAATATATTACTTTGATTATTTTTTATTTTGTAAATAATTAATTTTTTTTTTATGATACGGAGACTGGTATCACCGTTGAACAGATTTTTAACAAGTATGATAAAAAATCTCAAATAATAAATAAATATATAAATTAATAATAAGAAATGCTTATGATACCCAATTTAGTTTATGAGTGTGCATGCTCTAATTCGTCATGCGGTTGGTGTACTAAAGGAAGGTAGGTGATTCTTAAGAAGGATGGTGGCAGGGCGGGCCCACATTGTTATTTTTGTGGTACGTGCCACATACTAAATAAAAAATAAAAAAATGAAATGCATGTAATGTTGTCGAGCTAGCTCTGGTGGCAGACGTAGATATGTTTTGGCATTGCTCACGGGGGTTCAAACCTTCTTTGATTTCAATTTATTTTTGGGTTTTCTCACAACAAAACTTTCTTTATTTTCTCACGTTTCTAACTATAATATATGTAACTGCCGGAGATCTTCTTTCCTTATATTTTTCTCACGTTTTCTAACTATATAATATATACTTTTTTTGTGTCAATATTTATATAAAATAGCAACTAAATTTATAAAAATGAAACAATGATTTGCAATATACAATTGTTTGTTAAATGAATAAACATAGAAACCAAAATCTCTACTTTTGTAGTTTGATTAAAAAAAAAATTTAATCAAAATATCACATAAAATTTTGATAATATATGCAACATATTTTATATGCATAATTTATTTTATTTAATTAAATTATATTTAGTATATAATTATATAGTGCCCCATATAGAATTATTTTCTAAATCAGCCACTGGATCGTGGTGAGGAAACAATTGGAGAACCAACTAACTACATTTGTTCACTACTGATATGACAATGCAAATGCATGTAAACTCTAGTTGCCAATCTGTTTTAATCAACAATCACTTTTTTTAGCACTTGGATAAAAATGATTCATTGTAAAATAGAGAGTAATATTGTTAGATGCCGAATACAACAAGTTATGTGTGATTTTGGTTGTAGTAAAAACTATGTGTTTTACGTACTTTTTTGATTCTTTATTATATGGAGATTGCTCATATTCTTCTTTCTCGCTGATGTAGTGTCATATGTATCTAGTATATCAAGAACTGGAACCCAAGTGCTTCTAGTCAAATTAAACGTAGTAGTATTCAATGGTGTACCTAGAAATTTATAGTGTCATATGATTTTTACTAAAATACTAACAAATACAAAATTACGAAGAATGGTGGGCTATAGCCCATAACACAAAGAACGTTAAGTATCATGTGACCCGTTCAGGTGAACGTGGGTTCGCCACTGGAAATACTATAAGAATAATAAACAGTTTAAAAAAAAAATGTAGAGATATCGCAAAAATGAAAAAAACACAATATATATCAAAAAAATAATATCAATCATGATTCACTCAATCACAACAATCACAACATCATATATTTTATTTAATAATTGTATGATCCTTTCATTTATTATTTGATTCATCTAGTTCTACTATATAAGGCTATGTAATTATCATCATATTAACAACACAATAATACAATATTCTTACATCTAATATGATATCATACTATAAGGATAATAAACAGTTTTTAAAAAAAAACTGTAGAGATATCGCAAAAATGAAAAAAACACAATATATATCAAGGAAATAATATCAATCATGATTCACTCAATCACAACAATCACTCCATCATATATTCTATTTAATAATTGTATGATCCTCTCATTTATTATTTGATTCATCTAGTCATCATCATATCATTAAAAGAGAAGTGATTTTGCTTACGTGTCGAATTCTCAGCGCTCCTCAGCTTTAATTAAGAAAAATGTTTTACCGATTTTAATTAGATTTCCCGTATTTAATATGTGTGATTTCAATATATTATAGTTACAGATTTTATCGAATCTTAATTGTAAACTTACCGAATCTTAATTATAAAATTACCTTTTATTAGTTATTAGATATATATTATTTTCGTTTTGGATTTATTAGGATTTTAATAGTAAACTTAATATTTAGTGAATATAATAATATATTAGTGATCGTTAGGACTTAGGCAGATTGACACTAAAATGGAATATATTCGTAATTGGATATATTCTATATGTGTAGATTTATGTCAATCTTCTACTTTTATTCTTATCTTATTGTTTATATGTAAATTTTATTTATTTATTTAGATGATCGTATTAGTGAAACCCTAGAACTTTGTATATATATATGTGTGTGCTTTTTTCAGTCTATCAATATCGATATTTCTCTGTCGTAGTTTCTTCGTTCCTTATTTTTACTAATTTTTTTTCTTTCGCATATTACGATTTTAGTTTGGAAGAGATTATAGTTATTTTGTATTTCATATTGCAGGATCATCATGGTATCAAGTTTACATGCAAGTCTTGCGTTCATCCATTCTAAATTTCCCATCACTTATGTACGTTTGTTATTTCTGATATCGAACATATTATAATTTCGTTTTGTGTTATTATACTGTTGGCATGTTCATCATTCTATCTTTTTTCTGTTTTTTTAGTTTTGTTTTGTTTAAACAGGTGCTGTGCGTTGTATGATGGAGTCACGAGTTTGGTATTATATATGTTGTTTACTCATGTATGGTTCATGTTAATTGTATATGATTGATAATTATGTTGTTCCAATTTTTTTTATAGGTTCGACACCTCTGAATTCATAGCCTTGGTGGTGATCATTATCTTTCATAGTATTTATATTTTTCTTTCTTTCTTTTGTTCTTCCTTTTTTGTTAATGATCACGTGTTTTATTAATGATTTGTTTATGGTTTTTTTCTTTTCTGTAGGTTCATCACATAATTTTACCAGAGTTTGTAGAATTTGTAGAATTTAAATACGCTGGTTTATCAGATAATAGAATCGGTGTCCATTTGAATTTTTTCATATACATAGTTCTGATTCATATTTATTTATTGAACCCTAAAATAGTGTTGCACGTAAGAATACCAGCGGCTTCATAACATATGTGGGTTTCTTGCATATCGTTTTACTGAAACCCTTTTCCACCAATCTAATCTCAAGTCTCTGCTAACGATTCAGTTTTTGATCGAGGTAATTAATCTCATGATTTATTATTTATCCGTTGTTCCTAAAATATACTAACATATTTACGGTGTACTTGAAGGTGCTTTAATTGACTTATACTTTGATATACAATATTGTATATATATATATATATATATTGCTTATATCGATGTGTAGATTATGTTTTTGTTTAATCTGTTTTTGCAAGCGTATCACAAATAAATTTTTATTCTTCAATAGTGCATTGCTCATAATGCCTTCAATAGTGCATTACTCATAATGCTCGTATACATTTAATTTTATTATTTGTGTCAAGTAAATCTTTGATTAAACAATGATTTGTCTGCTGGATTTTCCAATTAATGGAGTAACATGCTTTATAATTGTTTTAGATACTCTTTACTTAGCCACAATAGTTTTAATTCCTTCAATTAATTCTAGGTTGCTCAATATTTCTGTCTAGAAGCTGCACAGTGTTGAAGAAAATTTCAATCTTTGCGTAACATGATTTACTATTCTACAAGTTCATTCGTGTTTGCTAAGGAAGTTGTATATATCTTTGGTTTGAGATGCAAGAAATAATTCTTTATCTGATTATGTTCCCCATTAAGTATATGCAGGGCTATCATAATTCAGCCATGGAAAACCATGGGGACATGGCGGAAGAGGAAATGAACGTGAAGGAGAATCCAGAGGCTTGCCTCCTTTTGGTGAAGCGGCTTGCCTCCGTTTCAAATCAACTCAAGCGTTTGACGTCGAATTCAACGACCGGTCAAGTCTTGAAAGGGATCAAGTTCATTAGTGACACCGATGTCGGTGTTGGTTGGACCGCCGTGGAAAAAGATATGTTATATTGATGGATTACTGCTTCGGTCCAAATTCGGTGAATGTATAGGTACATGCTATTGTTTTTAGGCACATCTGTTGATGTCGCCGTCTTGCGTGAGTATATATTCGACTTTCTAATTTCTTTTAGGTTTAAATATCAAAATTTTGAAGAATGATTTATTTAAAACAAATAATGAAAATGTCATCGGATGAGGAGAGATTCCAGTGGCTTGCATGGCGGTGATAAACCTGAGAGCCAAAAAGAGAGAAGAAGACATTATAAGAATGCTGAGAAGATTAACTATGTTACATCAAATGTGGCTCACTATAAGTAGGTTGGCCGCCCATTTTGTCGATACAATTCCTAAATCTCTTTCTGGTAAAATCATGAGAAGGCTTCTCGGTCTAAGTATGAAAAAGAAACCGTTATTGTCGATCTTACAATCAACACTGTTTTGTTTTACAATCCCATATTTTTACTCTTATTAGTAATTCCGTTTCAATTCTACACTCGAAGAGATCAATCCACTCCTAGCGATTTCAATCCGTGGTTGCCATATTATTGTTCTTAAAATATTTCCAAGAATTTAAAGAATTACATTCTTCTAGGGATGGACAAGTAAGTTGTCTCCATTCATTATGACATAGAACGAATGTAAATAAACATATGAATTATCTCTGCGATCTTTACGTTGATGTTTTTGTTCTTTCTACGGTTTTCAAGGATGACTCTAACAATGTGACCCGATTTCTGATACTTGCCAGAGAGCCTACAATTCAAAGAACTGATAGACCATATAAACTGAACTAATCCGGCTACAAAATATGATTGCCAGTAGTAATGCTTTTTTATTTCCTCATACGAGTATCTTGGTGTGCTGTTCAAGGCCTGGCTGTGTTTGCTTTAAGAAGCATTTGCTTATCCAAGGTAAATTTTTGAGTTTTGAGGATAAGTTGTGTACTATTATTAGTAGTTCATTCGGAAAAATACAAATATAAGGTGTAGTTTCCGCTCTTCTTTTAGATAGAAAGTCTTCCGCAGAAAAGAAGACCGCTAAGAGTAGTTGATGGTTCTAACAACGGAAGTGCCAAGTAAGTAGTTATCTTATCTAACTCACACCACAAACACATCTATTTTGGAGTAGTAGTTGAGTGATTGTTTTGTGATGATGACAAGTACTTTGATTACTTATTCTACATTGATTTTGAAGCCTCCATGGCTGAAACGCGTTCTCAGCACGCCCTCGGCCATCTACAGGTCCCAATCCTTGTAACCTCGAGACCTTTATTTCCAGTCTTATAGTCTAATCCGATTCTTAAAAAAAAAACAGGCAGTTCGGTTTTGCAGGAATTTGCAAGTTTCATCCGTGTCCTAGGATGTTATCCGATGAATTTAGTTAAATAACCGAAGAAAAAACGCCAGTAGATGTTCACCATACCCTGCAGGACCACGTGAATATACCCAAATTAGAAGAACCATGTTTGTGGCTTTGGTATATTGCAAGACTCTTCTTTCCCCGTTTCTCATCTTAGAAATTTCTCTCCAATTCATTTGCTGAAACTAAAATAGTTAATCTAGGTTTTGTTGAGAACATGTGTTGTACGTTAAGCGGATTTACTCGGTTAGGATCATTGGTAATTGTTTAAAACCGATCTTTTTGATGATTAGTTTCATAATCTTCATTACAAAAGGTGGGGCTTTATTGAACAAAAGACTAATCTTTCAGTTCGAATAACTTAGGACATAATCCTCATTTTCGTAAATTTATTATTTGTTGTATAACTATTTGATATATATAAAATTTAAATGATTATTTTTATATATTTTGTATGTGGACCCAAAAATCTCATGACGGATTTGAATATTTCATGAATTTCGGTTGTTGATTTTAGAACTACATGATTACATATATCAAGGTCATTAACCATTGCATCTAAATGTTGATGACGTTCCAACATTTTTTTTAACTAGGATATATATTCATTTTTAAAGCATACATATTCCACAAATATTCGTTTGATAATTTATCGTGCTTATTTATTATCAATGTCGACCTTGAGAAAATATAGAAGAAGTATTAGTGTTAGACCCCATTTTGTGGGGCCCACAATTTTAAGACAAAAAGTTACATAATAATGGTACTTCATGTTTTACAATACTAAATAAAATAAATTACTAGAAGAATATAAATTATGAGGAAAAAATCAACAACAAAAATATTTCATTTAATCATTTGTTTCTACAGAAGAATATTCTCACCATTAAAACCCTAAAAATAACAAATAATAAATTTACATGTAATATTAGATTATTATTTGTTGTATAACTATATTTTAGAGAAAATATTAATGTTAGCAAAAGTAATAACAAAAGTATTTCATTTGTTCATTTGTTTCTACACAAGAATATTCTTACCATTAAAATCTAATATTACATGTAAATTTATTATTTATTGTATAAATAAAGGATATATATAATATTGTATATGAAAAATGATTATTTTTTATGTATTTTGTTTGGGCTCCATATTAACCCTAACAAATATTTTTGAAGTTGTAAAAAATACATTAAGAAAAAAATTTCTACCTCACGAAACATACGAATAATTAGTAATAGTACGTAGAAGTTATTGCAAAATTAACATATGAACTCCCTCAAATTTTTTAACATTAGATTTTCTTTCTCTTTTTGTGTTTTGTTTGTGTCTAGGATTGTAGAGATTGATTAATCATGTTCTCTATCTTGATAGATCGGTAAGTGTACTTTATCTTTATATTTAGTTTTTGATGAATTATAGTTGCAAACTAAATGTGAAACGACCAAGTTTTTGACACAAACTAAGCAATTCTAAATCGGAAAACATAATTCAAATAACCCAATATAATACTCCAATAAATCTATAAAATAAATAAAATCTTTAACCAGAATTAAATTCTATTACCGAATTTAGGAATGATCAATAAATAATCTAGCAACCTAACATCCGGTTTACTAGACTAACAACAACAACAACATGAACACCTATCATCCTCTTCCTAACGCCTCGATTCCTCGATCACATTTTTCCTTTACCTGCAACACATGGTAATAAGAGTTGCGTAAGTATTTAACAAATACTTAGTGAGCTGGTCGTCCCACCTACCGGCGTAACAAGCAGGCTCATGTAATCAATTCAATAACATCAACAACCAAGGAAAACAATCAACACAACGCGAAATAAACAAAATTCTGAAACTGAACAGAACGTGTCGAGCGACAGCCTCTGTGTTACACCGAAATCACGTTTATCCTCTCGTAACACGAATTCTGGTGAACATGAGTCGACCACCTGCACCGAAAATACGATAAAACACATATCCAAGCCACAACAAATCATCAAAAATCAATATCACACGCAATCACATTCCGAATCAATCACAAAACACGTTGAAATACCCTCATAGCCTAGAAACCGCGGTATAGAAAAATATTATTGTTTTTTTATAATAGTAGTTTTCTTTATTATTGTTTTTTTGCTATCTTCTAAGTATTTTTGACAATGCAAAAATATTATGTACTCATTTTTGTTTTATTGTTTTTGACTTGAGTTGAACTTTTCTATATTTTTTTTTTATTTCTTTTGAACTCAAAATGTCTCGTATTTGAACATTTCAGGAACTTCGACTGTTGATTTTAGATGCACATGATTACATTTATCGAGGCTTTTAACTACTACATCTAAATGTTGTTGGCGCTCCAACGAGTTTTTTTAACTAAGCTATATATTCTTTATTTTAACGTGCATATACTACTAATATTCGTTTTATAATTTATCGTGTTTATTTATGATAAGTGCAGGTCTTGTGGGCCCCCCATTTGTGGGGCCCACAAAAGATTATATAGTAAAAGTAATTATATGTTTTACAATATTAACTAAACCAAATAATGATAATCTATGAGACATCCCGATACGAGACATCATCTACGATTTCAATCGTACCAAATTCACCAAAACAAATCTCAATCGTACCAATAGTGATAATCTTTAGATGCGTTATAGCATCTAATCCATATTCACCAATTATTGTATCATGTATTTCTTAAAGTCTTACCATAATTGTTATCGTAATTAAATTTATTGTTCGATCTATTTTCCAAGCATAAATATATTTATAACAATTATAACAACCATATAAGTGCTAGATGTTTAATATTAGTTATATTAATTGTCTTTTAATTCTCATAATTAGCAAAGTCACCAAACATACCAATATTGTTGTTATTTCTATTCTGTAAACAATTTGGTTTGCGTATATGAAATTTTAAGACTTAGAAATAAAAAAAAATGGATATGGAGCTTGATTGATATAGAAAATGCCTTAATATAAGATAAATAAAATAAAACCAAATAATTTTAAAATTATAAATATGAATATATTCATCGACTTAACAAATTAAGAAAGTGTCTTTTATATACTTTACGCAAAACTAAATTCATCGGTTTGGTCTCTATATATGAATATTTATAATGTAAATTTGGCATCTATAGTCTACAAATATTTTCGTATTCAATTTTTATGATTACAAAATAAAAAATATCATTTACATTTTATAATTTATTACTCCTGATTAAACCATCCCGTGCTGGGCACGGGTCTATGGCTAGATGCCTAAAGAGAATATTAATAATGGAAACAAATATTTAATGGTTAATCTTAAGTCGAAACAGAGATAAATATTTGTGTATGGTTAATTATGAATACTATATTTTTTTTAAAAGTGTTGCATTGTGTAAATGCTTTTTCTCAATCGGCCCATGTATAACCTGCTCTACTATATAAGGCTATGTAATTCTCATCATATTAACAACACAATAATACAATATTCTTACATCTAATATGGTATCAGAGCAGGTTATGCTCGAGTTTAGATCTAACGATCAAACTCTGTTTTTCTTATTTCTATGATTCTTAAGCCTACGCGCTTCCAAATATATATTTTTTTTAATTGTTTTTGTTTGTATCAAGCCATGGAGCTTCAAGCTTCGATTATGTTTCTATTTTCTTTTATTTTTAAGCCAAAGTGCTTTTAAGTTTTTATCAAACTCCATTTTATTATGATTTCTAAGCCTATCAAGTATAGTGCTTCCTTAAGCCATAATGTTTTCAAGTCGTTTACGACTTCATCAAGCTATACGCTTCATACGACAATGTCATCTCCGGATCCAAGTCTATCCCATGTTTAAGTCACAACAAATCAATAAGCTATATGCTTCCATTAACCTCTATACACATATGTCTTCATCACGGTGAATCCGTCCAACCGTATGGTTCAAGCGCAATGCTTCTTCTTTTCTATAAATTTCTTCAAAGATTTCAATCTCAAGCCGTTGCTTCCGCCGTCTTCGCTCCATCATTGCCTTGATCTTGAGGGGGCGTATCAAGGAAATAATATCAATCATGATTCACTCAATCACAACAATCACTCCATCATATATTCTATTTAATAATTGTATGATCCTCTCATTTATTATTTGATTCATCTAGTTCTACTATATAAGGCTATGTAATTCTCATCATATTAACAACACAATAATACAATATTCTTACATCTAATAATATATGTGTATTGTATAGCTAGTGATTTTTTTTTTGTTTTTATAAAATAAGCATTTAATGATTGTTATGATGTTTTGAAGATGAACATATTATCATAAGTTTTTTGAATTTGAAGATAGTTTTCCTAACACACTCAAGCAGCTCCACGTTGGAGAGAATATGATTTTGGGTCTGAAGGAGCTTGCATCATGAACGTTCCAATCAGCTTTTTTGTGCTTACCAGCTATCTTCTAAGTATTTTCTAGTATACATTAGTTTTTTCCGCACGGAATTCCTTGTTTGTGTAACACCCGGTCTATTTTTTTTTTAATTGCGGAAATTCTCATAAATATTAATTAATGAACCAAATCAATTCATAATCCAAATTCAGAAACAATAATAAAATCTAGCAACCTAACCGGGTTCACTAGAATTAGCAAAAACAGGAAAAACCAACAACAATCCTAATCATCCTCTCCCTAAAGCCATGATCCCGCGGTCACACTTTTCCTTTTCCTTTACCTGCAACACAATTGGGAAAAACGAGTTGCGTAAGTATTTAATAAATACTTAGTGAGACGGTCTTCCCGTCTACATGCTAAGTACGAAAATAATAGAATATCGATAACACCCGATTTAAAAGACTAACGCCAGAAATACATGGGTGTCGATCGACACATCGCACGGTGTCGATCGACGCTACAATTTAACTGGTGTCGATCGACACATCGCACGGTTTCGATCGACGCGAGGATAACAGTGGTGTCGAGCGATACACCACAAGGTGTCGCTCGACACTACATTCGCAAAACAGGCCAGATTACAAAACTCACACGATCAAACGATTCAATCATCATTTCACGCAAATCATTTTACGGATTCAACACCAAACAACCATGAAATCAACACGAAAATCCCTAAATCAAACCGTTATCAATTCCCTAGTAAAATCGAGCCTACGGTCGCGCACTCACCTCGGTTTTTCGACAAAAACGACGAAACAACGAAGAACGAGGATGAACAGTGATGAACAGCGACTGACGGCGAATTCCCTTCCCTGGAATCACCATGGAACACGGCTCAACGGACTCACGAACGGAAAGGATCACATGAGAGGATTCATGTAACGAACGGATCGCGAAAACAATCGAAAACACTCGAAAACTCACGAACTTTCTCTTTTCTTTTTCTGCTGATCTCTTTTTCCTCCAAAAATGTGGCCATTCTCTGACACTCTTGCTTAAATACCCGAGCCCTAGGCTCCCGAAACCGACTCGCTAAATCGGACGATCGATTTTTAATCCAAACCGCAAATCCAAATATGGTGTCGATCGGCGCCACGCCTTGGTGTCGATCGACACCCTCTCCAAATTCCTAGAATTTGGTTTCGGGATGTTACAATTCTCCACCACTTATCTGGATTCGTCCTCGAATCCCGCAAAAACACGTCCATACTGGACTACACTCTGGCCCGCACCTGCCAATACTACAAGAGATTCTCATATAATCTCAGAGGCCCACATCTAATCCTATGTTTATACGCACGTTCCTGAGACATTTATTACGTTGAACTCATCACACAACACACACACTCTAGGGAAACCACCGTCCCCTCGAGAGAACCACCGTCTCCTCGCACTATAGAGGAAACCACCGTCCCAATATAGGCACTCTGTACTAGAACGAGAACCACCGTCTCAGTATAATTACTCAGGAAACCACTGTCTCCTAGAGAGAACAACCGTCTCTCCACATGCATACACGAAACCACCGTCCCCGATACATACCCTGAAAAACCACCGTCTCTAGCACATGAGTCATCCGTTATAAATTCTATAATGCCTATAAACATCAGCGACTAGGTTACCTCACGTGGTCTAAAATCGATACTCCCCAACCGGAATATCCACAAAACCCGACCCACACTGGTCCTCACACTCATAACATCAGAAAACACAATCTGATACACCAGAAATATAAGGAAAAACTCATCTTATAAATCTCCAAAACGTATATCGTTACAACGAAACGAGCATTCAAGAATCGAAACAATAACACTGGCACAAAGGCCAAACGAAACTAGAACCACAAAGAAAGCTAAGCTCAAACGGCGACCTGCTTGTCGAACCACTTTCTGAACTTTAACTTCATCTTTGCCTCTGGCTCCCAAGTCTCCTCCTGGAAACTGCCACAATCCCACAAATTACGCAATAACGGAATCTTCTTCCGGCGCAGTTCCTTGACTCTCCTCTCAAGAATTCTCACAGGAACCGTCGGGACCGTCAAATCAGGCTGAAGATCCGTAAGGATCTCCGGCACTAACTCCTCCGACTCATGTAGGCACTTCCTCAACATCGACACATGGAAAACCTTATGAAATACCTTCATGATCGGTGGCAACTCAAGCCGATAAGCCACTGGTCCAACACGCTCCACCACCGGGAACGGACCCATAAATCTCGGACTAAGCTTGTTCTCTGCTATGGATCTATTAGGACCCCTCAACATAGCCATCTTGAGATATATGCGATCTTCCACTGAGAACTCAAGCTCACGTCTCCGCTTATCAGCGTAACTCCTCTGCCTGTCCTGAGCTTCCTTCATGTTTAATCTCACGACCCAGATCTTCTCCGTCGCTTCCTGAACATAAGTAGGTCCATGAATACTGCGCTCCCCCACTTGGGTCCAGCATAAAGGCGTCCTACATGGCCTCCCATATAATACATCAAAAGGAGCCATCCCGATACTCGCCTGAAAGCAGTTATTATACGCAAACTCCACCAACCTCAAGTGATCATACCAATGACCACCCCAATCCAGAACACACATCCTCAGCAAATCCTCCATAGTTTGAATAGTCCTCTCTGACTGCCCATCAGTCTGCGGATGATAAGCCGTACTCATGCACCTTAGTGCCCATCTCTGCCTGAAACACTCCCCAAAACTCAGATGCAAACCTGGGTTCCCGATCAGACACAATACTGGCTGGCACTCCATGCAGCCTTACAATCTCCTGCACAAACTTCTTAGCTAACTTAGCCGCTCCATCGGTTTTCTTAATGGCCAAGAAGTGTGATGACTTAGTCAACCGATCCACAATCACCCAAATAGCATTATTGTCCGCGAATTAGGTAATCCTACGACGAAATCCATTGTAATCATATCCCACTTCCACTCAGGAATGGGCAAACTCTGCAGAAGACCACTCGGAACTTTGTGCTCGGCCTTGACCAATGAACATGTATTACACTTAGAAACATATGCCGCCACATCTCTCTTGATCCCGACCCAGTGATAGTACCTTTTGAGATCACGATACATCTTAGTCGCACCCGGATGAATCGAGAACTTGTTCGAATGAGCCTCACTCAAAATCTCATGCCTCAACGTCTCATCTCGAGGTACACAAACACGACCACGAATCAGAATCATCCTATTCGGAGAGACAATAAACTCAGAATTCTCAGCTCGCGATGCACCAACCAAACCCTCATCACTCTGCTGGGCCACTCTGATCCTACTGAGAAGGTCTGCCTGATCGACTGCCTCTAAGCCCAAAGGATCCTACGAAATCGCACAAAGATGCAACGTGCTAATTTCTCCTACCAAATCTTTGATATCCTGCTCACGGGCTGAATCGAACCTCCGCCGACTCAAGGCATCTGCTACCTGATTAACCTTGCCCGGATGGTAAATGATCTCCAGATCATAATCTGCCAGCAACTCGACCCAGCGCCTCTGTCTCATATTCAGCAACGGCTGAGTGAAGATATGTTGCAGATTCTTGTGATCCGTAAAAATCTGCACTCTCCCTCCATAGAGATAAGACCTCCAAATATTCAAAGCGAACACGACTGCTCCCAACTCTAAATCATGAGTAGGCCGGTTACGCTCACTACCCTGCAACTGCCTCGAAGCATAAGCAATAACTCGACCCTCCTGCATTAAAACGCAACCCAGACCAACTCCTGAAGCATCAGTATACATGGTGTACGACTTCCCCGGCTCGGGTAATGCCAACACCGGCGTACTAATCAACATCTCCTTGAGTCTCTCAAAACTCTCCTCGCACTCCGGCGACCAGACAAACTGAATATCCTTACCGGTCAGCTTCGTCATCGGCTGCACCATACTCGCAAAGCCCTTGACGAATCTCCGATAGTAACTTGCCAAACCCAAGAAACTCCTGATCTCGGTCGCACTGCTCGGTCTAGGCCAATCTCGAATAGCCTCAATCTTAGCCGGATCCACAGAAACTCCCTCTGCAGAAACAATATGGCCAAGAAACTGCACTTTCTCAACTTTGCATACAACTTCTGCTCCCGAAGCCTCTCAAGAACCAACCGCAAATGAGTCTCATGCTCCTCGGGATTCCTCGAATATACCAGAATATCATCGATGAAAATGATAACGAACACGTCCAGATACTCCTTGAACACGTCGTTCATCAATATCATGAATGTCGCAGGCGCATTCGTCAACCCAAAAGGCATGACTACGAACTAAAAATGCCCATAATGCGTCCTGAAAGCCGTCTTGCGAACATCTGCCTCGTCAATCGGAATCTGATGATATCCCGAAGCCAAGTCAATATTGGAGAACCAGGTAGCACCCCTCAGTTGATCCAGCAACTCATCTATCCTCGGGAGAGGGTACCTGTTCTTCACAGTGAGTCGGTTAAGCCTCCGAAAATCGATGCACAACCGGAAACTCCCATCCGTCTTCTTCATGAACGACACCGTTGCTCCCCATGGTGAAACACTTGGACGAATAAAACCCTTCTCCAAAAGGTCCTCTAACTGCTTCTTCAACTCCGCTAACTCAGCTGGAGCCATCCTGTAAGGAGCCTTGGATATCGGAGTTGTCCCTGGCTCTAACTCAGCCAGAGATGGTGGTAATCCCTTCAACGACCGAAAAACATCCTCGAACTCCTGAACAACTCGAATATCCTCGAAAGCATCCTCACTACCAGACTTTGACATCACAATCGTCGCTAAGAATGCCTCGCAACCTCGCTCTAACATCTGCTCTGCCTGAATAACCGAGATCACAAGACTATTGGAACTCGATCTCAACCTCTGTAACACCAACCTTCCACCATCACGCTCGAAGCTCACTCTGCCTCTGAAACAATCTAGATGAACCCGGTAAAATGATAACCAGTCCATCCCAAGAATCACGTCATAAAGCGTCACGGGACTAATCACCAAGTCTGCCGGCATCAAATGCCCTGCGATCTGAACATCCACTGCCCTAGCACGACCCGAAGTAGCCAGAAACCCACCTCCAACCACCTTGACCATGCCTGCACGCTCACCAGCGCTGCTCCGGATACCGCTGCTCTCGGCACGCTCCGGAGTAATATAGCAGTTCGATGCTCCAAAGTCAAACAGTACGTGGGACTCAAAACCTCCCACTAACAAGGTCCCTACACAATTCACATGCGTTGAGAACCCTGATATCCCGACCATAGATAAAATAAAAGAATAGCAAAAACCTCGACAGCAAATTCTACGACTAGAAAATTTACGATGTTAAGTCTAGAATTTTACTTGTGATCTGGCCGGCGCCACCATACTGGCCAACATTCGCCGGAGGGTACACATGCGGTGCTGGACCAATCTGACCAATTGGCTGCTGCACTGCCTCAATCTGACCCAAGGGCTGAACTCCAACTGGCTGAATCGCTGCTACCCCCGGCTGCTGCAACTGGGGATACATTGGCCTGAAATGCCCCGGCTCTCCGCAATGGAAGCAAACCTTAGCCCCCCGGGAGCACTTAGGATAAATTGCCACCCAATGCTCTGCACTACCGTACCCGAAACAACCATGCATGCCGTGGCTACCTGAACTCGCCCTAGAAGGATCATCCCACCTCCTCTTCTGGCCCTGCGTAGGCTTACCGCCTTTGCCAGAACCAGAACCTCTACGCTGCTGCTACTGCTGCTGCAGCTGACTCCTCGGCTGAACGGCAGGAACAACAACAAGCTGAACGATGACCGAACCAGACTGCTCATGCTGATCCTCCTCAATAGAAGCCGCTAACTCCACTAGATCCGCCCTCGAAACGTATCTACCACCCTTGCACTGGGTCCTGATGCTCAACCGAAGTCCTGTAGGAATTTACTCAGGTTTTACCGGATTAATCTCTATTAATCAACCTAGTCATAATTCCTTTCCTAGGATCTAGGGTTTGTAAACAATAAATATGATAGAACAAATCTCGAATATACCTGGAGTTTTGCAGCGGAGTTATGATCAGGGATTCGAGATTCTGAGCACTTCAATCGCAGTGCCTCTACTGGTAGTCCACACGCACAGAAACTGGAATCCGCCGGGATGCTAGTGCCGGTAGATCGGATATCTAGGGAGTTTCTGCGTTTTAAAGTGGCTGCCAGAAAGTTTTCTCTAAAACCCTTCTAACCAGGTCGGGCCTATATAAATTCCTACAGATCTTTATATAGGCCCTGGAGAAAACCTAATTGATCCTGAACCGATTCAGAATCAATTAAGTCATTAAACCGAAATCTTTATTTCGGTCAGCAGCACGTGTCGATCGACACAACATACTTGTGTCGATCGACACACCTTTTAAAACATGAAAATAATGTGCATCAAATACACATTATTTGGATCATTACATTAATGATCATTCCCACATAAAGTGAATCCAATTTGCTTAGGTGTGTGACCCTGTAGGATCATATAATACTAGCAATGAGTTCATAACTCATAGATCATCATTGGTTTCTAGCAAAACGTTATGACCACCTAGTATCATATGAATGTCTAATCTCGACAGTACAACCATCTCTAGAGTGAATACAAGTGTGATTTCAGGACATTTCCAACAATCTCCCACTTGTACTGGAATCAACTATTCCAACAATCCCTTCGTCTCTATATCTCGGCATGGCATAAGGCAAGATCCGTGTCATCCTTATTCAACCAAAATCATGTTCATCGAACTCCGATTTATACTGGCAATACAAACAACTGACATTCAGTTCGTTCGAGTGCGGCCACACATTCCTCAGTATCAAATCTTCGATGGGCCCTGAGATATTTATCTCCTGCTTTACAGGAGGGACAAATCCCATCTTGTTCCATCCCTAATCCTTCACACACTTCATGATATGCCCAATCAATGCCTTTATAGTCACCTGTTATGGATAACGTTTGACAGTGTCAAAGCGGACCAATTCATATGTAAGAAATCATGATGAACTCAGGTCTAAGCACTATACTCTATAGTCGTAATGAGAACCTCTTATGACACTTAATTATCCTGTAGAGTTCTCATTAGCGGGTCATGTCCGATCATATGTTCTCTAACATATATCTATGTGATTGACTTTAATACTTTTATTAATGACTCCATGAAACTTAGTCATCAGTCACCTCACATGCTACTCTCACGCGGTTGTTAATGTCCCACTTTAACAACCTCGACCAGGGACAAATATAATCTATGTCATTTAATTCTCATAGGGTTTCATGATCAAGTCCTCAACTTGATGACCTATAGAATGTCATAAATTATTTTGGGACTATCATTTAAACACATTTAAATAATACTGAAATCAAACTTCATTAAAATAATCAAAGTATGATTACATAAACATCAAAACATAACTTAAAATAAGACAACTCCCACTAAAATCAAGATCACATCTTAATTTCCTTAAGTCCTATAACAGCAGTATGACTCTCATGCTTAGGTCGTGGGAGGGGCTTGGTCAGAGGATCAGCGACATTCTCATCCATTGGAACTCTGTTGATCTTCACGTCTCCTCTATCAATTATATCACGAATCAAGTGATATCTCCTCTCTATGTGTTTGGATTTCTGGTGTGACCTTGGTTCCTTCGCCTGAGCAATTGCTCCATTGTTATCACAATACAATGCTACAGGCTCTAAGATACTAGGAACCACACCAAGTTCAGACATGAACTTCTTGATCCAAACAGCTTCCTTCGCTGCTTCCGAAGCAGCAATGTATTCAGCCTCAGTAGTGGAATCAGCTACGGTGCTCTGCTTGGAACTTTTCCAACTGACTGCACCGCCATTTAGACAAAAGACATAACCAGACTGAGACCGGAAATCGTCTTTGTCGTCTGAAAACTTGCATCAGTGAATCCACTTATGACCAGCTCATCATCTCCTCCATACACCAAGAACTTATCCTTAATATTTCTCAAATACTTTAGGATATTCTTGACTGCTGTCCAGTGACACTCACCTGGATCAGATTGGTATCTACTCGTCATGCTTAAGGCACAAGCAACATCTGGACGAGTACAGAGCATGGCATACATAATAGATCCTACTGCCGAAGCATAAGGAATTCTATTCATTCGCTCATGCTCAGCTTGTGTCGAGGGACACTGCTTCTTGCTAAGAGTAACGCCATGTAACATAGGTGTGAAACCTTTCTTGGAATCCTGCATACTGAATCTGTTCAAGACCATATCTATATAAGTGTCTTGACATAATCCAATAAGCCTATTTAATCTATCTCTATAGATTCTTATCCCAAGAATGTACGCGGCTTCACCCATGTCTTTCATGGAAAAACAACTTCCAAGCCAAGTCTTTACAGACTGAAGCAATGGAACGTCATTTCCGAGAAGGAGTATGTCGTCTACATACAGTACAAGAAATGCAACTCCGCTCCCACTAGTCTTCTTGTATACACATGGTTCTTTTTCGTTTTTGATAAAGTCAAACTTTTTGACCGCTTCATCAAAACAAAGATTCCAACTCCGTGATGCTTGCTTCAATCCATAAATGGATCGATGAAGCTTGCATACTTTCCCAGCATTCTTAGGATCTGTGAAACCTTTAGGTTGTGTCATGTACACATCCTCTTCCAGAATTCCGTTAAGGAAAGCTATTTTCACATCCATCTGCCATATCTCATAATCATAATAAGCGGCAGTTGCTAGGAGTATCCGAATGGATTTAAGCATAGCGACTGGGGAATAGGTCTCATCATAGTCAATACCATGAATTTGTTTAAAACCTTTAGCCACCAATCTAGCTTTGAATATCTGGATATTCCCATCCACGTCAATCTTCTTCTTGAAGATCCATTTACACTCAATGGGTCTTACACCATCGGGTAAATCTACCAAGGACCATAATTGGTTTTCTGACATGGATCCCATTTCGGATCTAGCGGCTCCCAGCCACTTTTCGGAGTCTGGGCCCAACATTGCTTCTTCGAAATTCGCAGGTTCGTCACTGTCAATTGTCAACAGGTCATGATAGTCATTCACGAGAAATCCATAGTATCTCTCGGGTTCGTGACGAATCCTTCCGGATCTGCGAACTTCAGGCATCACAGGTGTAGGTTCCACAACTCCTTGTGGTTCCACCTGCTGCTCTTCCTCATTAGGTTGAGCAGGCTCCTGTGATTTTCGAACTTCTTCGAGTATTACTTTACTCCCACTATTCTTCTTATGAAGAAACTCTCTTTCAAGGAAAGTACAATCCCGAGCAACAAACACTTTGTTCTCAGAACGATTGTAGAAGTAGTATGCCTTGGTTTCCTTAGGATAACCAACGAAAAAGCACTTATCAGATTTGGGTGCGAGCTTATCGGATATTAAACATTTTACATAAGCCTCACAACCCCAAATTTTCAGAAAAGACAAACTTGGAACATTTCCAGTCCACATCTCATGTGGTGTCTTTGCAACAGATTTTGATGGGACTCTATTTAGTGTAAATGCAGACGTTTCTAGAGCGTATCCCCAAAAGGATAATGGAAGGTCTGTGTGACTCATTATTGATCGAACCATATCTAATAGGGTCCGATTCCTCCTCTCGGAAACTCCATTCCATTGGGGTGTTCCAGGAGGACTGAGTTGTGAAACAATTCCACACTCTCTCAGATGATCACTGAACTCTTGGCTTAAGTATTCTCCGCCACGATCAGATCGAAGAGCTTTAATACTTTTGCCAAGTTGGTTCTGTTCTTCATTCTGGAATTCTTTAAACTTCTCAAAGGATTCCGACTTGTGTCTCATTAGATAGACATAACCATACCTACTGAAATCATCAGTAAAGGTAATGAAGTAGTTATAGTTTCCTCTCGCACTTGTGCTCATCGGGCCGCAGACATCTGTATGTATTAGGCCCAACAAGTCACTGGCCCGTTCATTTGGTTTATTGAAAGAAGCCTTTGCCATTTTGCCCATCAAACAAGATTCACATTTCTCACATGATTCATAATCAAATGAGCCCAAAAGCCCATCACTATGGAGCTTCTGTATGCGTTTCTCGTTTATGTAACCCAAACGACAGTGCCAGAGAAAAGTTGGGTTTTCGTCATTTGACTTAAACCGCTTAGTATTTATGTTATAAACGGGCATAGATTGGTTTAAAACGTAAAGCCCATTCTCTAATGGGCCGCTACCATAAAACATACCATCGCGATTAAAAGAACAACATTTATTCTTAATAGAAAAATCAAATCCTTCCAAATCCAAACAGAAAACTGAAATGATGTTTCTGTTTATCGCAGGTACATAATAGCAATTGTTTAATTCTAAAACCAGGCCCGAAGACAAAGACAAATGGTAAGTGCCCACGACCAACGCAACAACCTTTGCTCCATTCCCGACTCGCAGCTCCACTTGTCCCTTTTTCAGCGTCCTACTGTTGCTTAGTGCCTGCACATTAGTACAAATATGAGCACCACAACCGGTATCCAATACCCATGAGTTAAAACCTGAAGAAGTAACATTTACTTCAATAACATAAATACCTGGAGAAGTCGTCTCATACGTCTTCTTCTTGTTCTTTAGACCATCCAGGAATTTCTTGCAATTTCTCTTCCAATGCCCAGGCTCATTGCAGAAGTGGCACTTATCAGCATCACAAGGGCTAGACTTGGGCTTAGGAGGAGGCACAGGTCTGTCCTGGTTCACAACCTGGACGGCCCTGCCCTTTCCTTTGCCTCTTCTGGGTTTCTTAAACTTTTTATCCCCTTGTACCATGAGCACATTTGGGGTACCCTTCTTGATGTTTGGCTCAGCTGTCTTGTGCATGCCATGTAACTCAGTCAATGTCTTCGTCAAGCTGTTCATATTATAGTTCATAATGAACGTATCATAGCTTGGCGGCAGTGACTGCAGTATGATGTCAGTAGCCAACTCTTGGCTAATGGAACAGTCTAGTTTCCCCAAGTTATCAATATAACGCATCATCTTTATGACGTGGGGACTTACTGGAGCATCACTTGGTAGCTTACACTCAACTAGAGATTTAACCGTCTGGTATCTCTCAGTTCGAGCCTGCTCCTGAAACATCGCTTTCAGGCTAGTGATTATCTTGATGGGCGACGCCACGTTCTCATATTGCTTCTGCAAATCTGATTTCATTGTAGCCAACATCAGACAAGTCACATCGACCACATCATTTGAATGCTTATCCCAAGCATTCTTTTCTGCCTGCGGGGCATTGGCACGGTACTTCTCGGGGAGAACTTTATCAAGGACATAGTCCCTTTTCTCCTGCCTGAGAACAATTCTCAGGTTCCGATACCATTCCAGAAAATTAGATCCATTTAGCTTGTCCTTTTCAAGGACGGATCTCAAGGAGAATGTGTTGTTTGAGCTAGACATTGCTGAAACAAAAGAGGTAGAGGGTAAGTTACGATGTTCAATAAAAGAGTAAGCTTAACAATTAAGAAAACTCGCATTATATTCAAAACTATGTTTTCTCAAAAGAATATAATGATCCAAGATCCATGTTTCACTAAAATCCAAGCAAGCCACTGGCTGTTACTCAAACCTCAGCTATGTAGGTAAGCAACACTTTGCTAATCATATCCAATATGACTCTTGGTTGTGGATAAAACATCTTATGTTTAGTCCACCTGATGTCTATGAGCCCAGAACTTCTGATAGCCCATTCAAGTTAACCAATCTCTTCAGTCATGTAATTGTTGATGCCATGCACTGCAAGCCCATCAACACAATTACCTACTGCCTTACTCATGTAACCGCAGATATCTTGCACTGTAAGCCTATCACGCAATTAAACGAGCCTTGACAACTGACAAGATCGGGAAGACATCCAGAACACTTGATATTTAGTCGAGGAACTGAACATTTTATCCCTAACACATATCACATATGCATTCAAGAACCCAATCTAATTAAATCTGGTTCGGTTGTTTGATTTCAGGTTCACTAACCTTTAATCTTTAGAGGCTGTCGATCGACAACCGATCAATCCAATTGAACCAGTTTCGATAACCGACCAAACCAATTTTAATAACCGGTCAATCCAATTGAACCGGGTTGATAATTGCACTCTGTCGATCGACACGACTAGGTTTTTCATGCCGATTTGAAAAATTCAACAACAAAACGATTTTGCAACGAAACAATTGATCAAACTCGATTACTATCAGGTAGATTGTTAAACCCTAACGCTCTGATACCACTGTAGGAATTTACTCAGGTTTTACCAGATTAATCTCTATTAATCAACCTAGTTATAATTCCTTTCCTAGGATCTAGGGTGTGTAAACAATAAATCTGATAGAACAAATCTCGAATATACCTGGAGTTTTGCAGCGGAGTTATGATCAGGGATTCGAGATTCTGAGCACTTCAATCGCAGTGCCTCTGCTGGTAGTCCATACGCACACAAACTGGAATCCGCCGGGATGCTAGTGCCGGTAGATCGGATCTCTCGGGAGTTTCTGCATTTTAAAGTGGTTGCCAGAAAGTTTTCTCTAAAACCCTTCTAACCAGGTCGTGCCTTTATAACTCCTTATATAGGCCCTGGAGAAAACCTAATTGATCCTGAACCGATTCAGAATCAATTAAGTCATTAAACCAAAATCTTTATTTCGGTCAGCAGCACGTGTCGATCGACACAACATACTTGTGTCGATCGACACACCTTTTAAAACATGAAAATAATGTGCATCAAATACACATTATTTGGATCATTACATTAATGATCATTCCCACATAAAATGAACCCAATTTGCTTAGGTGTGTAACCCTGTAGGATCATATAATACTAGCAATGAGTTCATAACTCATAGATCATCATTGGTTTCTAGCAAAACGTTATGACCACCTAGTATCATATGAATGTCTAGTCTCGACAGTACAACCATCTCTAGAGTGAATACAAGTGTGATTTCAGGACATTCCCAACAAGTCCCTGCAAGAACCTCTGAACCAGAGCCCGCTCGTCATCAAAACCGTGCCCTGTATGAACTACCAGTCTGCTGAACTCGGCGTCATACTCGCGCACTGACAGCTCTCTCTGCGTCAATGACATGAAGCTCATCTGAAGACGGTCTCGAGCCTCCTGAGGGAAATACTTGGCGATGAACTCAACCAAGAATTCACGCCAAGTCCACTCCGCACGTCTAGCCTCAATAGCGCGCCACCAACAATGGTCATTACCACTCAGATAGTGGACAGCCAACTCGACCTGGTACTCGCCAGGATACCTGATCGATCTGAAGTTACGCTCTAACCTCAGACGCCACTCATCAGCCGCCTCAAGACCAACTCTGCCCTCGAAGAACGACGTAGCTATCCTCTGCATTTATCCCATCATCTCAAGATAAGACGGAACATGCGCTGCAACTGCAGCCCTCTGCTGCAACCCAGCCACTGGAGGAACACCCGGAGCCTGCTCAGGAACCAACGGCAGAAAACGTGCCAACAACTGCGTCACCAATCCCACAACCTGGTCATCACCACCTGGAGCTACAGCAGCACCCCCACCTGGGCCCACTGGAACTCCCCTGCCTCTACCGACACCGGCCAATACACTGGCACTAAGCGACTGGGACTCTGACGCGGTCGCCACACTCTGATATGCACTCTGCGTCGCGCTCTCTGCTGACTCAGCAACTAATCCACGACCACGGCCCTGGCCTCCACGGCCACCAACTCTGCCCCCACGGGCACCAGCTCTGCCACCATGGCCTCTACCTTTGGTATCCATCTCACTGCAACACAGATCAATAGATAAGCACTCCAGAAGTCACAATCAACACAAATAAAAATTACCGCGGAATCTCATTAAAGGCCGGAGAGGATGATTTCTAAGACTAAAATTTGACTAAACACAATTAATCAATTTAAACACATAGTCTCAGTTCATCCAAACCTAACAGTCCTAAAACCGTATAGGCTCTGATACCAAAATGTAACACCCGGTCTTTTTTTTTTTTTTAATTGCGGAAATTCTCATAAATATTAATCAATGAACCAAATCAATTCCATAATCCAAATTCAGAAACAATAATAAAATCTAGCAACCTAACCGGGTTTACTAGAATTAGCAAAAACAGGAAAAACCAACAACAATCCTAATCATCCTCTCCCTAAAGCCATGATCCCGCGGTCACATTTTTCCTTCTCCTTTACCTGCAACACAATTGGGAAAAACGAGTTGCGTAAGTATTTAATAAATACTTAGTGAGACAGTCTTCCCGTCTACATGCTAAGTACGAAAATAATAGAATATCGATAACACCCGATTTAAAAGACTAACGCCAGAAATACATGTGTGTCGATCGACACATCGCACGGTGTCGATCGACGCTACAATTTAACTGGTGTCGATCGACACATCGCACGGTGTCGATCGACGCGAGGATAACAGTGGTGTCGAGCGATACACCACAAGGTGTCGCTCGACACTACATTTGCAAAAACAGTCCAGATTACAAAACTCACACGATCAAACGATTCAATCATCATTTCACGCAAATCATTTTACGGACTCAACACTAAACAACCATGAAATCAACACGAAAATCCCTAAATCAAACCGTTATCAATTCCCTAGTAAAATCGAGCCTACGGTCGCGCACTCACCTCGGTTTTTCGACGAAAACGACGAAACGACGAAGAACGAGGATGAACAGTGACGAACAGCGACTGACGGCAAATTCCCTTCCCTGGAATCACCACGGAACACGGCTCAACGGACTCGCGAACGGAAAGGATCACACGAGAGGATTCACGTAACGAACGGATCGCGAAAACAATCGAAAACACTCGAAAACTCACGAACTTTCTCTCTTCTTTCTCTGCTGATCTCTTTTCCTCCAAAAATGCGGCCATTCTCTGACACTCTTGCTTAAATACCCGAGCCCTAGGCTCCCTAAACCGACTCGCTAAACCGGACGATCGATTTTTAATCCTAACCGCAAATCCAAACATGGTGTCGATCGACGCCACGCCTTGGTGTAGATCGACACCCTCTCCAAATTCCTGGAATTTGGTATTGGGATGTTACAGTTTGTTTTGTATTTTAAAAGATATGGCCGGTTTGATGAGGTCATAACATCTCCATCGATGAAAACTTAGCTGCAAATGACGTGGTGCGTGGAAGAAATCTCTCACCGTAAAAATAGGTGATGAGAAATTTCCAATATCTTTCGTCGCCTTGGAGTCCATAAAACAAACATAACTCTTAAAAGTGTGTATTTCCATCAATGGGCAATGTTGCTCCATAATTTCTTTGGCTCTTATGGGCCATTTCTTATTCAGTTCTCCGTTATTTCAATTTTGGGGTATTTTGGTACCCATTTTGTGGATCTACACCTTGGAAAATCATGCAATTGAAGCAACTGAAACGTTTTGGTTACTAAATATTACAAGTCTTTACATGTCCTCATAATTTCTCTGGTGAGATTTGATACATTAGAAATAGACCTTAACAAAAAAAAATATACATCAGGAATGGAGAAAAAGCATTGAGCCAAGCTGAAACTTTAATATAGCTTTAGCTTTGTTCACTATGTGAATGATAACCTTTAGGAGTGAGTTGCCTAACTTTGAAGGAGATTATTGTAGGGTCAAATGTTTTTCTCTTCTTCGTGGTGGAGATTCACATTAATGGCTTGTCTATTTTCGGTTGTCTGCGTCGTGTCTTTTTGTTCATGTTAGTGCAATCAGGCATGGTGGTTTAAGTGAAAACCACATAAACCATACATGTAATGAGAAGTTCGTCATAGGGGGGAGCCAAGACTAAATTCAGGTAAGTCTTATTATCCACTTATGATGGACGAATTTCATTATGTTTGAAACCTCTTGCGTGAAGTAGTATATGTTTCTGTTTATCATGGAATGGTAGAGTGATCAATTTTCGGTTTGGATATCAACCGAAATAAAAATAGAACCCTCAAAAGATTATATTCATTAGTCATTATTTAATCCTCGGAAAAAAATTGAAACTTAAATTACCCGAAAGATTGAATGATTTTGAGATTCAAATACTTAAATAAATATTTGAGATTCAAAATTTACTAATATCCTTATACAAAATCCAAAAGAAAAATTGAATAGCAAGAAAACAAGAGAATTTTTTTCTTTGGGCAACTCCATTCTTTTAATATCCGGTAATACATGGAAAAAAGGGAATAACATCCTTTTTGATTGCTACATTAAAACAAACAACAATATAAAAAACATATAAATCTTTATAGGAGATTTACAGCGAATTTGACGCAAAACTCGAATGCCTCGATTGAAAATTCACATGATAACCATAATATTTAAATTGAATTAATGTTTAAATTGAATTACTGTAAAGTGTGTGATATTAAATACCGATCCTCACCTCCGGCTCTCGTCGAAACGAAACTGATACAAGACTAATTGATATGAACCTTTGTTCACACACGAATTAGATTAAATATTTAGGCTAAGCTTCCTCTTAACCCTAAACTCTCTTTGGAGGTTAAAGTTAATTATTGGAAGTTACTTTCTTATTAATCAATAGAGACCCTTATATAGAGTCTTGATACAACTTAATCATAACCCTAATATAAAAAGGAAAACACTAACATATAAAATTATGAAAGCCTAATTTATAAATAAAGTAAAACACCAAAACCCATTAACTAAATAAGCCCTAACGTATTGTAAATCCCTAACCATAGTCTTGTATCATTACTCCTCTCCTCGACTGTGAGCTTGTCCTCAAGCTTGTCCAACTCATGGTATCCATACGAGCACATGGTAGTAATGATTGTAGTAGTTGTTCGAAAATCATGGAATGATAATCCATAGCTGCTCGACGCGCCACACCTTCCTCTTTAGCTACACAACAATCCCCTTTGGTGGAAAGTGTCTCTTCTGGTTTTATGTTCATGGCTCCCACTAGATATCTAGATTCCACGACATGAACAATAGTTGGTGCCGACGATACTAAAAAGTTTAGAGGCTTAGGTTTCTTCAGCTCAGCCCCATCTTTCTGGAAGACTCCCTTCTCCTCATGAAACTTCTCCTCACAAAGTTCTTCAAGCTCCGTCTCGGTCTGCTCGGGTGCTTTCTTCTTATGCGCAGCAACGGACGTTTTCATCTCACACTTTGCTATTATTGAATCCAACTTTGCGTGAAGCCTTTGGATCAATTCCATCACTTTTGCATCATAGTCTCCCATCGAATCGAAAGTCTCTGATACCAAATTGATATGAACCTTTGTTCACACACGAATTAGATTGAATATTTAGGCTAAACTTCCTCTTAACCCTAAACTCTCTTTAGAGGTTAAGGTTAATTCTTGGAAGTTACTTTCTTATTAATCAATATAGATCCTTATATTGAGTCTTAATACAACTTAATTATAACCGGAAAACACTAACATATAAAATTATGAAAGCCTAATTTATGAATAAAGTAAAACACCAAAACCCATTAACTAAATAAACCCTAACGTATTGTAAATCCCTAACCATAGTCTTGTATCAGAAACATGTTGCTTTTTTTTACTCCATGGAGACCGCTACATAAAAAACAAATCGGTGTGTATGTTTGAATTTTTTCTCGGTATTGCCACCGACCACCTTTCATAGAAAAAGGACATGGGGGCCAATAAACTATAGCAAAAGTAACATAGTCATCTCCTTGTGGTAAGTTCGAATCAAGGATTTGGTTACACTCTTCTCCCAAAAGCTCCTCAAAGATAACTAGATCTACCAACACCAAAAACATACTAGTAAGTATGTCAAATTTGATATGTGTTTCAAAGATCTCTATTTGACCCTTTTTGTTTCAAAGCATGAATCTACGAATCATTATATTATGGTAGATTTGTTTTTCATAAATAACTTATTCATCTATATGGATTTAGTAGCTGAACCGGCGTATGGCTATTTTGAAAAGAAGAGACGGAAAGGTCTCAAATTCTAACATTGAAAATAGGAGGAGACTAAATTAACATGCTCTACTCAAATCGCCGATACGATTGGATTATGAATTACGGTTTGGATCTTTTTTGGTGAAAAAGAGAGGTGTAGTGTAGATTCATCTACGCTTACGTACACAAATTAAAAGTTCGTTGATTGATATTTTTAGGTACTAGCGGAGTAAATAAAAAGCCCATGCATTTATTTATTGGATCAGACCTGATTCCTTTACAGAGCCTTTAGACAATTTCAACACAAAACCACAAAACTACACAAATTGAGTTACTAATTTAATTTGGCGTACAAAACTACACTTTTTAGCTTGCGACTTGCCAGATGCCAATGCAAGCCACGTGCATTACCATTTAATCCATTTTTTTTTTCTCTTTTTTTGTCGGGAGTTTTTTTTCCCTATAAATACATTTGTTTTAAAATAGGAAAGATTTTTTTTGTATCAAATATATAGTTTTTTTTTCTGGTGGATGGATAATACACTTTATTTTAAAGTGGCAAAATAATCAATACTGAAAATAATAGAAATTTTTGTGCTTTACATTTTCATATGTTGTCGAAAAAGAAAAAGATGCCTTCATTATGTTAATTTTCCTAATCTTTTCGAAATGTAAACAATACTTAGCGTGATGAAGACACCTGACAAGTGATTAAAAAAAAACAAAAAATAATAATAATAATGATAATGATTTTCATATCTATTTTCCCCATTGTGTTCAGAAATAATTATAATTTATTTGATTCTTTCAAAAAGTAAAACAACTCACTATTAATTCAAGAATATTAATTCTGACTAGTAATATTTAGTTATTTTGTACAATAACAAACAAACCCACCATGATTATACATTTGATATTTTTCACCTCTTAGATAACAAGTAATTAAATAAAATTACATTCTTTCTTTTTCTTTTTCATTTAATTTTAATGTGAATGTAAAACAAGAAAAAAAAAAAAAAATCTCTCTCTTTTCTTCTTGTTCAACCGTAATGTTCGTCGGAAAAATACCATCGGCTTCAATTTCGTTAAATTTTCCCTAAATTTTCCGATTACTGTTCGTCAATCTCAGATTTAATTCATCATATCCCAGGTAAAATTTCTCAAATTTATTTTTGGTCAAACATGTTTCTCTTCTTTTATTTTCTATTACAAAGATTCGAAAAAAATGTTTCTGTATGTATTTAGTAACCCTAGTTCTTAATTTTTCAAAATTTCTTCTTCTCTTACGAGATTTAAAATTCTATATATGTGTGGATTAAGCTAATTAGGGTATCGAATTGGGTGAAATTCGGCGTTTCGTTTTGATCTGGTGAAATTCAGTTTTAGGGTTAATGTGTTTGTTCTACATTAATAGCTTCGAAATTAGGGTTTTATGTAGAAATTATGAAATTGAATTAAGTTGCTTAATTTATTTGTGGTTTTTAGTATTTGATCGCCATGATTATGCTTCAAAATTCGTTCTGGTGTTTTTTTTTTTTTTTTGGGGATTTTATTTTCATGGTTAGGATTCATTGCTCTGATTTCTGGGAATGTGAAAACAAAGGAAGAATTGCATTATTGTATTTGAAACCGATATCGGATTTTCGGGCAATGCAAACCGAGAAGGAGGTATTGTTGAACACTGAAGGTCCTAAAGACGAGGGTCGTATATTAAACCAGAACAGTAACCCGAATATCGCAAATTCTGCTTCTGTCGGTATTGTTCAATTTCCCGGTATGTTGCATTTGATTCAGAAAGTTTTGATTGTTTTACGAAACCGCGATGTTTTGCTTATGTTTTGTATATCGTTCGAATTGGTAGCTAAGAAGCCGACTAGACAATGGGCGGCTTGGACGCATCAAGAAGAAGAAAGTTTCTTCACCGCACTTCGTCAAGCTGGAAAGGTTTAACGTTTAACGAGTGAAGCTCTTCTTTCTCTTTGTTTGTTATGTGTGAGTGACGTTTGCTTTGTGTTAATTTTGTAGAATTTTGAGAAGATTACTTCTCGTGTGCAAAGCAAAAACAAGGACCAGGTTGGTTAATCGAGAACTTTGGATTTTGTTATCTCTTCTCTCTCGCACTTGCTGGTGTTTTGTTTTTGATTTCTCATGGTTTTTTGGAAACGTTGTTGTGATTTGCAGGTTAGGCATTACTATTACCGTCTGGTGAGGCGTATGAACAAACTCTTGGGACCGGAACTGAGTCTTGATGCTAAGAACCCAAAGGATACAAATGCTGCGATGTTACGATGGTACGTGATATGTACATTTCTTTTCGGTTATGCTTTGTGCTGTTATGCAGATTGTTGAAGTACATTATTGTGAACAAATGATGAACATTACTCTCTGCGAGGTTCATTTAGCTCTCTTGTCTATGGTTAACATGCTTTTCATGTTTCTTGCAGGTGGTCTTTACTGGAAAAGTATAGCTGTAAAGCTTCAAAACTTCACCTCAAACCCCGGAGATTCAAGCTGTTCATAGAGGCATTGGTTAGTTGGCAAATGCGAATTTCGTTTTAAGTAGAAAACCATCTTGGATTTGACAAGGTCTTGATTTCAGACTATTTTCTAACAAATCCTTTTTTGTGTAAAGGAACACCAATTGCTGAAAGACCGCAGAAAAAGCATAAGAAAAAGGGCTTGCCAGGGAGAAAATTTCTCTTCCGCTTCCCTTGGAAACATCTCAAGTCATAGCAGGGAAAGAGGATTGGATAACCGTCCATTTAAACTGATTCTTTGCGACAGCCCAAATGTTAAAAAGTTTGGGCCTGGACGAACATCTATCAAAAACGGTGAAAGCGTTGGTGATGAAAAAGAAGATACAGCCTTTGGGAGAGGTGGAAGGCAACGGCGAAAACAAGGTTCTTTCTCTGCTAGTTTGTTAGATAGGCACTTTTCTTCGGCCCCATATCGTGTGTGTTTATATTAGATTAGTGACAGTATCTAGTTACTACTTGAAAAACATGTTTATGCAGTTCTTTCATTTTCAACAGGTTATAGAAAATGGGAAAAGGCTGCAATAGATGGTGTCTCTTTGGTTGCTGATGCTGCAGAGCATTTAGAACGAACATCAATCGACAAAGATATGGATGGTGAAAAAGGTTTACTTTGATTAGATGCTTGTTTATTGAGGACTTACCTGAGAAAATTCTGAATCAATTCTCTTTTTATTTAGATTTAGGTGCCACAATATATTTAACTGGAAAGTCTCCACTCTCTCTATGCTCCTCTGGTGACGTTCCTCTCGTTGATGCAAATATGCAATTTTCTGCCAAGTTGAAACTTCAGCTGTTCCCAATTGATGAATGTACTCGAAGATCCTTGGAAACGGTAAGCTTGGAATAAGAATTATTACTGATAGGAGCAATATATGTTCGAGCATGAAATGGAGCTTGATTTGTTAACAGGAGAAGCATAATCCGCATCTGGAACTTACCCTTAGTAACCGCAAGAAGATATCGTCTGTACTTGAACATCTCTCTCGCAAATGGGGAAGCTCAAGTTGTGCGACTGGAGTGCTAATGCTGTTCCCTTACCATGCCCGAAAGGAAACTATAACGTGTCATCAGAGGTGGACCCATGACTCTTTTCTAAGCGCAGCTGAAGTGCATTCTATGGTTGGACGTCCCTCGCTTTTCCGCTTAAGGTGCTCTCATATTCTCCTAGTCTGTTGCAGGTTTCTTCTCGTCAAATTACCAAACCGGATAAATCCAAAATATTAATTCGTTTATGTTTGCAGGTATGGTTGGTTCGTCCATGATGCATCAGGTTCTTTTATTTATCAAGTTCCAACTTCAGCACTCGAGGATGACATGAATGTGGATGAGGCGAACGAGGTGAGTGAGGTCAACATGCTCGTTACTGAATCAGGACCCTTACCAGTGCATTCAACCGCTGAACAAGCGACATCTAGAGATAATTACGAGCCTGGTTCAGCGACTATGACTCCGATTGAGCATTTAAACAGTGGTAATGCTATATCAGCGGGTGCATGGGCTGACAGTCTTACTAACATAAGTATAGGAGATTTACTTTCTGAAGTGCCCGATGACATAGATAGCGATGGTGTGGTGGATCCACCCGCCACTGTGGGTTCACATTGCCTCCTTCGAGATGTCTCATTTGCCTCTGACTCTTTTGATGCTGCAATTGCTGCTCATATATTAAGACACCAGAACAAGCCAAGTGCTCAACAACCGCTAACTTCTAGCTCTTCTTCTATATGGGATGATGAAGAAACGCGTGATGCCTTCTCTTTCCGAAAGAATCGTTTTGCAGATTCATCCAAGTTGGCTAATGTTGCTTCTCCTGGAGGGCCTTCTCAATTGGTGGAGGTAACAAATCAACCTTAAAATACGTCTACAATGGTTTTACAGAACAAAACCATCGTCTTCAATACTTTGTAACTTTCTCTTAGGCTAAATCCGGCGATGAGGGGCCTTGTAAACGTCCTGACCAGCAAGGAGATCCAATGGAAGAGGGTCCAACAGACCGTCACACGATGGATTCTCCCGGGAAGATCCATTGTGGGCTTGCGGACGTATATTGGGTATATCTTGAAATCTCATATTTTCTTCCAAAGTGAATTAAAAAACATATAATAATACACTTGTTTCCATTGTTTTAACTCCGCTTTGCAGCCCGACTCGTTAGGACCTCTAGATTTAGACATAAGATCTTCAAAGTATACGGAAGATTTGATTCTCAGTGATAGCCTCGGGGGATTGAGCCGTCTAATAGCAACCAGCCTAGATGCGTTTCAGAACTGCTCGCTCTTTGGGTTCGACAACAAGAAGGATAAGTCTAATATGGTCTGAAATCAGAAGCATGGGGAGGTCAAAATGTTGATAGTTGAAAAAGAAAGTGACTCTTGCCTTTTAAAGAAGAAACTTTTTATCATAACTGATATAGCTTCACTGTACAAAAAAATCTGATGTAAGTTTCTTTTTTTTCATCTCCTTTTCTTTCACACATTCTTCTGTGTTGTTTACATGTTCCTTCTATGTGTATACACTTAATGTTTTATTTACATGCTTAGTTCCTTTCTTCTTCTTTTGGAAACTAAATTTGGTTTAAACCAAACCACACCGGTTAACTCACTATAAGGAAAACCAACAATTCTCTCTTCTTATCCTCTTTTCTTCTTCTTTTCATGAGAATGTGTAACATAACTCAGAATATATTTTGGTTCTAAATGTGGTCGTCAAGCTTCTTAGCTTCTCCACAATTGTCTTCTCCTCCTCCCAAATTGTCTCTCGTCTTATCTTCTTCTTCTTATTCTCATGAGAAGATTCTCTGTTTTACCCAAAACCCAACTATAGGCATCAAATTGAGCAAGAGACAATTGAACATCTCAATTCTCACTCTCTTGTTCAATGGGTTCTTGTTGGATAAAGTCAAATCCATCACAGAATTGGATAATCTTCAAATGTACACTGATTCCAAGAATGGCTTCACTCTTCTCGTACCTTCTTCTTGGATTAAGGTACTTCCAAATTCCATATCCTTAAAAGAATTTATTCAAGATTGAATGTGTTTCTTGATTGATTAATTAAATGGGGAATGAATTAAGGTAGAGAAAGCAGGAGCCAATGTTTTGTTTGAAGAACCAGAGAAACGAAGCAACAACATTGGAGTTGTTGTGAGTCCTGTCCGTATAAACAGTCTTGAAGATTTTGGTACTCCTCAATTTGTAGCTGATAAGCTCATTAACGCAGAAAAACGTAAGGTAAAACAAAACAAAACAAAACAAAACTCCAAAATCAATTTTTTGTTTTTAATTACTATGAGATTTTGGGCCCCTTAATCTTCAGGCCCGATTTTTCTCTGAATATATTGGAAGTTTTTGTGGATTTTTCTTTAGGAAAGTACAATTGAAGCAGAAGTTGTGTCAGTGGGAGAGAGAACATCAGGACAAGGAAAAGTGTATGAATTCGAATACAAGATTAATAGTACAAGAGGAGGAATCAAGAGGGTTTTCACAGCTGCGTTTGTGAGTTCTAAGAAGCTTTATCTGTTGAACGTTGTTCATTCAGACAAACCAGAGGATCCAATGGATTCAAGTACGAGGATCATGTTGGAGAAAGTTTTTCATTCATTTGATGCTTTGCCTCTCACCACCACATGACCCCATGTGTTCTTGTATGGTCCATTTGGTGTTTGATGGGTTGATTCTTGAGTTAGTGGACTTTTGTAGCAATCTATTAAGCTCAATGAGGTTGAGATTTTCTTTGTCGACTTACATTTTTATGTGTATCCGAAAGGAAAAAACAAATAAATATTTCACTAAATTAGTTGCTCATGTGAAAATTGGGTATGTGTGACAAGTTATGGGTTTTGTGATTAATATTAACACATGCTCAAATCTCGGATAAACAAAAACCAACAACTCTCAGTTTTAGAGTAGATTGATTAGTTGGTTCAATAGCTTGGTTAATTTACTTACTCGGTTTACTGTTAACCGTATCCTTGTATCTATTATAGGAACATAATTGTAACAAGATTCATTCAATGAAACAATAACAACTTTTACAGTTTCTCTCACAAATCTGAGTTCGTTATTGTTCACTAACATGGTATCAGAGCTTGAGCTCAAGAAAAGCTCAAATTCGATCAATTCCGCTTCGTTTTTTCCTTCGTTTGACCTAGATTTTACGGTGATTCTCCCGTTAAATCGTTCTTTTCCGATCAATTTCACGGTCAATCCGCTGGAAATTGGATAATCTCAGTTCCGGTCATTCCGCCGTCGTAACTGAAGCTTTTTCGATCTCTTTCCATGGCTATTCCTCGCCGTAATGGACGCTGTTCGGTGCGCATAACAGCTTCTGCGAGAAGGTCTTCAACTCCAGAAGTTCCAGATTCGCCTCCACCGGAATAACCGATTACATCACCGGAACAACAAATTCCTTCATCGGAATCACCAGATAGTATTCATTCGCCGTTCTACCTTACTAACGGTGATAATCCTTGTCTTTCTCTCTATTCTGAGGTTTTAGTTGGAACAAATTATGATAACTGGAGTATTAGTCTCAAAATTGCTTTAGAAGCTAAGAACAAGATAGCTTTTATTGATGGATCTCTTATGCGACCTAGCATTGTCCATCCTACGTTTCGAATTTGGTCACGTTGCAACTCTAGGGTGAAGCCTTGGATTCTTAATTCTGTTTCTAAGCAAATCTACAAAAGTATCCTTCGCTTTGATGATGCTTCAGCGATATGGAAAGATTTGATGACTCGGTTTCATGTTACAAATCTTTCAAGATCTTATCAATTGACTCAGAAAATTTGGTCACTTCAACAAGGATCAATGGATTTAGCTACATATTATACTACCCTGAAGACTCTTTGGGACGAATTGGATGATGCTAATTGTGATGAAACATGTCACCAATGTACTTGTTGCAAGATCACCAGTATTAAGGCTAATCATGCTAAGGTAATCAAATTTCTGGCTGGTCTCAACGAATCATATGTCGTCATTAGAAGTCAAATTATTATAAAGAAGCACATACCTGACATGTCTGAGATATACAATCTTCTGGATCAAGATTACAATCAAAGAAATCTTGTTCCTGTTCACAATGCTACTGCATTTCAAGTCTCTGCTTCAGCTCCTGTGGACATGTCAGTTAATGCTACTCAGGGTAACTATGGTAATCAAAGGTAGAATCGGCTTGTATGTTCTTACTGTGGATTCAATGGACACACTGTGGATAAGTGTTACAAGGTCCATGGATACCCGCCAGGCTACAATAACAAGAATAAACAGAAGTTTCAGAATGATAAGCAAGGCTACAATGAGAAATAGTCTAGTCATGCCAAGCCTAGAGTAGCACAACTTGCTCTGACCCCTGAAACTCACAACTCAAACATGATCAATGTTTTTTCTAAGGATCAAATTCAGGGTGTTATTGCTTACTTCAATTCTCAGCTCCAATCTCCTATGGAAACTCAATCTGTTGCTTTTGCTTCTGGTGGTACCATTACTGCTTTACCAGGTATGGCTTTCTCTTATTCTACTCTCTGCTTTGTTGGAATCTTGAGAGCTACAAGAAATGCCTTATCTTCACAATCCTGGATAATAGATAGTGGTGCTACTCACCATGTTTCTCATGATAGGAGATTATTTGTCGAAATGTCTGATGATGTGAATAGGTCAGTCAGTTTACCTACTGGTTTAGGAGTGAGAATTGCAGGTGTCGGTACTGTGAAGCTAAATGATCAGTTGGTTCTGCATAATGTTCTGTACATACCAGAATTCAGACTGAATCTTATTAGTATAAGTCAGCTAACAAAGGATTTGGGGTATAGAGTAGTGTTTGATCCAAATTCTTGTATGATACAGGATCCTACCAGGGGGTTGATGATTGGACAGGGTGAAGCTGTTGCGAATCTCTATATTCTGGAGCTAGAATCTATCACCAGTTCTTTTATAGTTTCTCCAAATTCCTTATGTGCTAGTGTAGTAGCTGTTGATTTTTAGTTGTGGCATAATAGGCTGGGCCATCCTTCTATGTGTAAAACTGATTTTCTCACAGATGTACTTGGAATAAAATCAAGGAATAAAGAATCTTTTCATTGTTCTGTTTGTCCTCTGGCTAAGCAGAAACACCTTTCATTTATTTCCAAGAACAATATGTCTAGTAGTGCCTTTGATTTACTTCATATTGATGTATGGGGCCCTTTCTCTGTAGCTACACCAGAAGGATATATATATTTTCTCACAATAGTGGATAATCACACTAGAGTTACATGGATATATCTGATGAGAGCTAAGAGTGAAGTTTTACAGGTTTTTCCTGATTTCTTGAAGATGATAGAAACTCAGTATAAAGCAGTTGTCAAAGGAGTTAGGTCTGACAATGCCCCTGAGTTGAAGTTTGTGGAGTTATATAAGAAGAAAGGGATTGATTCCTTCCATTCATGCCCTGAGACACCTGAGCAGGACTCAGTGGTTGAAAGGAAACATCAACATATCCTTAATGTTGCTAGGGCTTTAATGTTTCAGTCTAATATTTCTCTGGAGTATTGGGGTGAATGTGTGTTATCTCCAATCTTCTTGATCAACATATTGCCTACACCACTGTTAAAGAACAAAAGTCCTTTTGAAGTTCTTACTTCCAAAAGGCCAGATTATTCAGGACTACGTGTATTTGGTTGTTTAGCTTACAGCTCTACTTCAACCAAATCTAGGCACAAATTTCAACCTAGAGCACGTCCAATGTATCTTTCTTGGATATCCCCCAGGCTGCAAAGGTTACAAGCTTCTGGACATTGAAACTCATTAGATACACATTTCTAGAAATGTGATCTTCCATGAAGATATATTTCCTTCCCTTGATGATTCCTTAACATCTAATCATGATTTTTTCTCTTTTGAGAATCATATTCCTACATTTTCTTCTGTTATTCCTGCAGAAGAGACTACAACTACTGAAGTCATGACAGAGGTTCCTCAACCTGAAATGGCTGAAGTTGAGAATGATGTATTGGATAGTAGAAATTCTGAGATTGTTGATATTAGTGTTGAGAATGATCTTCCTGCAGTTGTGGATTCAGTCCCTGTAGTGGATACATCTAGAAGACAAGTCAAAAGTCCTGCATATCTTCAGGATTATTACTGTAATATGAGTGCCACAGATATACCATATCCTCTTGTTGAGTTCATGTCATATGAACAATTATCTGAAGATTACAAGGCGTATATCTGTGCTCTTACTCATTTACCTCCTGAACCTCGTACTTTTACTCAAGCCAAGAAGTTTGATGAGTGGATTCAAGCAATGAATGAGGAACTTTTTGCTCTGGAAAGCACTGAAACTTGGGACATTGTTGCTTTACCTGAAGGCAAGCATGCTATAGGATGTAAGTTGGTTTATAAATTGAAGTTACTTGCTGATGGAAGTCTGGAGAGGTTTAAGGCACGTCTAGTGGCTAAGGGTTATACACAAAAGGAGGGGTTGGACTTTATAGATACCTTTTCTCCTGTTGCCAAGATGACCGTGGTCAAGACTCTTCTTGTTGTGGCTGCTACAAAAGGATGGAGTCTCAGTCAATTGGATATCTCAAATGCCTTTTTTAATGGTCATTTGGATGAAGAGATTTACATGACACTTCCTCCGGGTTATACTCCTAAATCAGGTTATACTCTACCTCCTAATGCAGTATGCAAATTGAAAAAGTCTTTATATGGATTAAAGCAAGCCTCTAGACAATGGTTTTTGAAGTTCAGCTCTACTTTAATCAACCTGGACTTCAAGTAGTCACAATCTGATCATACATTGTTTACTCGCTTGGTCAATGGGAAGTATGTAGCTGTTTTGATTTACGTTGATGATATAGTGATCACCAGCAATGATGATAGAGCAGTTCAAGATCTCAAGACAACTTTAAAACAAGTCTTCAAATTGCGTGATCTTGGTGATTTGAGATATTTCCTTGGTTTGGAGATTGCAAGATCTGCCAAAGGGATTTCAGTTTGTCAAAGAAAATATATTCTGGATCTCTTAGTTGAGACAGGTCTATTGGCTTGCAAGCCTTCTAGTATCCCCATGGATCCTAGCATCAAACTGTGTCAAGATTCTGAAGAGCCTGCTTTGGAGGATCCTCAAGTGTTTCGCAGATTAGTTGGCAAGCTCATGTATCTGACCATCACAAGGTCAGATATTACATTTGCAGTCAACAAATTATGCCAGTTTGCTTCTATTCCAAAGCAAACACACCTTCAAGCAGCTTACAAAGTGCTACATTATCTCAAAGGCACTATTGGACTTGGCCTTTTCTTCTCTGCTTCATCTGACCTGATTCTTAAAGGCTTTGCTGATGCAGACTGGGCTTCTTGCCCTAACTCTCGCCGATCAACATCTGGTAACTGTATGTTTCTTGGTCCTTCCATGATCTCTTGGAAATCCAAGAAACAACAAACACCTTCTCACTCTTCAGCTGAATCTGAATATCGATCTATGGAGATGGCTGTTAGAGAAATTGTCTGGTTGGTTAAACTTCTCAATGACTTTCAGGTACCTCAGAACCAACCAGTTGCCTTTTATTGTGACAATACAGCAGCAATTCATATTGCTAACAATGTTGTTTTCCATGAGCGTACTAAACACGTGGAATTGGATTGTCACATTGTGCGAGATAAGATTTTAAGTGGTTTAATCAAAATACTTCATGTGACTTCGGAGAATCAGCTCGCAAATATCTTCACCAAACCGTTATATCCAACTCCATTTCAGTCTATTCTTGCCAAGATGTCTCTGATTTCAATCTTCTCGCCATCTTGAGGAGGGGTATTAGAGTAGATTGATTAGTTGGTTCAATAGCTTGATTAATTTACTTACTCGGTTTACTGTTAACCGTATCCTTGTATCTATTATAGGAACATAATTGTAACAAGATTCATTCAATGAAACAATAACAACTTTTACAGTTTCTCTCACAAATCTGAGTTTGTTATTGTTCACTAACACTCAACATCAACGATTTTCATGATCAACAACTTTCAACATGCAATTGGGTGAAGCCCTCGAAGCCATCTCGAGTGCCTTGTAGACTTCAAAAAGGTCAAAATCCTCTTCTTGGGAGGAATCAAAGTGTAATACGATGATTACTTCTTCAAGTCGAGGCAACTTCTTGAGGAAATGTTTAACTAGTGACATCTCTGCACAAGTTGCACCAATATCTTCAGGATCTTCACATGACATGATGATAGACAAGACAAAAACGAAGAAGGGTGAGAGATGAAATCACAAGCATCCCCACATCCATCTGTAACCATGTGGTGGAGACCATGAGGAAAGAGAATTGTGAACCCAAATATATAATGTGTAACCCATATTCAAAGATTTTGAAAGAGAAAGCCTTAATCATTTTTTTTAATAACTAGGAGGTAATTTTATTCACCGAGTTTTCTAATGCGCTTAAATTGTGACACCATTTTGACTGGTCAAATAGAAATGAAAGTGTTCCTAGGGGAGTGGAACTTAGGTTGAAAGAGTTTACTCTTTATCCTCGGATACTTTTACCACTAGACAACCACCACTAGGTTGAGAATCTTAATTAGTTTTTTTCAAAGACTTACATGAAAGACAAGAGTTTGTAGAATAGAGCAAAAGCGGCAATGATTCCCATCCTCGTTCATCGTCGCTCTCAATAGATAAATAATTTAAGTTGTGGAATACCGGTATGGTCTTACCAAAGTAAGAAAGCACCTAGAAATCCATCAATAATAAATCATCAAAAAGGTTAATCAATTGAACCATATATATATGAAAAAGAGAAAAAGGGGAAAAAGAAACCTTGAGGGTATCGGAGGACAAGTAAAGGGTTTGAACATTGTGTATCCCCATGATAAGATTGGTGGCATCCCCACATTTTTTAAATTCGTCATCTGAATCTCTTGCGCTAATATGACCCCAAGTCAACCCAAGATCAAGCCTAGCTTCAACAAGAGAATCCAATTTGACAAGCGGATAGTTGCGCGCAACGAAATTTGAGTAGTTTAAGTAGAGGAGGTTTGTAGTATCGAATGAAACATTGTCTGGAGCCCTAGTACCTTTGTAAATCAAAGGACAACGGGCCCAATTTGACTCGGTCAATAAAAGTTTAAAGATTTTTTATGAAAGTCAACATAAAATTGGGGATTTAAATGGACCACGTCAAAGTTGAAAATTTAAATGACCTAAATTTGAAAGTTGATGATTTAAATACTTTTCCCCGTTTGTTAATTGTGTAATTAATGAAGTAATGAGAAAACGCTTTTGATTTTTGAAAAGTATCTCTTAACTTCATCTTCTAATAAGCCCCATGTTTGCATATTCAACATGCGCATGCACGTCCCATACTATGGGTGCGTATCCGAAGCAAGGGGTCATATGGCTTCGACAGATCAGATTCATGTCAAGGCTTTTGGCCACTTATACTAAAACCATGATTATATACTACTAGCTTAAAGTGATTATATCCATTCTCTGTTCCATATACCTTACATAATTAATTAACGAGAGAATCTGATCAAATATGGAAATAACATGATGACTGAATATCAAAAGAGGAGAAGTTAAGATACAATATCCATAAAGGCATAAACTCATTGTTCTGGTTTTATGGTCAGACAATTTTAGTGGTCACTTATAAAAATACACCATAATCCTTAAATAACAAAACAAACAAGACATACACAACATATAGGGGATAGTTTACACTGTTTCACCAAGAGTGTTTTCCTTCTTCATCTAGAGATAAAATCCTTTCCTTTTCTCTTAGTTACTTCCCTGAGCCAAAAGCAAAGTTAAACTAAAGTACTTCCACACTATACATTTTACATAATAGAAGCGAACGAGTAAGAAGAAGGTTCACTTACTTTACACTATATTGGAAACATTTGGAACTTGCGCAATGATACGCTCAACAATCTCCTTGGAACCATCGTTTATCGCATGGCAGTACACGTTCAATTGTCAAGACAGCTCAATTTCTCGAGGAAGAGCTCCACCATTCCCACCACTTCGTTAAAAGTTTGCTCTTGAAATAGCTCCACCATCTTGATTTTCCAGCTTTTGAGACATTGCTCAATCGGAAGGCTTGTGGCCATGCAAAATTTGTCATCCTTGTTCTCATCTTCTAAATCAAAACGATGGAGATCTCCCTGAAACATGATGGAAGTAAGATTTGTGAATAGATATACTATAAAAAAAAGGGTATGTGTTAGTACCTTGAACACTAAAGTCTCGAGGTTGGGGCTTGCTTTGACTAACAGTGGGAGAGAAGGCCACTAAGTATCCAAATCAACACCAATAGTTATTTGTGCTCATTGATCAAATCTTGCACTTGTGGTTAGAAGTAGAAAACATTTTTTTAATTTAAATTTAACTAGGGGTCAGAAATGAATAACATGATCTAAAGTTAAGGTTCTCCATAAACCAAATCTTGAAAAAATATGTAACCGTCATACATACTAAAGTGAAAGATGGAAACACAATTAGTTGACTAATATCAAAATCCTTAGAGCATCTCTATCTAGAGTGGTTCTAAAAAAAAAGTATATATAAGAAAATATAAATAAAATTTGAAAAAAAGTTCTCAAAAGAGGAGTGAAGAGTTCTCAAATGAGATATTTTAATATATAGTTTAAATAGATTTGAATTTAATTTCTTTCAAATTTTTTTTTAAAACTGGTGTATTTGTTGGTTTTTTATTGATATGTGACTAATTTATATCTATATATATGTTGAATTGTTTATTTTGGGCTTGTCAAAATTTCATAATGATATATATATATATATATTTTTTTTTTGTCAACGATTTCATAATGATTTATATGTTTTGATTTTGTATTTGTTTAGGATATGTTTATATAGATGTTTTTTGTGGTTTCTTTTGAAATTTGTTATTTAGTTTTATTTACTTTAATTTCATAATTTGTTATTTAATTGTTGGGGATATTTTTGTGTTTTTTTTTGATAAAATAAGAATTATCGATTGGATGACTTATGTTATTAGTCAGACAAATATTTTGATTGATGTTTCCTATTATACATATTTATGGCATGTTGTAATCAAGTTTCGTTGATCTATATGCATAAATGATAGAGAAAATAATCAACCAATACAAATACACTTTACAGCTATTTTTCGGGTATGGCCGGGTGTATTGCTATTTTGATATGAATAAAGTGGTATTAATGTGGTATTAGACCCGCTATAGTAATGTTCAACAATATATATCAAAAATGAAATTTGTAAGAATGAAAAAACATGCAATTTTTTATAGTGATTTTTCCATGTAATTAACATATGTAAGCGCTAATAAAATATCCCATTAATCTATTATTTTATATTTTAGAATTATAATTAAAGAAATTTAATGATTAATTGAAAAAGTGGAATGAATAGGTTTGATATCTTCTTAAATAGATAGAAATTTGAGAATGTATTGGTGGTCAAGTTTTACTTAATATTTAAAATATTAGTTTAGAAAATTATTATTTGGAAATTTATGTTAGTAATATACTACAAGAGGTGTTCCAAATTCTATGAATTTAATCATTGTTTTAAGCAACATACTTTAATGAGGCCACAATTTAACATCCAAAATCACGAATTTATTAATTTTGTTTAAGGTACATAGGATTTTAAACTTATTATTGTATCTTCAGTACTTACATTTTACTCCATTACTCAAGCTTTCAAACATTCGGTTCAGTTGAAATAAAAAGCTAACATTCGGTACAGTACTTACACTTTATTACCACTTACCTAAGCACATTTTACTACATACATCATACTATATGTTATGTTCGCTAAATCTCAGTTTGATATCGATTGCGCCTCTCGTATATGTTATGTTATGATTTAATTTTGTTATATATATTATTGTTTGATGGTTTGGGGAAATATATGTTACGTAGATCTAAAACAAACATCAGTCTATATGTAAGTACACAAATACAACAAACGTCGGATTTACATGTATTATTGATTGAGTGCTAAAAAGGTCTTGATCTACAACAAACATCGGACTATTGTTATGTTGTATGATTGACTACTAAAAGGGTAAAATATATGCTCGAGTCCTCTCCGTTGATTAATCATCAAGCTTCTTCTTTTGACTTTGCAGACTTGATAATATCTCGTGTCTTGATCTGCCCACGAATATATTTACATGATGTTGTGTATCTACATAATTTGACCAACAAAAGATTAACAATAATTCATATGCATCTTGAAAATACTCGAAAACTGAAAACATATAATTCTCCTTTAATCAAATGATAAGCCTCCTAAAGCCAGACTGCAGAACAAAAGAAAACTATTAACCAAAGCAAACTTTAGAACTGAGAATAGAAGATGTTCTATTATACCTGCGCATTCAATGTAGTTTCGTCTAAGAGGAGGCCTCCTTGTTATTCTACCATCACCTTCACAAAGCAAATTATTTTTTCTAGTACAGTTTTAGTTATGAGAACACTCCAATGGGTCAAACTGTCTTTTACCAAACTCTCACGTCTTAAACCTCCGCAGAAGCTCGACGACCTGCAAATGAATCATCCACATCAACAAACCAAGAAATAAACTGTATCAACTCTGAAACAGACATGTAACTCTGTATAATAAGTCAATAAGTCATTAGTCCATCACAGAAAACATAATTGTATAATTTTTTATACCAATGTAGGCTTGTATCCCTAACTAATCACAGAACACATCACAACCTTGTCTAGGTGCAGAAAAAGATTCAGTTCTAAGTATATAGGTGCATCACTGCATATCTTGTTTCTCTCACCTTTTCTTTTAAAGAAGAGTTGAAAATCATATCAACGTAGAGAAATAAAACACAAATACAAACTATTTGAGAACATCCTTTAATCAGCTACCTTACTAAACAAAACACCAAGTGAGTACAACACACGACGAATCTAACACTAATATAGGAAAGAAAGCAAATGTCATACCAATAGAGGAAAGCAAGAATGGCTAAACTGAGATTAAGGGAACGGCAAGAATACCTTCATTAGGTCAGGTCCAAGTGACCCAAATTGAAAAGTAAAAGCATTGGAAGGGTCTCCAGAAGCTGGCAAGAAAACATCATAAAAATTATATACTAATAAATTTACAGGGAATTTAGTCATTCGACAAACGGAAGTTAAAAGATACCCACAAACCTACACTTAGCTGTGTTTGCCATCTCATTGCTCTTGGAATAGCTCCAATAGCTATAGAAAACATGATTATGAGAGATAAAAATCGTGAAAGTTATATGAAACCGTGGGTGTGATCCCCAGAAAGCAAAAATGCAATAAGCCGTGAAAAATCATAACTTTGTAGTTGTTACCTTTAACACATCACAAATCTCTATTGCTCAATGATCGGCTGGTGAAGCAACTCTTCTTTATCCTCTTCATGGCAACATCTGTTTCTCTCCATTTCCCATTATACACTATACCGAAGGTGCCCGAACCAAGCACCTTGAGCACCTCAATTTCATCATTCATAATAATCTAGAAACAATAAAAAAGAGAATTATCTGAAATGAAGCTATAAGCATAAGGGATTAAAACTCTGCAATTTGAATGTATGCAGTTTCATGCCCATGTGACGATATCTAGAGACCTTCACAGTAAGCAACAATGTATTCTTTGTATTTTCACTTGATGCTACTCAATTGCTTTCTTTATCACTTCTACTCCTCATTGTTCCTCCTATAGTTGCAATGAGCTCTAGCTCCATTTAAATCACCCAGAAATCATACAAGAAATGTTACAACAGCACTGGTAATTGCATACGAATAGCTTTGGAGAGTGGTAAGAAACTAATTGGTACTCGTTTTGGGTCGAAGGTGACATATACACCAGAGATCTCAGTGGTCCTCCGTCAAAACAGAATTATATAAGGATTTAGATTGTGTTTTAAAATTTTTTTTTACCATATGATGCTACTTCTTTTTCACCATGTTTGTATTTTGAGATAGGTGGTGAGTCAATCGAGTAGAGTTCCACTCTTCATCCTCTTTTGCTCTATAATATTCAAACCATCAATCGTTAATCTTTTCAAGTCCTAAAACTTTTGATTTAAAATGTAGTACACAAAAGAAAACAGAAAACCTACTACTCATAATCTTCTTCACCGCTCCATAAATAACTCAAAATTCAGCAATGGATTTGATATTGGCTCAACTATCTCCAAAACTATTCAGAATTCAGACACATTAAATTGGTTAGTCGTTTTATTTTCAAGACAACTGAGTTCAAACACATAAACATAGAGATAAAAAAGAAGCGAGTAAGAATTAGAACCTCTAGGGCGCGTTTGTTTCTTCCGAGGTTCCTCAATCTATTAATGGCATGATCAACATCTCCACCATGAACTGGAAACCCATAGCCCATCACGCTCTTTAACACAGATGCAAAAGTTACTCTCTCTCTCTCTCTTTGGGAGTTTCTCGATTCCTTTGAAATCAAAACAAAATGAAATCAGATATGGATCTTCCGAAGTGGTTAGTAAAATGAGAGCATGATTCCATTTAAAGAAACAACTTATCACTGTTCATGAACAAACAATGAAGCTTGCGATAAATATTGAATCGGATCGTGAGGAATGCGAAATCAAAACTAATCTAAGAAGAAAATTGAAGAAACGTAATTTGGAAGAATTAATCGAGAGAATTAACCATATATGCAAATAGACACACCATATATGCAAACAAAAAAAAATGACTTAAGACTCGAGCGAGAGAAGTGTGACACCCCCGTTTCAGGGCATATATGGTATATGCGGTATATGCGGTATATGCGGAGAGGCTTAAAAGAATTGATTTGACTACCTATATCACCAAAGTGCATTTATCTTTCCGGTCACATGCCTTGAGAGAACTCCAGAGTTAAGCGTGTTTGAGCTAGAGTAGTTTCAGGATGGGTGATCTACTGGGAAGTCATTTCCAGTATCATGTGAGTGAGGTCAAAACACGAGGAAAGATCACGTGGTGATTTGCAGGTCAGTATTCAAGACTTTCGACCCTCCCGGACTAACGCACCGACCGTCGGAGAGTGTGGACCTACGGGCCAGAGAGTGGACGGGGGCTACAAGTGGTATCAGAGCAAACCCTGACATATGTCAAGGGTCAGATTGTCGGGGTAACGATCTTGGTATGCGCAACGAGGACGTTGCGATCTGTTAGTGGGAGTGATTGTGACACCCCGATTTCAGGGCATATATGGTATATGCAGTATATGCGGAGAGGCTTAAAAGAATTGATTTGGCTACCTATATCACCAAAAGCCACTTGTCTTTTCGGTCACATGTCTTGAGAGAACTCCAAAGTTAAGCGTGCTTGAGCTGGAGTAGTTTCAGGATGGGTGACCTACTGGAAGTCATTTCCAGTATCGTGTGATTGAGGTCAAAACACGAGGAAAGATCACGTGGTGATTTGCAAGGTCATTATTCAAGACTTTCGAGCCTCCCGGACTAACACACCGACCGTCGGACATGGTGGGCCCACGGGCATGTGAGTGGACGAAGGCCCATGGAAGGAGCGGTCGGGCGTTACAAGAAGAGCTAAGGAGATGAAACTTGATCGTTCTCCAGCGAAAGATCCATAGTGAGAGAGAGGAGTTTCGAACTAACCTGAAAGCTGATCTTTGGTGCTGGTGTTTCTATATAAAGAGGATGGAATGATCATGGCCATTGTGGAACCATTACTATGATATCCTATATATATTAATTGAGGAGACACTAAAAGTTAAAAATCATATGTGTCATTCAAAGAGAGTCTTAATTATCATTAATCCTTATGAACTTTTCATATATTAAACTTTTTCATTGTGACCATATACAAGATATGAGTTACAACACACAAAAGATGGACCTAAGATAAAAACTCAGAGTGTAGTCTACTAATGGTTCTTCTAGTCTAAGAGTCAAAAGACTAACCATTCTAATATTATTTACACCAAAAAATGTCAATAGGTAACACAAAGACGATCAACCATTCTCTTTCTCAAATAGCTCCTTTAACCATAAGGGGATTCCACTTGCCACATATGAATGTATTCTTTCACCTTTTGTCACACTTTGAGCAATGAGAAATGCTCCTCTATTAGCCTCATTTTTTTCCAAAAAAAATTTCCAACTTGTAACTCCTTCCAATGCCGTATGAATTTCAGCTGACTGAAATGTAAAGGAAGGCCACGCTCTCGGTCTCAAAGTAGCACCAATGAGGTCTGAACATTGAGAAGCATAAATCACCATACTAACCTAATGGAAGACCATACTTTCTACTGCCAAAAACATCACAAGCAGATTAGCCTCTTCTTTAGACGATTGAGTAGCAAGACATCTCCGGCTATGTAAGATAACCTTTCCACCTTCATCTTTAAGAACCCAAGTAACTTCCAACATTCGTTTCCTCTTTGACCAAGACATGGCAATGTTACACTTGACCCACAATTCAGGCGGTTTGGTCCAAGGTTTAACATTTTGCCTTGTCTCTTTCATCTTAGCCTGATTAGCCCTACATTAAATGACATGAGCCTCTGTCCATTGATTCCTTCCTTTTGTTGCTTTCTGGACAAACTCCCAGGCCAAAAACATTTTTTTCCTTCAAAGAGCCACCCATTCCTATTCCTTCAAATAAACTAGATCAACCAAGGAATCAATCTTCTGAGCTGCTCTGGAATCAAAGTGTTCTTATAGGACTTGAGGATATAGGAAAAAAGCAACCTCATCAAAGCCATGCTCAGGCACAAGGATGTCTGACATAGCCCAGACTTGCCGAGACAATGGACATGAGAACAATTCATGATTTATGGATTCTCCTTCAAAACCACATACTTGGCACCTAGTGTCCAACTTCATTCCCCTTCTGTTGATCAAATCATTTACAAGCAGAGCCTCACTCATGATCTTCCAAAGGAACACTGTGGGAGTCGAAACTAACACAACTAAATTTGTCAAGGGTTGTTGAAGGGAAAGCGATCTCTAGGTTAAAGCGTAAGAACGTAAGTTGCAATTGATGTAAAGAGAGTTTCTATTGATTTTTGTGTAATAAGTTGCGGATCCTTTTTACGGGAGATGTTTACAAGTATATATAGTCTCTACTAAGTCTGGTAGGTCGGTTAGGTCAGCAAAGTCGGCTAGGTCCTCTTCCTTGGAGATTAGGAAAACTTCCTGATTCTGCGGGATCTTTCCTTATCCTCTAATAATGTTTGTTGGCTTTGATAGCGAGCTCGTTATAGCTCCTCCAAGCCTTCTAGACCTACCCCACTTCATTCTCTGTTTAGACTTGATTTTAGCAGACTTAACGCATCCTGTTTAAACTCGAACTTGCTAACTCCGTTACTTTGCTAGCCCCGTTACTTTGCTTGCTCCGTTACTTCGCTTGCTCCGTTACTTCGCTAGCTCCGTTACTTCGCTAGCTCCACTGCTTTGTTGAGTTCACCTCGCGGATTCTAGTTGACTTAGAGGAAGTCTCCATACTTAGCCATTTTTAGACATTGATCCGGAGGAGTCGAAACTGACCCCAACAGTTAGCCCCCCAGCTCGGTAGTATCAGATGTGATGATGCCGAGCTAAAAGTTGCAAACTCAGGATCAATGTTACGAGTCTTACTCCACTCGAGAATCTAGTCCATCTAGAGTGTTAGCGTTTAACCGAACTCCGGTGTTACGTTTAACCGAGTTCAAGTGTTGTGTTTAACCGAGCTGACCGTCTTTTTCTGATTCTGCAAAGAAAATAACCTTAAAGCAAATTTCCAAAAATTATTCAGATTTTGAAAATTTTAAAAGCGAGAATTTTTAGGTTAATTCCCGAGGTGACGATGTCATCGAGCTCCCTTGGATTATAAAACCCAAAAATCTTTCTCATCTCATCTCATCTTCACTTCCTCCACAAAGGTAAAAAAAAAAATCCTCCTCTCCTTTCTCTCTCATCTTTTATTTTTTTTTTAGGTTAAAAAATCCATTTTTTTTTTTTTTTTTTACCAATCCTGTCGCCCCTTTTTTTTTTTCTCTCACCCTCCCCTTTGCCGTCATCCATCTCCACCTCATCACCCTTATTTTCCGATTGATCTTCATGATATAACAAGTTTTTTGGTAAAGATCCTTCTTGGGAATCAAAGTGTTCTTGAGATTTTGTGTTGATTTGATCTAAAATCTTCAAGCCAGAGGTGTGTTTGAAGTTTGGCCGTGCGGTTAAGGTGAAGCTCGGGGGCTTTGGTGCTGCGTAACCAAAGGAACCACCGAGTCGATCTTGCGGCATTGACTTAAAGAAGGTGACACGAGGTGGTGCTTGTTCCGAGGCAGAGGAGCTCGCGTCGATTTTGACCTAAAGCAAAGGAACTGCAGCGAGGTGAACCGACACTTTGGCGAGGTGAGCCGGAAGTGCGGCGAGGTGAATCGGTGTAGAACTGAGCACAGTGACGTGAACGAGTTAACTCGGTAGAAGTCAAGCGAGTTGACTCGGTGAGAAGTCCATAGAGTCAACTTGGTGAGGAGTCGCTCTTCCATAAGCTCGTTTCCACATCTGCGAGGTTGATTTGGTCCGCTTGCGAGGTAGTTTGAGTGAAGATTGAATTTGGCGAGGTAGCGATTTAAGCTCGGTGAGGTCGATTCGCTACGTTACGCGAGGTTGATACGAAGCAGAGGAATTGCGAGAAGATTGAGCGAGGTTGATTCGGAGCTACGGCGAGGTCGAGCAAGGTTATTCGGAGCTGCGGCGAGGTGGAACGAGGTGGTCGCCGTCTCTGTTGCGGGAAGAAGAAGAAGACACGATCTTCTATCTCCAATTGGGCCTCAAAGCCCATTTCCTTTTTCGTTAGTTTTTTTTTCCTTCCGTTTGAACGTTCCAGTTGACCTCGCTTGCTCACCTCCGCGCAGCTAGAGTTGAACCGTGACTTAGATTTTTGCAGACCTAGACACTCATACATTTGCTCTTTTTTTTCTTGTAGGATCATGTCGTCTCAGGACCCGTTGAACCGTAATGTTGATGTTGCTCCAATTCCTCTAACTCTGCGTAACGAAGCTTCTGATGATACTGTTAGCTCTGAAGTTCCTGTAAAAAAGAAACGAAGTAATCCTCGTCCCCTAGAACCTACTAAGTCAACGAAAGAGTCTTTAGTTGCCCTTAGATCCTACTTTGGCATCTCAGGAAATGTCAAGTTTGCTCTGCCTACTCCGGAGCAACGAGCTGACAACCCTCCAGAGGGTTACTTCACTATGTGCGAGAGTACTTCTACAATTGCTTTATGTGGTTTCCTATTCCTGAGCTGATTCTTGAATTCTTATGGGATCATAACCTTGCAATATCCCAAGTGACACCTCGCGGAATTCGCCACTTGATTGGAGTCTTGGTGCACAGTTACGAATGTAACCGAGAGCTTACGCTTACCCATTTACACAACTATTTCAGAATCGTAAAGACCGGTACTATGGGCAAGCTCAACTATTATGTTACGAATAGACCCTTCTTTCGGATTATTACGGGTTTTGATAGTAAAGTCGACGACTGGTGGATGAAATGTTTCTTTGTTCGTATCAGCGCCGCCTTAGTTGGTTCAAATTGTCTTCACAAAATTGGGAGGAACTGGCATCCTCTTGGTAGCCAGCCTTGTAGTATCTTGATTGTGTAGTCTAGTTTTGCGATTATATTTAGCTTATCACCGGTTTTTATTCTAACTCTTTTTTTCTTTGTTGTCTCAAATGACAGGTCGTAACTACCCGTTTACAGCTACGGAAGACACAGTTTCTACCAAGGCGCTCCTAGCTGCTCAAGGGTGTCACTGGACTTACGACTTTAGCCTTGCAAGAGTAGAGAAAGCTCAAGCTTATCACGCAGGTGTTACTCCTCTTAGTCCATTCACTTTTCCCAGTTCCGTCATGAGTGATGAAAGATCGTCATTTCGTGAGAGGATAATCAATGCTGCTTGCGGAGAGTCGCAGATAGAGCGTGTTGAGACGTCGGATCCAACTCAAGTGGACTCAGCTCATGTTGCTGATGCCGGAGGTAAGGTTGCTTCCGTAGGTTCAGACACCTCATCCTCTTAGTACATGTATATATTTATTTTTGTTTACTTCCTTTTCAGGTTTAGTTCTAGAAGACCGTCCCTCGAGGTCCCACCTCGCAGCTCACTCTGCTAAGGACAAGGGTAAGGGTTAGAGTCAAGCTGACCCTGACGACGTGGTGGAGGTAAATAAGAAGAAAGGTCCTAGACTTTCCGCAATTGACGTTAAGAGGACTCCGCTGGTATCTCCGAGTCCTGTTCAGACACCTGGAGCCACCTACCACTGTAGGATGTCCTCCGCACAGTTGTTTAGGGGACTAAGATATGACCTTGTTTAGCATTTGCAATTCGTGGTGGTGATCCAATGGTTATGTTTTAATAGTGGATTTTTTTTCTACAGCTCATCGCCGAGATCAACCGTCTTGTTGTTGACTATGAGGACGCTGTGACCCAGAAAGATGCAGATAATGCGACAGAAAAATCTCAAAGTGATGCTTACTTAGCTTTTTGCCAAGGCGAGGAAAGTGAAGGTCAAGGAGCAGAGAAAGGAGCTCGCGGCCCTACGGAGTCAGGTTGAGGAGCTCACGGCGAGCTTAAGCAAGGTAGAGCTTCGTGAGAAGATGAAGGTACAACAGGCCGTTGACAAGACGAACCATGAGATGGAAGCCAGACTCACGGCGCAGATGAAGCTAGCGAAGCAGAAGGTTGGTGAGATGAATGGACTTCCGAGAGATAAGATGATTGACTATATGGAATGCAGGGGCAACCTTCAGGTATGGTCAATACTTAAAATCGATGTGTATGATTCGTGATGATCGCCATTGTAATGTATGCGTGCTATTCCAGATCATTGACCAGATCCGTCGGACTCCGCAATTCGACTTTGACGCGGAGGTTGAGAGGTCTACTGACCAAAAGAAGAACTTAGCTGGTTTGTACGGCTACTTCACGAGATTGTTGACTGATTTAGAGAGCATTATCGAGTCTCCATTTGGTGAGCGAGATGCGGAGCACGCAGAGCAGGTCGATCCGCTTACGGGACCTAGAGATGATGAGGACGTCGAGATGGACTAGGAGGCGAGCGAGGCGGAGAGTGAGGCAGAGCGCGAGGATGTGGCCTAATTGTTTGTACTTGCTTTTTTCTTTGTTATGACTTTGAGACTTTTGTTGGTGCTTATGCGGTTTTATTTTTTGCTTTTAGACTAGTCCGCTAAGTGCCCGGATGGCTTTATCCTTTTGTTTCAAATCCTAACACCTACGAGCGTTGTTTTGCTTATATTGCTTATGACGTTACACCTTAATAGAAGAAGGTAGCGTCGACATTGTTAGGATTTTTACCCTGTGTTGGGTAATGATGTAGGATGATTATAAAATGCGGTTTAGTATGATCTTTCGGTTTCGTTGGTGTTTCTTGCAAGTAACATGGGTTACAAAAACATTCTTAGTAACGCTTGATCTCCTTTACTTAGAAACTTCATATTGATTGTACCAACCAAGTGCATGGTGGGTTTGCGGATGATCATTCGAATTTACGTAAATGTTATCTTTGTAACAAATACGCTCCTACAATGAACACGTAGTGACCAACGTGTTGTTGGGTTTAGAAGACGAACATCGCTGGTATTACAAGTGTTTTCTCATTAAAACACAAGCTCCAGTGATGATCATTGCGTGTTGTAAGTCCGTATGATGACGTAGTAGTCAGATCTGAAAATTCATTAAGTACGAGATGTATCACTGTGGCCAGCAATGACGGTTGAGTTAGCAAAAACAAGTCTGAAATAGTAAAGATTCTTGAAAATCCGTAAAGGATGTGATTGAGCTATGTAGCTAAGACAGAATAATCCATAAAGGATGTGATTGAGCTATGTAGCTAAAACAGAATAATCCATAAAAGATGTTCATGTGAAACAGGAGATGACTCCAGGTAACATGTTTTTATTAATTGCAACATGGTAATGGGAGTATACAAGTATATGTACCCCCACTCCCCCCCCCCCCCCGTCTTGTTGTTGACTATGAGGACGCTGTGACCCAGAAAGATGCAGATAATGCGACAGAAAAATCTCAAAGTGATGCTTACTTAGCTTTTTGCCAAGGCGAGGAAAGTGAAGGTCAAGGAGCAGAGAAAGGAGCTCGCGGCCCTACGGAGTCAGGTTGAGGAGCTCACGGCGAGCTTAAGCAAGGTAGAGCTTCGTGAGAAGATGAAGGTACAACAGGCCGTTGACAAGACGAACCATGAGATGGAAGCCAGACTCACGGCGCAGATGAAGCTAGCGAAGCAGAAGGTTGGTGAGATGAATGGACTTCCGAGAGATAAGATGATTGACTATATGGAATGCAGGGGCAACCTTCAGGTATGGTCAATACTTAAAATCGATGTGTATGATTCGTGATGATCGCCATTGTAATGTATGCGTGCTATTCCAGATCATTGACCAGATCCGTCGGACTCCGCAATTCGACTTTGACGCGGAGGTTGAGAGGTCTACTGACCAAAAGAAGAACTTAGCTGGTTTGTACGGCTACTTCACGAGATTGTTGACTGATTTAGAGAGCATTATCGAGTCTCCATTTGGTGAGCGAGATGCGGAGCATGCAGAGCAGGTCGATCCGCTTACGGGACCTAGAGATGATGAGGACGTCGAGATGGACTAGGAGGCGAGCGAGGCGGAGAGTGAGGCAGAGCGCGAGGATGTGGCCTAGTTGTTTGTACTTGCTTTTTTCTTTGTTATGACTTTGAGACTTTTGTTGGTGCTTATGCGGTTTTATTTTTTGCTTTTAGACTAGTCCGCTAAGTGCCCGGATGGCTTTATCCTTTTGTTTCAAATCCTAACACCTACGAGCGTTGTTTTGCTTATATTGCTTATGACGTTACACCTTAATAGCAGAAGGTAGCGTCGACATTGTTAGTATTTTTACCCTGTGTTGGGTAATGATGTAGGATGATTATAAAATGCGGTTTAGTATGATCTTTCGGTTTCGTTGGTGTTTCTTGCAAGTAACATGGGTTACAAAAACGTTCTTAGTAACGCTTGATCTCCTTTACTTAGAAACTTCATATTGATTGTACCAACCAAGTGCATGGTGGGTTTGCGGATGATCATTCGAATTTACGTAAATGTTATCTTTGTAACAAATACGCTCCTACAATGAACACGTAGTGACCAACGTGTTGTTGGGTTTAGAAGACGAACATCGCTGGTATTACAAGTGTTTTCTCATTAAAACACAAGCTCCAGTGATGATCATTGCGTGTTGTAAGTCCGTATGATGACGTAGTAGTCAGATCTGAAAATTCATTAAGTACGAGATGTATCACTGTGGCCAGCAATGACGGTTGAGTTAGCAAAAACAAGTCTGATATAGTAAAGATTCTTGAAAATCCGTAAAGGATGTGATTGAGCTATGTAGCTAAGACAGAATAATCCATAAAGGATGTGATTGAGCTATGTAGCTAAAACAGAATAATCCATAAAAGATGTTCATGTGAAACAGGAGATGACTCTAGGTAACATGTTTTTATTAATTGCAACATGGTAATGGGAGTATACAAGTATATGTACCCCCCCCCCCCTTTTTGAGGAGGGGGTAGCTGAACCCGTACGAGGACGAGCTCCCTACGTACCCTTTGCAGAGATTACCACCCGTAGTTCCATGAAAGTACCTTAGTGATTTTCTTCAAATGGCGCGCATTCCAGGAACTTGGTATTGGGATGTCGGCCATGTTAACCAATTCGTAGACGCCTGGACATACTACTTTCGTGACTTGGTATGGTCCTTCCAAGGTAGCACCAAGTTTACCAGCATTGCGCTCAACTGTGTTTTGGAAGACCTCCCGGAGTACCAAGTCACCTTTGTAGAACATGCGAGCTCTGACCTGAGAGTTATAGTACCTTGCTGCGGCGTTCTGATAGTTGGTGATGTGAATTAGTGCGTCGTCGTGTCTTTCGTTAACAAGATCAAGCTTTTCAAGCATTAAAAGGTGATTAAGCCCCTCTTGACCGGGGAGCAAATGACGTCGGACTCCTAGGAAATGAACTTCCGAGGGGATGACGCATTCTGTCTCATTAATAAGGGCAAATGGAGTTTCACCGGTGGCCCGTCGTGAAGTAGTACGGTGCGACCAGAGGACGCCGTCTAACTCTTCTGCCCATTTACCTTTCTTAGCGTCAAGGCGTTTCTTCAGACCATCCAGGATTGTTTTGTTGATTGCCTCTGCTTGGCCATTTCCCTGCGGACATCGTGGAGTAGACTTGCTGAGACGTATCTTCCACTTTTCACAGAAGGCTTCAAACTGAGTAGAGATAAACTGGGAGCCATAGGCTGTGACGATTTTGAGTGGAACTCCGTGTCTACAGATTATATTTCGCCATACAAAACTTTCAACCTGCGCATCCTTAATATTTGCGTAACCTTCGGCTTCAACCCATTTAGAGAAGTAGTGAGTGAGGACGAGTAGGAATTACTTCTGTTTAGAATGGTGTAGAGGACCGACAATGTCCATGGACCAGCGCATGAAGGGGTAAGGTGACGTCACGGAGGAGAGTAGCTCAGTAGGTTGATGAAACTTCGGAGCATGTCGCTGACACTTCTCACACTTTGCTGCGAACTTCTCACAATCTTTAATCATGGTTGGTCAATAATTACCATGGCGCTTGATCTTGATCGCCAATGCTCGTCCACCAGAGTGGTTGCCACAAACTCCACTGTGAACCTCTTGCATGATTTGTCTTGCATCATTACCCTGGACGCAACTTAGTAAAGGTCCAGAAAGCCTCCATTTGTAAATGTTTCCATCGAGTAGAATAAAGCGTGCAGCTTGAGCACAAAGTTTGTGGGCTGCCCACTTGTCTTTTGGCAGGATGCCATCATAGAGGTAACCGCGAATACCATCTAACCAGCGTCTATCGCAGTCGTATTTGAATTCTCGCTGTTCGTCATTTTTGGGAAAGATATCCTCTGGTGCTAATGCGGGAACCGGTTCGCAAGACGTTGTGGCGTTGTCATGAAGGGGTTGGCGACAAGGAAGAGGATTCAAACTCGTAGGAGGAACATCGAGGTTCATTGGTTTGGACGAATTGACTGCGACGTGACGCTTAGCAGAATCTACCATATCGTCGATGCTCGGGAGAAAGGCTTCTGTTTGTAGATTTTTGATTCCTGGGACCTGTTCATCCAAAGACTCCATCATTGTAATATCGTCACTGGCTCGGATCGATGCAACCTCAGGCTCAGTCATTGTAACTTCATTGGGAACGGGGTCTTGTTCGATCGGAGGCTCAGCGATCGTAGTTGCTTTGTTGGCCTCCGAAGATATACGCATGGTGTCCTGTTCCCTTGTTTTCCGAGCTGCTTGGGATCGTGTAAGGACATAGATTGTTTCAGGTGGAAGGATAATAGGAAATTCAATGAATTCCACCGAAATGGTTCTCTTTAAGTCTGGATCAGAAGGCGGCGTTGAAGCTAACGCTGCGAGTACATCAGCATTGGTGTTTTCCCCTCGTGGAATCCTTGTTAGAGTGAACGTATCAAAGTGTGCGGCTAACTCCTTTGCAAGTTTGAGGTATGCCTCCATACGTTCGTCCTTTGTCGCGTACTCGCCATTGAATTGGTTGGCGACTAACTGAGAATCACAGAACGCGTTGACCTTGGTGATCTTGAGTCCCTTGGCAAGCTTGATGCCAGCGATAAGAGCTTCGTACTCTGCTTCATTGTTGAATGCTCGGAACCCCAAACGAAATGATTGTTCAAGTATTTCACCAGTTGGAGATGTCAGCCGGATACCGATGCCAGAACCATGTTTGGAAGAAGAGCCATCAATGTGGAGTTGCCAAAACAAATGAGGCTCCTCCTCGACTGTATCTGTTGGAGGAAGTTCAATCAAGAAATCGGCCAGGACTTGAGACTTGGCACAACTTTATCCACGGTATTCGATATCATACTCGCTCAGCTCTATAGCCATCTTAGCAAGTCGTCCTGACTGGCTAAGACTATGAAGGACAGATCTAAATGGGAAGGTACTGAGTACTACTATGCTGTGAGACTGGAAGTACGGTCGTAGCCTGCGTGCAGACATAACGACGGATAATGCGAGCTTTTCCATCGCAGGATAGCGCGTTTCTGCACCAGTGAGGGTCCTTCGACTGGCTTAGCAAGGACAGGTGGACTGACCAAGTAGCTCTTCAACTCTTGAAAGGCTGCTTCACACTTCTCTATCCACTCAAATCTTTTGTTGCCGTGGAGTGTGTCATAAAATGGTAAACACTTGTTAGTAGGGCGGGAGATGAATCGGTTGAGTGCCGCTACCCTTCCTGTTAATCGCTGCACCTCGCGCTGTGACTTAGGCGAAGCCATGTTCATGAGTGCATCGATCTGCTTTGGATTTGCTTCAATGTCGCGGTGAGTGACTAGGTAACCGAGAAATTCCCTCGACGTAATAGCGAACCTACACTTCTTTGGGTTTAGCTTCATGTTGAAAAAATTGAGACGTTTGAAACATTCTTCTAGGTGTGCAACGTGATCCTTTGCTTCTAATGACTTGACAAGCATATCATAGATATACACCTCCATTGTTTTACCAAGCTGATGAGCGAACATCTTATTGACCAAGCCTTGATATGTAGCGCCCGCATTTTTAAGACCGAGAGGCAGTACTTTGTAACAGTAGATACCGCGATTAGTAATGAATGCTGTCTTCTCGCGGTCCTCGGGGTTCATCATAATCTTGTTGTAGCCAGAAAACTCATCCATGAATGTAAGTAGGTTGTTTCCAGCTGTGGCTTCGACAAGACGATCGATGTGAGGTAGAGGAAAGTTGTCTTTTGGGCATGCTTTATTCAGATCAGTGAAGTCGACACAGACTCTCCACTTGCCGTTCTTTTTCTTTACGACGACTGGATTTGCGAGCCACTCTGGATACTTGACCTCCATGATTAAACCCACACGTAAGAGTCTCTCCACCTCATCATTAACGGCCTGCACTCTTTTAGAACCCAGCTTGCGCCGCCTCTGCTTTACCGGCTTAAAGGTTGGATCAATGCTGAGCTCATGAGAGGTGACATTGATGTTGATTCCAGGCATGTCCTCGGCTGTCCAGGCAAACGTGTTGATGTTCCTTCGAAGGAATGAGACGATGTCGCTTTTGATATTGCCATCTAAGTTAGCACCGATCTCCACACATTACTCTAGATATTCGTCATCAATGCAAACAGAAACGATAAGATTGCAGGTTGGCTCGGCTCCTGTTTCTTCGCGAGCCTCCGTAATCTGTAATTGCTATAAGAGCTTAGAAAGGTCTTTGATCGGTTCTCTGTCTACCTTCATCTTCTTCCGTTCACTCTTGGACTCTTGATCAGTAACAGGGTTGCGCAGTTTGTATTCAGCCATAAAACACATTCGGGATTCTCTCTGACTTCCCTTAGTCGTCTTGATACCTCTGGGACTTGGAAATTTGACACATAAATGGTATGTGGAAGCTACTACCCTCATCGAGTTCAGCCACGGGGTACCCATGATGACATTGTAGACTGCTGGGTTATCGGATACGGAGAAATCTACCACCTTTGTTACACCTTCAGCCACAACAGACAACTTGATGGTTCCCTATGTCATAGTTGTTTAACCAGAAAAGCCAATCAATGGCTTCGGAAACATCTGCATCTCAGATAATGCAATGCCCATGTGCTCTAGCGTATCTTTAAAAATGATGTCAACCGTGCTTCCTGTATCAATCAGTACCCTTGAGAGAAGAAAATCGGCGATCACTAACTTGATCACCAGAGGATCGTTCTATGGCCTGTCGAATCCGCTAGTTTCATCTTCTTCGAAGGACAGCACGTCATTTGGAAACTTGGAGGGTGCGGAGAAATTGGCACTAACTTCTGCACGTCAGTGGTAAGCTTTGATCGAAGAAACCGTATCGGCGCAGTAATGGGATCCCCCCATTATCATAAGGATTTTTGGTATCTTTGCTACAGGTTGCGGCTCCTCATTGCTGTCTTTCCCTCTAGGTGGCGGTGGAGGTTGCACATGTTCTTGTTGATTGGCGTTTGAATCAATGAAGTCGTCAACGCGAACGTTATTGCCGAGTTTCCCTTCTGCAAGTCTTTTTGCGAGGCGAGAGCCTAGAACTCGGTAGTTTGCGGTTGAATGACCTTGCGTTTTTTGGAACTCACAGTATGCTGCTTCATCGTAAGTGCTTTTGCTCCGAGTCCAAGTGTTGTTCCACGGACCTCGTCCGCGGCCTCGACCTTGACCAGCGTAGCCACGGCCTCTTCCATAAATCGGGGAAGCTACCTGATAATTATGAGCTCCTCTGAATCCTCCTTCGTGTTCTACGAATCCTGATCCTTGGTTTTGCTTCTTTGCACTAGGTTGATGCTGCGCGGGAGGAGGGTTGGGGATCTTAGGTTTCCCCGCCTTCTGAAAAACTTTCATCTGCTCTTTGTATCGCGCATGAACTGTTCCTCGGTGAAGTGCGTCTTGGATGGTGGTTGGGGGGCCGCAGGGCCATCTCTTCCTAGTAGGCAGATCCGAATCTGAGCGCTTTCTCTAACGCCTACAATGCAGTTGTATTGCTTATTCCTTCCATCTTGGATAACACTCCTTTGAAACGATCCAAAAACCTTTGTAGTGACTCAATCTCTCCTTAAGCCATTGTCCATAGATCAGCATCGGATGTACGCTTCTCGATGTATATCGCGTAGTGTTTCAGGAAGGCAGTAGTTAACTGGTTTAAGCCATTATTCGAGTTAGGCGGAGTCGCGAGAACCACTGTAGGGCTGGTCCTTTGAGGTTTTCTACGAACAATAAGCACTAACCAGGGTCTCTCTCTCCTTCTCTGAAACTTGCTCGTCCCATTGCTACTAAGAACGCAGTCAGATATTCGGTGGGATCGGATTTCCCATTGTAAGCAGGGATTTTCATTTTTCCTGGGTCGGTGATTACTGCTTGGGTTATTCGTGCTGTGAATGGAACATTTTGTGTTTCCTCCAAGACTTTATCCAACTCAGGAGCATGGTTGGTTGCTTTGTGGATCTGGGAGCGGAAATTTCTCATCTCGGCTCTTATCCTTGCTAGCTTCTCCTGTTGAGACTGGACCAACGCCCTACGCTCTTCTTTTAGCTCTGAGCGTTCCACCCAGAGAAAGTCTTCTTCGTTGTCCTGGGATTCTTGGTTCTGCACGGTTGTAGCGTTGATCTGCGTAGTCACCGTTCTGCGAGCAGGCAAGTGACGTGGGGCGCGCTCGCCTTCCGGGTTCTCTAAGTTGATCACCGTTGCCGCAGTTGCTTGCGGTTGTGTAGTTGAAGCAGGTTTGCCCGAGTTTCTTTCCACGTGTGATGCATCAGGACGATCAAGGTGGAGATTCCGGATTCTGGGAGCATTAACCGGGGTTCTAAAATCCATAGGGTTTATTTTCCCGATGGGTCGTTTGAATATTGGTTCTCTTCTGCGACCTCGGTCTGTGGTTGCGAGGATTCATAGCTCTTCCACAGCTTTCTCCTGTTCCGCTGATTTCTTAAGCAGCGCATCAAACATCGCTTGTAGGCGAGCTAAGAACGCAGGAGTCACCGTTGCTGGAGTTTTAGGAATGATTGTGTCGTCGGTGTTGTCACGACGCTGCTGGTCGGCGATGCATCATTCTTCGGCAATATGTTGCTCTTCGGCGACGCTTTGTTGCTCGGCAACGCGTCGTTCTTTGGTGACGCGTTGCTCTTCAGCGATACGTTGCTGTTCGGCAGTGAGTTGTTGATCGTCGCCCGTAGCCATCCTAAGATTGGTCGTTCGTACGCTTTCTCGAGTAAGAAAATCTCAAAGTGTCCCCTTAGTCGGTGCCAAATTGTGGGAGTCGAAACTAACACAACTAAATTTGTCAAGGGTTGTTGAAGGGAAAGAGATCTCTAGGTTAAAGCGTAAGAACGTAAGTTGCAATTGCTGTAAAGAGAGTTTTTATTGATTTTTGTGTAATAAGCTGTGGATCCCTTTTACGGGAGATGTTTACAAGTATATATAGTTTCTACTAAGTCTGCTAGGTCGGTTAGGTCAGCGAAGTCGGCTAGGTCCTCTTCCTTGGAGATTAGGAAAACTTCGTGATTCTGCGGGATCTTTCCTTATCCTCTGATAATGTTTGTTAGGCTTTGATAGCGAGCTCTTTATAGCTCCTCCAAGCCTTCTAGACCTAGCCCACTTCATTCTTTGTTTAGACTTGAGTTTAGCAGACTTAATGCATCCTGTTTAAACTCGAACTTGCTAACTCCGTTACTTTGCTAGCCCCGTTACTTTGGGAGCTCCGTTACTTCGCTAGCTCTATTACTTCGCTAGCTCCATTGCTTTGCTGAGTTCACCTCGCGGATTCTAGTTGACCTGGAGGAAGTCTCCGTACTTAGCCATTTTTAGACATTGATCCGGAGGAGTGGAAACTGACCCCAACAAACACTTTAATATTTGGACATGTTTTCAACTTCCAGATCTCTTCTTTCATTCCATTGATAGAAGATTTCATCTCTGCTAACATTATGCACTCTGCATTATTCACTTTGTTCATGAGCTAATGCCCTGATTTTACCGAATACTCTCCAGTTTTAGTGTGATTCCATACCCAAAAATCTTCCCTTGAGACCACTCGATGCATTTTCTGGATTCTATCAATGTCTTCTTGGTAGAATAGACTCCTTAGAGCACTACCATCTCATCTTCTTGTTCTCTGGTTGATCGAATCCCCTACTCTCAAATTCAAGTCCACTAAAGGGTTCATCATGAGAGGCATTCTCCTAACATCCCCTTCAATCCATTTCTCTGACCACACAAATGTCCCTTTTCCATTCCCAATTTTCCTTTCTATACCCATTTGAAGTAATTTTCTTCCATGGATTATATTTCTCCATCCATAGGAGGGTCTTCTCCCTTTTCCAACACTTAGAAAATATAATCTTTCAAAATATCTGTTTTTCAGGCACCTGGACATAAGATATCTTGAGTCAATTTCCAAGTCTGCTTAGTCGACAAAGCTTGATTGAAACCCTGAATGTCCATGAAGCCCATTCATCCTTGCTCCTTAGACATACATAACTTCTCCCAACTGAGTCAATGTATTTTCTTCTTTTCCTCTTTGGAATTACACCATAAATCTGCCATTACACTACTCAACTTGGAGCAAGTAGCATGAGGCAATTTAAACCAGGACACTGCATATACAGGGAGAGCCATAAGAACTGATTTCAAGAGCACCTCTTTACCTCCTTGAGATAACAATTTAGTAAATGATCATGACATTCTACTTTGCATTCTTTCATGAATGTAGCTCAGTATTTTAATTTTGGACCGACTGAAACATTCAAGAAGCCGTAAGTACTTTCCTGCCCCTCTTTCATTCTCAATTCCAGTAATATTTTTAATTTCTGCCTTAGTTTCCTCCTCTAAAAGACTACCAAAGGTAAGAGAGGACTTAGTCATGTTGATTACCTGTCCAATTGCTTGACCATAGACTTTTAGGATGCTTTGAAGCCTTGAGACCTCCTTCGCATATGCATTACACACAAACAAACAATCATCTGCAAAAAAAAAGGTTATGAATAACAGGGCCATTTTGTGAGAAACTGATGTCATTTATCTCTTCTTTATCTGCTGCTTCACAAATCAAAGACAAGCCTTCGACACATAGCACAAAAAGAAAGGGTGAAAGAGGGTATCCCTGTCTTAAACCTTTTGAAGGTTTGATGAGTCCTTATGGTTGGTCATTTACTACAACCGTAAAGGTAACATTAGTAACATATGCCATCATCCATTCAATCCATTTTCCATGGAAACCCATTGCTTTCATTTATCAATTCCTCCAGATACTTCCATTCAACTCTGTCATATGCTTTAGACATGTCGGTATTCATTACAACATACTTCTTAGAAACAACATGATGAGTATAAATGGCAAGAACAATCTCATGAGCCAACAAAATGTTATCAGAGACCATCCTTTTAGCCACAAAAGCTGACTGAAAGGGGGATACTAGCAAGGATAAGAAAGGTTGCAACCTCTTAACTAGTACCTTAGAAATGATCATGTAGGCCACTAAACACAAGCTGATAGGCCCCAGATCTGTCATTTGAGACGGAGAAGGGATCTTAGGAAGGAGGCAAAGTTGAGTGAAGTTTCATTCAGCTGGCATAACCCCACTGATGAAGAAATCTTTCACTTGTTTAGTCACTTGCTCCCCAATTACTACCCAATACTTCTGAAAAAGAGCCCAGTCATTCTATCAACACCAAGGCCACTATTTAGTCTGATGGTAAAGACTGCCTCCTTGATCTCTTATGTTGTTACCTGTTTCACTAACTGCTCATTCATCTCATGGGTTACCTTAGACTTAAACCTCTTAAAAAACTGACCAAATTTGATTGGGTTAGATGATTTAAACATCTCTTGAAAGTAAGCCACTACGACTTCTCCCTTTGATGCATCAGATCTTTGGAAATTACCATTGATATCTTTGAGATTTTGAATTCTCTTTTTTCCTCTGTTTGCCTTTACTGCAGCATGAAAGAATTTGGTGTTCCCATCTCCTTCCACACACCATTTATCATTATACCTTTGGCTCCAATACGATTCCTCTTCCCTATAAGCTAGCACCAACTCCCTTTTCATTCTATTCATCAAACCAAGATTAGGCAGAATGCAAGACTGCTTAATCTCAAGGTTCTTCTGAATATTGAGATTCTTATCACTAGAGTTGGTATTATTTTTCTTTTTCCACTGACATAAGGCTTCCTACAAAATCTCAACCTATCGGTCACTGCAAACCCTCTCTGCCCAAATCTCCAAGGCTGATTCCAACTCACTTATATTGCTTCTTTCACCTTGGGCTTAATCAGGAACCGCTTACCAAATCTGAAAGCCAAACCACTACATTTACCAACTGGGTACACAGTAGACACCCTATCATACATTAACCACTCCTATACATCCACCAATGTATCCCTCTTGTTCGTATTCTCCATCAGAAACAACAGCTCTCGGAAATGTTGCTTACACATCTCCTGGAGCCTAGGAATCACCAAGTCTTGAACACGGCCCAAACACTGGTAATTCTAGCTCATAATACTCATTCAAAATTTGACAGTCCCTCCTTTGGGACTATCATAGTTTTGAGACGCTTAGTCTCATGTTCATCTCCTTCCAATTCCCCGTCTGCTTCTCTTTTTTCTAGTATCCCAACACTTTCCCCAGGCTTCTTTAGGCCAATGACAACTAGAATATTCTCTTCCACAGTTTTTAGCCTCCTTTTACTGAGACTGAACATCCTTTATAAAAGTTTACCTAGAGTTAGCTATCCCACTGCCAATAACATCTTTAAGAATCTTTCTCTGCTTGTTTTGCTCCTTTTTGAGACTTAAAGAACTGACAATCTTCATAGGAGAAAATAATACATTTTCCTTTGTCAAGATCATTTTAATAAAAAAATGATGTTAATAAAAAAATGATAGTAATTAATGATGTTACTTTTTGAATAGATGGTGAAGTTTTGTATGTATTGTATAGGAAAGATACAAACAAGTGGTGCTTGATGAAACAATTTCTCAGGTTAGGGCTTAGTCTAAGCCTCCTCAGAGCTGGGTTAAGTGTGACATTACCATGTCTTGGTCTAAAAAGAAAAAAAATTCTTGGAGCGGCATGGGTGCTTAGGGATGAGTGGGGGAAAGTTTTACTTCATAGTAGGAGATGTTTCACCAGCCAGCAATCGCATGAGGAGGGTATTTTGTTAGTGGCATTCCATAAAGTTAACAATGTCATATTTGCCTCTCAGTTTGGTGATTTAGCAAAGGCTGTGATGAAACCACGTGCTTGGCCTTCTTTCTCTTTTCAATCGGCTGAGATTCATATGACTTTAGAGAGTATAATTGGTTGAAAATTCTTTTTGGAATTCAAAGTGGCTAATAGAGAAGCATTTCTCATTGCTCAAGTATGACAAATGAGGTAAGGACTCAGTCATATGTGTATGTGAGATTTCCTTTGTGGATGCAGAAATCTTTGAGATGCAGAAATCTTTGAGGTGAGAGTGTTTGATCCTCTATATTTAGCACTTGAAATTTTTGGTGTAAATACAAGTGCAATGGTTTAGTCTTTAACTCGTAGGCTTGGGAAATCCATTTTTGTGGAGTCCAGATCATAGTATCTATCGATCTCTCTTTTGTTGGAATGTTTACACATCTCTTCTTGTAGGTGGGTAACATTGAAAAGTCTTCTAATATATGGAAACTTGTAGATGAAAAAAAAGAAGAAGCCAACTTGTCATAAAATGACAAATCTGCCGGAGTGTGATACCCCACTTACACTGGCCTACTCTTTCTTAGCACGTCGAGTTCGTACACAAAGACACCAAATTTGAATGATTCATCATCATCTTTTTGAAAACTAAATTTGACAACTTCTGTTGTCACGAGATATTTTATTAGACAATCAATATACCACAACTATATACTCATATAGAGCCATCGTATTCGAATTTTAGTATACATTCACAACATAACCCATTTGATATATACGAAAATCGTAATATAACTCAAAAGACCAATAAAATCCTTTTTTATATATTGGTTGAGAAATAAACATAAAAGACATTATTTATATGCCTTTTCAGAATTTGAACTATATATCCCTAACTATGTAAACATTCAAACAAATCGTTCATTTATCCTCTAACAATCGTAATATTTAGTGCAACCTATACAATACATACAAAACTTCACCATCTATTCAAAAAGTAACATCATTAATTACTATCATTTTTTTATTAACATCTATTTACCATACGATAATACAAACACCCAAATGTTAAGTCTATTCGAAATAAAGACTGATAAAAAAAAATCATGATCCATACTAAACCCAAACAATGTTAAAAGTTTATTGTTATCTCTCTAAAACTTTGAAATTAAATACGTTCCACAGTATTCTCAAAAATATGTGTTACAAAGTGGCACCATTGATCAATTATATGAGTGGTTACTTTTCAATCAAATGAGGATAAGTACAATTATTTGTCGTCAACAAAAGCATACTATCGATTAGAATTGAAATCCATTTAGAACATATATTTTTTTTTTATCATCTACAGATTTTATTGATAAAAATTGAAAAGACTACAAAGCCGGTTAAAAAACCGGATATAACGCCGGACCAAATCCGAAAACCAAAGCCAGTGTAAAACCGAAAACCAAAGATTTGAGAGAAAACCTTAAACCACGGTAAAAAAAACAACTAAAACAACGAAGAAAGAATACAGATAAAATAAAAATATAAAAATCTCAACCCATAAGCGGATCAACTAACCACAAAATCTCCAAGAGCAACCATTTAGACCATATATATTATTAGAGAATATTAATATCATTATTAATCTCACCTCAAAAATCTAACTTAATTTCGGGTAAAAACTAAAAACCCGATTGGATTTAAAGCGTAAAAAAAAAAAAAAAGAAGCAATATTTAGAGAATAGGAATATATCGCACGGCGCGTGACTTTTCTTTTCGGTTCACTATTACAAGAATGGCCTGTCAAGATAGTGATTTAAGTCACTTTGAGTTATACTAATAAAAATCCATATATCACTCAAAAATACCAAGAAAATTCTTCCAAACAAGCAAGAAAAATGGAGACAACAAAACCAAGAAAACCTCATGCCATGATGATTCCATACCCACTTCAAGGCCATGTCATTCCTTTTGTCCACTTAGCCATCAAACTCGCTTCTCATGGCTTCACCATTACTTTCGTCAACACTGACTCCATCCACCACCACATCTCTACCGCTCGCCACGGCGACGTCGGAGACATCTTCTCCGCTGCATGCAGCTCCGGCCACCTTGATATACGTTACACAACCGTGAGCGACGGTTTCCCTTTGGGGTTTGACCGGTCGCTTAACCATGACCAATTCTTTGAAGGGATCCTCCATGTCTTCTCTGCCCACGTCGATGATCTCATCACCAAAATCTCTAGCCGGGATGATCCTCCGCTGACTTGCTTGATCGCCGACACGTTTTACGTTTGGTCATCTATGATTTGCGATAAGCACAATCTCGTTAATGTCTCGTTTTGGACCGAACCTGCCTTGGTCCTTAATCTCTATTATCACATGGATCTACTCATATCCAACGGCCATTTCAAATCTCTTGGTAACACTCTTAACTAATCATGAAAATAAAATGTTATTGTATATATTTTTCTACAATATTATACAGTTTAGCTATATAGTAGGGTAAAATCGATTAAAAAAAATCGCCAAAGTTTTGGTCTAGTCATTGATTTGAAGATTGTCAAAGTGATAAATAAATATGAATTTGTGTATTATCATGGAAAAAAAATAATACGAATTGATGATATGTGTATATTTGTGGTAGTCGGTGACTAGAGAGTGATCATGAATTTTTACAGAATTTTTCTTACATATTCGTTTTATGACATCATTTGTAGATAATCGTAAGGACGTGATCGATTACATACCAGGAGTTAAAGCAATAGACCCAAAAGACTTGATGTCATATCTTCAAGTAAGCGACAAAGATGTTGACACAAACACAGTTGTCTATAGAATACTATTCAAGGCCTTTAAAGACGTTAAGAGAGCCGATTTCGTGTTATGCAACACCGTACAAGAGCTTGAATCAGGCTCTCTCTCGGCTCTACAAGCCGAACAACCGGTTTACGCTATTGGTCCTGTTTTCTCAACCGAATCGGTTGTCCCCACGAGCCTATGGGCTGAGTCAGACTGTACCGAATGGCTCAAGGGGCGACCCATCGGGTCAGTCCTTTACGTCTCTTTTGGTAGCTATGCACATGTTGGTAAGAAGGAGATCGTTGAAATAGCCCATGGGCTTTTGCTAAGTGGGCTTAGTTTCATTTGGGTTTTACGCCCTGATATTGTTGGATCCGACGTGCCGGATTTTCTTCCTCCCGGGTTCATGGACCAGGCCCAAGGTCGAGGCCTTGTGGTCCAATGGTGCTGCCAGATGGCCGTAATCTCAAATCCGGCCATTGGAGGATTTTTAACGCATTGTGGATGGAATTCGATTTTAGAAAGCGTTTGGTGTGGTTTACCATTGTTGTGTTATCCGCTTTTGACCGATCAGTTCACGAATAGGAAACTTGTGGTCGATGATTGGCGCATTGGGATTAATCTTTGTGAGAAGAAGATGACCACAAGGGACGAAGTCGGGGCAAATGTTAAACGGTTAATGAAAAAGGGCGAAACTTCAAGTGAGCTGAGAAATAACGTTGTGAAAGTTAAAATTCATCTCAAATATGCGGTTACAGCCACCGGATCTTCAGAGACAAATTTTAACTCGTTCGTTGGTAAAGTCCGAGAAAGAATAGAAACTAAATTGTGTAACCTAAATGGGGTAAGCAGGACAGACTAAGCTTCTATATGTTGCATATGGATCCTATCAATAAGTATTTCTAGACGGTAACCCTATGTAATGGTTTAAATCATTCTATATATTGCATATGGATCCATCAATAAGTATTTCTAGATGGTAATTTCAAATCTCCTACACAAGGGAACCAAGTTGTATCTACCAGTCCATTTCCAATTGTAACGATTTGAGTCTACCGAATATTTATAGGTATAGGGTCTATTGTTCATGGTTTGTATGTTAACTGAAACACTCGTTATTGGTTTGTTCTATCATTTCTCTGCCACAATAATCCAAATGGAATACAGATTAGTTTGTATTCCCTTTAGGATTTTCCAATGCTCAAATCAAAATATCAATGTAACTGAGTTGATTTTTATTGAGGAATCTTCAGCAGTGTTTTATGCTATTTGGTAACATGAAAAAAGAAAAAACGATTTCACAAAGTGGCTTGTGCTCTACTTTGCCAAACATTAATTCAACAGTGTGGAAGAAGGCTACGATATATTATATTGTATAAAACATGAACACTGATTCTTTTTTTTTCTTCCAAGGACAAATAAATGTTGTTCACAAGCATATGCTTAATTCATTTCATATTATCCAACCTACAAAAATCATGTGTTTTCCACACCACACCATCGGATGCATAGAATTCAAATCCGTCTGTCCTATTTTGGCTTCTCATTTGCTGTCTGTGAAGTCAGCATCGATCACATCATCACCATCTCCGCCTTTACTCGACGCTGGACCTGCTGATGAGGCGTCTTCACCACCAGGGGAAGGACCTGTTCCTGCTCCTGCTCCAGCTCCAGGTTGGTTGTATAGTGACTGACCAATCTGCATCACTTCTTGGTTAAGAGCAGCCATCGTGTCTTTGATTTCTTGTGTCGATCCGCTTCCAATCTTGTCTTTCAGCTCTTGCAGCTTAGCCTCCACCTTCTCTTTCACTTCACCTGGTATTTTTTCTCCAAGTTCTTTAAGTTGCTTCTCTGTTTGGTACACCACTGAATCTGCTTGGTTCTTCGTGTCAATCGCGTCTCTCTTCTCCTTGTCGTCTTTCGCAAACCTTTCTGCTTCCTGGACCATTTGCTCCACCTGTAACGTTCATCCATGATGAGTATTAGCCAAAACAAACCAAACTGCCACACTTCATGTTAGATAATTGATTCGTAAACAGTTACCCACCTCATCTTTGGGTAATGTACTTGCACCAGTAATGGTGATGTCTTGTTTCTTTCCGGTGCCTTTGTCAGAGGCGCTTACAGATAAGATTCCGTTGGCATCAATGTCGAATTTGACTTCGATTTGTGGAACTCCACGAGGTGCCGGTGGAATACCATCTAGACGGAAGCTGCCAAGAGACTTGTTATCCCTAACAAACTCCCTCTCGCCCTGCAGCACGTTGATCTCCACACTTGTCTGTCCATCAGCAGCGGTCGAAAATACTTCTGATTTAGAAGTAGGCAGCGTACTGTTCCTTGGAATAATCTTAGTCATAACACCACCAAGGGTTTCCAAACCAATAGAAAGCGGTGTCACATCAAGAAGCACAATGTCACTCACATCTCCAGCTAGAACACCAGCCTGGAGGACACAAGAATAGCACTCAGTCACAACACATTCAAGTATAACGTGACTGTTTGTTTGCAATTGCGTTTACGTTTAGTATATTATGTTCCCAAATGAAACCCACAAACGCAGAAACAGTGTTTGAAACAATCTAGACCTGAATAAGGTGAAGATTACAAGTTTACAAGAACGCACCTGCACTGCAGCACCTAAAGCGACAACCTCATCAGGATTTACTGTGACATTAGGTTCTTTCCCAGTCAGCTTTTTCACGAGTTCCTGAACAGCAGGAATACGTGTGGATCCACCGACAAGGATCACCTCATCAAGATCTTTGAAGCTGAGCTTCGCATCCCTCAGGGAATTCTCAACGGGAGTCTTACACCTATAAAATATATACATGGATAAGAATCTTAAGGCTCCATGATTACTAAAAACCTAAAGAACGAGCACCGCAATTTGTTCACTGGCCATAAAATCTGCAACTAAAATTACCTGTCAAGTAAATCTGAACACAATTCTTCAAACTTGGCACGCGTGAGGGTTGTTTCAATGTGTTTAGGTCCATCGGCTGTGGCAGTGATAAATGGCAAGCTGGGGACAAAATTCACAACAATTCAAACCCACATGCTTGAGAAAATACTAAAACATTGCACGAGAAAGTTATGGATACCTCATGTTAGTCTGAGTGAGAGAAGAAAGCTCAATCTTAGCTTTCTCTGCTGCCTCTGTTAACCTCTGAAGTGCTTGCTTGTCTTTCAACAGATCTATGCCTTCATTTTTCTTGAAATCTGAAGCTAGCCAGTCAACAACTCTCTGCATTGCAAAACTTCAATCTATCAATTAATCTACATAAGAAAGAGTAAACATGTTCAAAGCTTTCTATCTCACCTTATCAAAATCGTCACCACCCAAATGTGTGTCACCAGAAGTCGAAAGCACTTCAAAAACACCATCACCAACCTCAAGCACTGCATAATAAGCCATATTAGATAGAGCTAATACATCAAGACCGTAGAAGCTACACGAGAACTTGAAAGCCAAGTACCTGAGACATCAAAGGTACCACCACCAAGATCAAAGACTAGAATTGTTTCGTTACTTTTCCTCTCAAACCCATAAGCCAAAGAAGCAGCAGTTGGCTCATTGATGATACGAAGAACTTCGAATCCGGCAATTCGACCAGCATCTTTCGTAGCCGTCCTCTGTGAGTCATTGAAGTAAGCAGGTACAGTGATAACAGCCTTTGTTACTTTATCGTTCAAGAATCTCGATGCATCATCCACAAGCTTCCTCAAAACCTAAACCACACACAACAAACTCATAAGAAACAAAAACCCTACACAAGAAGAAATACTATTCACATTCCTATTCTCATACCTGAGCTGAGATTTCTTCAGCAGCAAATTGTTTACCAATGGCAGGACAATCAAGCTTAACATTCCCATTATCATCTCTAACAACTCTATAAGAAACTTGCTTAGACTCTTCATCTACTTCATTCATTTTCCTACCGATAAATCTCTTAACGGAGAAGAAAGTGTTCTCAGGATTAACGACGGCTTGCCGTTTTGCAATCTGACCGACGAGTCGATCGCCGCTCTTGGTGTAAGCAACGACGGAAGGTGTGGTTCTCTGACCTTCCGCGTTCGTCACAATCGTCGGTTTTCCTCCTTCCATTGCAGCGACTGCTGAGTTAGTCGTACCTAAATCGATTCCGACTACCTTCTCGTTAACCACACGCACCGGACCAACGGCGTATCTAGAACCGCCGCTATTTCTGCTTCCGATTCTCAGGAAGGATGAAGTAGGGTTAGAGAAAGGGGATGTTATCGAGCCGAAGAAGACGCTTCTCGGCATGAAGTTGGTTTTGTTATTGAGATTCCTCTTGGAAGAAGTCGCGAATCCAATTCCGCCGAGAACGTGAATCTGCGCGGCGGAGGAAGCCATTTTTGAGCTTAATAAGCGACGGAGGAAGCAGCGGAAGTGGAGGACAAGGGTTTTGAGTGAAACCCTAGGGAAGGGAGGAAGAAGAAGAAGATAAGAGTGACGGTGGAGCGGAGATAAACAAATTTGGCGAAACCAGGGAGTTGAATTTTAACCCAATCTTTTAACCGGTTCAATCCAATCTAACTAGCCGTAATCGTGGGTATAAAAGCCAAAACCGGAAACCGAATTGAACCGTACCGAACCGAACCCCAACCAAAATTTTAAAAATCTCGAATGAGTCTTCAAATTGAAGTTATGAGATAAATCCATAGATCTTTGTTTTTACTAAGTCTTAAAGAATATTTTAATATAAATAGTTGATGATAAAAATTTAAGACTTTTAATAGATAAATTTAATTTTGTTGATTTCATTGGTGGATCTTAAAATTAGAAGATCTTAAAAAATAAAATAAAATTTTAAAATATAATTTAGTACATTCAGTGTTCTAAAATATGCTATATGCTAGCCATACGGTGGATCATCATATAGTGTATAGACGTATATACAGACGTTTATACGGGGTATATACGGTAGACATTTTTTAATAAAAATGTAATTATATCTATATACATACATATATATATATATACAAAATTTTGTCACATATACCTAATACTAAGTTATTAAGTATAGACGTATAGTACACAATTTTAATTAGTGTACTTTATAAAAGGACAACATTAAACAGTGAGAAGAAAGGAGAATTAAAAACTTAAACTTAAAACAAATGAAACGGTGGTGGCTTGCGGAGACGTAAACGACGAACTGATCTTGAGAAGTTGCAAAGACAAGAGAGGCAGAGAGTAAATGTGTGCTTAGTGCTTACTTTAGGGTTTTGTTTCTATTATTCTTTTACAGTTTTGTATATTTTAAAAAAATTAAAAATACAAAAATTAAAATAGTAAAACGCTAAGTTTTGGTCAAAGTTTTCTGAAATATATACAGCAGCGTATATACGCTGTATATACGACCGTTTAAGCACTATTTATACAGTCGTACTGTTCAAAACGTATTTTACAAACGTATATTATAAAAACGGTACGGTGCTTCATTGTCTAGCGTATATACGCCATATATACGGCCGTATTCGCCGTATTTTAGAACACTGAGTACATTGTAGAAATTACAAAATGCAAATCATTTGAGAAGATCCCTTTACTATTAAAATGGAAGTCCAATTACTGAAAAATTAATTGTTTTAATTTGTTGGTTAAAACTATGACTTGGAATGATGACATGTCTCTCATAAAAGATGACACAGTTTTAATTTGTTAACTCCATAATTTAAGTAAACCATTCAATTAAAATTAAAAATATAAATATAAACAATTTAAAACAATGAAGCTTATTTTTTTAAAAATCTTAACAACCTAATCGGCATTTTTTTTTTGTTTTTAAGTCAACAATTGGCATTTACTAATTCATTAATAGTTGAATTTATTGTTTTTAATATCTATTTAATTAGCTAAACAATGAATCATCAAAAAAATAAATATGCCATTTTTGTTGTTGTTGTTAATTATCTATTATTATTAATTCCATATTTTAAGCAGTTAGATAACTGACTATTTACATAATAAATTTTTAAAACAACAATTAGGTAATATAGCGCTCATTAGAGAATAAAGAATCTTTTTCTCGACAATTAGGTAATATTATTTAAAAAGGCTACTATAATATCTTGAAGAATTGTTAAGATTTGTAGCTAATGTTGTGTTATTTCCTTTGGCCTTTTTATTTTAGTTTAGCATAGCAAAATTAAAAACTACTAAAACCACCAAGTTTACCAAATTATGGTTTTTTTTTTTTATTGTTTTTTGGCCTTTATTTTTATCTCAGATATATAGGAAGCAAAAAGTAGAAGAAGCAAAACTACAATTATAATCCGTTTATTAAAAAAAAAAATTGTATCAGCCCCATATAAATTGGAAAGCTACTAATAGGCTAATAGCTATACTTTTTCACATATTTAAAGTAAAAAAATCCCAAAACACAATTAAATTCCAATGGCACATTCCTAAAACATATATATTTTTTTCAAACTCTTATAAATTTTAAAACAAAATTTATAATTTTAAAAATTATATCTTGAGCAAAGAAAAAAAAAGAGGAGAAAAAAATAAAGAAACAAAGAAAGAATAACAACAAAAATTATCAGACAAAATATAGATGATAAAGAAAAACAAGGGAAAAAGGAAAGGAATTAAAAAAAAAAACTCAGATACTCAAAGAAAAAGATGAAGAGAAAAAAAAACTTATGATAGACGAAAACGAAAACAGTTAAGAGGAACTTTATGTACATAAAAACAGTAAAAAAGGAAAAAATAAAAAATAATGAAGAGAAAAAAAAATCCTAATTTTCAAGTTAACACTCAGAATATTACAAATAGTATCCTAAACATGTATTGATTTTCTACATCCATGAAAAAATTAAAACAAACACAAAATATATTTTTTAATTACTTCATGTTCTTGAACAAAATCAATAATTTTTTTCAAAAATAATTCATGCCCGCACACGGTGCGGGTCAATCATCTAGTTGTAAAAATACATGATAGAAAACAATGAAAAATGTAGATATTTTTTTTTATCACAAACGGAAAAATACTCAATTTTGATTCTGCTTCGCAAGGTACATTTGCCAAATATGCTCCACCAAATCATCTTTCAATTGTTGATGCATTTTTTTATTACGAATTCGGCTTCCATTGGCTCTCATCTTATTGCTGACATTTGTAGGCATATCTGTACTTACCGGAAAATCTACTTCTGAAGTGTTGTTTCGTTCTTCAATGAATTCATCCGCGGTGATCTGTTTGTATCCGTCTCGTTCATCTTCTACTATCATATTGTGCAATATGATACATGCTCTTATTATTTTTCCTATTTTTTGCTTATCCTATTTTTCGATTTTTGATAATGGCAAATCGAGCTTGCAAGACTCCAAAAACACGCTCCACATCTTTACGGGCAGCCTCTTGCCATGCAGCAAATACTTTGTGCTTGTCAATTTGTGGAAGCGAAATAGACTGGATAAAAGTAGCCCACTTTGGATAAATACCATCCGTGAGATAGTAAGCCATATCATATTTGTGTTCATTGACAAAATACTTCACATTCGGAGCTTCACCGTGTAATATATCATTAAAAATTGGTGATTGTTCAAGAACATTAATATTGTTTAAGGTATATGGAGCTCCAAAAAACGCGTGCCAAATCCATTAATCTTGTGAAGCTACAGCCTCTAAAACAATCGTTGGTTTGCCCGAGCCACGTGTATATTGCCCTCTCCAAGGGTATGGGCAATTCTTTCATTCCTAGTGCATACAATCGATGCTTTCTATCATCCCGGGAAATCCGCGAATCTCAGCTATATCGAGTAGTCGTTTAATATCATCTACTGTAGGTCTTCATAGGTACTCATCGCCAAACAAATATAAGATAGCTTCGACAAAATTTTCCAAGCATAGGAGCGCAGTACTTTCACCGATCCGAACATATTCGTCAACCCTGTCCGCCGGACCACCATATGCCAACAACCGAATTGCTGCTGTACATTTTTGAAGTGCAGATAGACCTTTTCTTCTGGTTGCATCGCGTCTTTGTTCAAAGTATGGCACTTCATTGGAGATTCGATCAACAATACGTATGAACAATGGTCTGTTCATTCTAAAACGGCGTCAGAATATTTTGTCGGTGTATGTATTATCGTCACTAAAATAATCCTTTATTAAGCGGTCATGTCCACTTTCGCGACCTCTTTCTATGACGATTCGTTTTTTCTTCTTTTTGGGTACATTCTCCGGTGCTTCATAACTGTCGAACCTATTATCGAATCGTTGGTTGAATGTTTCCTCGAATGCGCCATTAAATTCAAACGGATTATGTGAAGAAGATGCCATTATATAAATGTTGGTTAAATTTGAATAATGTTTGTGGAGTTATATAACGTTTGATTATTTGTAGAATTGGAGAAGGAGATTTTGTAGACTATAGAGGGGGTACTTTTTAGAGAATGTAGAATTGGAGAAGGAGATTTTTTAGAGAATTGGAGAAGATCAATAAAAGAGTTTTGTGACGATTGGGAGAAGGAAGGAGAGATATATATAGGAAAAGTAAAACTTGCTACAAAAAATTCACGTGAATGTTCATGGGACATTTGTGGAGTGGTCACAAGACCAAAATAATGTCCATGTTTGTATCTTTGTGCCGACAAAGATAATGACAAAACAAATGTACAACAACTAGTTCATGTCTTGTTCTTCTTGTCTTCTCAAGCCTTTAATCACCACAGAAGGAGAGACCTACAAAACAGAAAATCATAAATCACAAGTAGTTCATTTAAACTGACCAAACCAAAACACAGAAGCATTAACCAAACTAGTACAAAATAGACAAGCATTTAACAAACTAGTCCATTAAACCTGACCAAACTAGTTCATTAATCAGAAGCATTTACGTGAGCAAACCTACTTTAACTGGCCAAACTAGTTCATTAAACGTAAAACTAACTCATTCATTCTTTCACATTCACACACTGAAACTGACTCATTAATTCAACAAAGCAACTTCATTAATTCAAGAAAGTAAAGTGCATACATAAACTTGATAAGTTCATACAGAAACAGAAAGCAAGATCTAAAATAAAGTGCACACAAAAATTGAAAATGCATACAAACTTAGTTAATTCATTCGACACATGATTTTAGAGATTTAAAATTGAAGACTTAACCACTTGAGAGCATCTTAGTGATGAGCTGGTTCTTCAAAACCACTTCAATATCAGAAAGTGTGTCTTTCTGACTTAGAAGATTGTCCAAAAACTTTTGCTTGTTGAGCTTCTCCTTGAGGACTAAATCCTTAACCTTAATCTCCCACATGCTCTGAAACTCCATCAGAGAAGAAGCATATGATTCCACAGTGTTTTTGCCTTTTCTCTGAGCTGCATGTGCTGCCTTAACACCAGGAGGACGAGCTTATGTTACCGCATTTGAAAACTGATCAGTATCATCCTCGGTCTTTCTTTTTTTGGAGCTCCCACCAAGGTAAGATTCAGAAGGATTACACCATTTTTGGTCATTTCACAGCTCCATCCAGCAATGGTCAAGGGTAAACTTCTTCTTGTGATTGTCCAAGAAGATATCGTGAGCCAGTTTGAGATAGTCAGAGTCATTGAAACCACTCTTCTTGACAGATGTTGCAGCCGCATATGACCCAACAAACTTGCACACTTGGTCATTTATCTTTCTCCATCTTTGCTTACAATGGTCAGCCTCCCTCTTTTGACGACCTGCTACCTTGGGACTTGCAGCAAAAAAGTCTGCTATACGATTCCAGAACTTCTCAGCTTTTTGCTTATTCCCAACCACAAGATCTTTGCTGGTGTTTAACCAGGAAGATATCAAGACCAGATCATTTGTGGGAGTCCACTGCCTTCTTTTTTTAGCTCTGCAGCTGTCTGTTGCTCTTACCTTGGACCATCAGTATTAGGAAGTGATACTTGTGCTGAGAACAGTACCACATCAGGGTTGTGGTATTGTTCGAAGTTAGAGTTTTCAGTTTGGCAATTCAAAAGGTCAGTAAAATTGAGGGAGTGACTAAATGGATTTGTGGAATCCATTTCCTATGTGTTTGGTCTGCTAAAAGATGAGAGAAAGAGAAGAAGATGGAAGGAAGAAACACAAGAGAGGTTTAGTATTGTGGTTTATGCTAAGGCTAAAGATCTGCAGTTTATACATCAAACACAACTACCACAATGTAGCAATCAAATCATCCATCAATGATCTCTAGTTGTTTCAGCTAAGAAAAACCATCAATGACCAAACCTAACACATACACCTAACATAAACCATGAATGACCAAACCTAACACAAAAATCAGAAATCAATATACCACAAGAAACGCAAAAATCAGCAATCAATATACCACAACAAATAACCTACCACAAACACGATTCTTTATTGGCCTCAACCTAATAAAAATATGCATTAGATTTTCAAACAACCTAAATTTCACAAAATCTTGAACTAAATAGATGATTTATATAGCTATTCGTTTTCTTATCATGTTCATAGATATTGTTAATCATAACATAACAAAATTTTCCAAAACCATTCAATCAAATATTATCAATTTTGTCCCACAACCGGAGTTTGTAATACACAACATTGGAATTCAATTTCAACACTAAAATTTAATCTGAACAACTCATATACATCAATCAAGCATCAATTTAACCATTCCTAAGCTCAATTTAAAAAACCCCTAATTTCAGATCAAACCCTAAAATTTTTTCAAACAAAATTCCTTCCAAACTAACATTCAATTCGAACAAAGAAACAAACCCATAGAAGGGAAGAGGATTACCTTCGTTAATATCGCCGAAATCCTGGAAGGCGGAGCCAATTTTCGCCGACAGTTCTTCTACCACAACCGCCTTTTCCTCTTCCCCACGATTCCGTCGCCGATTGGTGTTCATAACATCACTCTCATGATTTGTAATGGTCATTACTTCGTCTAAGATGCGGATTTCGTTGATCAAAATTTTTTTCCTTCTTGTTCATATCTCCATAGATGAACACGAGAGAGAAGAGAGAAAGAGAGAAAATGAAAGACAGAGTTCGACCATGTTTTCTTTTTTTATTATTTTTTACTTAATTTTTTCCCAAAATAAACACTACAATTGTGACACATGTCTAGTGTTTTACTTGAAGATCTGATATCTTCAACTTCCCAAATTGGATCCGAATCCTACTATAAAAGCCCATTTCTGATTTATTTTATTTCCAAATCATCAACATTTTCCTCTAAGATCCATCTTAGATCTATGGATGTGGATACTCTTAGGTGTCATCTATTTTTTGACATTTGACTTTTTATTTATTATTAAAGAAAATAAATAAATGTTTTTTGATAACTTCAACAATTAATTCTAAAAGTTTAATAGTTAATTTCAACAATTAAATGTGTTATTTATGAACTTTTCATGGTTTAAAAATAGATATTTTATTAACTAAATAACAAAAAAATACAAAAAAATAATGACTAAACAAAAATAGATATTAAATGTACTAAATAAAAGTGAATTCACCCAATCTACCATAATATTCAAAAAAATGTTTTGGAATCTACCCTAAACAGATGGGCCTTTCAAACCCATACCATTCCGCCACATTTTTGACCGTTTTACCCCTTATGTAGCTGTAGTTCTTAAGTCGTTTGTGTCAGTTTTTTTGATGGTGAGACAGTTACGTGGAAGGATGCAATGATGTTTTTTGGCATGGTGGAAATTTGAAGAGGAAGAGCATTTAATGTTAATTGAAGATGTAATGGTAATTTAATGTAAATAATTGTGATAAATTAATTAATTAAAAACGTTGATAAATTGGTAAATCAAAATTGCTGCTAATCTGAAACTTTTTTGAAGGTGGTGATAATTGTGGTCACGTGGACGAAAAATGAAACAACCAACATTTATTTATTTATTATTAATCTAAGTTAATATTCTCATAAATATTAACCTTCAACGACTAAGTTCTAATAATTACAATGCGGAAATTCTCAAACAATAATCCATTAAAACATATATTAAATCCAACAAATCAATTCCATAATCTAATAACCGAAAAAAAAACTTTAGCAACCTAAACACCAGGTTCCACTAGACTAAACATAAAACAACAATCCTATCATCCTCTTTCTAAAGCCTTGATTCTGCGATCACATTTTTCCTTTACCAGCAACATATGGAAAAAAAGAGTTGTGTAAGTTTAATAAATACTTAGTGAGACGGTCCTCCCATCTACAAGCTAAAGATATCCAAACAATAGCAAAAATAACAATACAGTTTAAAACAACCACGCGATGAAATGCACTGGTGTCGATCGACACAATCACTAGGTGTCGATTGATACGCATGAACAGTGGTATCGATCAACACAATCTCTAAGTGTCGATCGACACTATCACTAGGTGTCAATCGACACTTCGGTCGCAGAAACTGCAGAACGAGCCCCTCCTCTCTTGGCTCGTTCACACGTTTCCTCAGAACCAAAACCTGCACGAAACTCAATTCACAAACACACAATCCACACAATTACACATAATTCAACATAATTCAATCACCAACGCATCACAAAACCTATTAAATGATCATCACTTTCACTACGGTTAAGACAAACCTACAGTCGCGCACTCACCTTTGCTATGAATGAGAATTGAGACTGAGACATAAAGATACGACGGAACAACCTCTAATCACATGAACTCACCGTCGAAAACGATTCCACGAATCCCAAAAACCTCGAAGAACACTCTCTTATGATTCTTAAATCCTTAAATCTCAGGACCCTCTTCGTTTCTCACTCAATTCTCTTCTTTCTCACAGCTTTTCTCCCCCAAAAACTGATTAAACTCGCGGCCGGGAACCTTTTAAAAGAAGGTATAGGGCTTCACCCATAAACCACAACAAAACCGCGATTAAAAATCGAACCAAAATCGGTTTTGCAACATCGGTGTCGATCGACACACCACATAGTATCGATCGACACCCCGTAAGAAATTCAACAATTTGGTTTGCGGATATTACAATTCTCCCTTACTACTCTGAATTCGACCTCGAATCCTGATAAACCGTCTACCAAAAGACCAAAAATCTGACCCCACTTGGCCAATACTACTAGAGATCCTCACCTGATTACAGAGACTTACATCTAATCCTATATTTATACGGACGTTTCCAGACATTCATTACTCTTAACTCATTACTACACCACTTTGCTCTTAGGAAAACGTCCTTTAAACAACCCGTGCACCATACCCCTCTAACTCTTAGGAATGAATACGTTGAGCTCATGGTATACAGGGGAATCATTATCCCCTCTAGACTTATACTGAGACCCATTTGTCACAGATAAATCTGCCGGATAACTACTATCTCCGGAAGAAATGTAGGGGAACCACTATCCCCTCAAGAGAACCACTATCCCTTGATACTTATAATGAGACACACTTGTCATAGATAAGTAAGCATCCCTCGATACTTATACTGAGACCCACTTGTCCCAGTTAAGTATATTGGAGAACCACTATCTCCACAGTGTAATGAGTTATTCGAGAACGCTACGGCTCCTAGAGTAATAAATTCTAAAATGCCTATAAACATCTACGATTAGAACCGCCTCACGTGGTCCAAACTCGATATTCCCGACCCAGAATATCATCTCAAACACGACTAACACTAGTAAACTAAAACAGCTAGCACCTATAAGAATCACACATCTTATATGAACAAATGAAAATAAATAAGGAACTTCATCTTATAAATCTCCAAAAATGTGTATCGTTACAACTCAAACAAAAATACATGAAACGAAAACAACAATAGCAACCACTACAAGAAAACAGGTGCATTTGCAAGGGAGGTTTCCGTCGCAAATCTGTTGCAAACGGAGATTTGCGACGGTTTTGCGACGCTTTTTGGTTTGTCGCAACTAGCTCGTTGCAAACCAAAAAGCGTCGCAAAACCGTCGCAAATTTATGAATCGTCGTAAATTCGTCGCTAATAGTAGCGACGAATTTGCGACGTTCATTTTTGCGACGGATGTGCGCAAATACTGTTCATATCTAATTTGCGATGGATTAGCATCGGTTTTACGACGCAAACATCTGCGTCAACTTCGCGGCGGTTTTGCGGCGAAATTTGCGACGGAATTGCAACTGTTTTTGCTACGATTTTGCGACATTGTTTTGCGATGGGTTTGCGTAAAAAAAATTTGCGGCGTAATTGCGGTTTTTGGTTGCGACGGTTTTGCAACGAAGATGTTTTTGATTATTAAAAAAAAAATTTATTATTTATTAATAAAATTTGAAAATATTTAAAATAGAAAAAAAATTCATAAAATAATGTTTAAAATAAAAAAAAACATTAAAAATACCAAAAACAAAAACAAATAAAAATCTAATCGAAGTTAAAATTATCGAGCGGATCCTGGGTCGATGTGCCTCCTTCTTCGTCTTCCCTCCTTAAAATCCCGGCAATGGCGGGGTTCGACTTCGCTAACTCCCGAAACAGATTATCGTAGACGTTCAGCGTCCTCTCTAACTTCTTCTCTGTTACACTGAGCCGTTCTTTTGTTTCCCTGAGCTCCTTGGCCATTTGCGGATCAGAAGCATATCTTGAAACGGGAGAAAATGGCACTCCCTGATCATCCGTACGGATAGATCCTGTAAATGCCATCTTTCCTTTACGGTTTCGAGGAGCCATCTACAAAAAAAATTAAAAGTTTATAATTTTATTTTTGAAAATGTTAACAGTATAATAAATATTTAAAATTGTGAATAAAAATAAAAAGAAATTAAATTTTTACCTGTAATGCGACACGGTTGACCTCCATCGGTGTCAGCTGAGTAGGTTGACCATCGGGAGTAAGCTGGGTTGAAAGTTTGTCCACTCGCTCAATGACATCGTCGTGGAGCTTGTGGACACGTTCATCAACCCATGTCCCGTCCGGCCTGCGGTGGGTCTTCTCCCAAACCGATGTCATCGTTGCGGGAACTCCTGTTTCCGCAGTCTGAAAATGGAAACATATTAAAAGTTGAATTTTTTGTTACCATAAAAATTGAAAGTAAAAAAATTTAATAACTTACAATGTCAACCGCATGCTGAGCATAAGAAATCTGTCCCGAACAGTGCTTTGAAGGCTGGTCACTACCGCCAACCTTCATCAATCGAGCAGCCGAGCACTGGGCAGACTTCTCCGCAGAAGTCTCCAACTGCCAGAAGGCGACAAGAGCAGCCCAAATATTGGGATCGAAGAAAGATGACATACATACCTTCGGATCCGGATTCTTTTGCCACTTCTCCTTCCACCGTCCTATTTGGTTGTTGAGACGGTTCTTCGCTTTCTCCTCAAATTCTTCACGAACTAAACCAGTAATCGTGGGGTCCCAATAATATTTTTGCTGAAAATTGAATAAATAAGTTATAAAATTACAAAATTGAATAAATAAATAAAAATTTTAAAAAATATTTACTGCGAATGTTTTGAACCACCGATTCTTGGTCTCCAGGTTAACATACTTCCAACTCGTGTGGCACATCTTGAAATCCCGTTCTATGATCTTTCTAATATCCTTTCCCACCTTGTTTTTGCAAAACCTAAAAAAAGTTATAAAAATGATATTTACTTATTAAACAAAAATTATGTTTAAATAAATATATTAATAATTATTAAACAAAAATAATGTAAAAAAAATTACTTACCACACAGCGTTGCCGGTAGAGTCAGGTTCTAAATGGGGAAGAGCCTGCCATCCGGGAGTAACGAGAAGCTGCTCGAACGTCATGTCCTCCCATGAAGGAATTGCTCCAGGGTTTGGCTCGGGAGGTGGCGTCGGCTGTGACTCCGGAACCCTGTTAGCGGTACCGGAAGGAGAGGCGCGCGCTGAAGGATAGACGTGGGCGGAATGTGTACGCTGTCCTGGTCGTGAATGACCACTACCACGACCAACACCAGGCTCTAAGTAGTCGGTATAGTCGTTCTCCGCCATCAAAATAAATTTTATAATTTTGAAATTAGTAATTGCATATTAAAAAAATTAGAAATTTAATATTAATTTGAACAACTTTAAAGATAACATTAAAAGCAAAATTTTAAATTCATAAAATAAACGAACAATTTAGAAAATTACCTTATCAGGTCGAGGGATCGGGATTTGGAAGGTCGAGGGATCGGGATTCGTAATGTCGAAAAAACGTTTTTATAGAGAGAGAAAGGTTTTTTGTAGAGAGAAAAGAGAGAGGTGTGAGGAATGAGCGAGGGATTGGAATTGCTTATATAGGGAAAATAATCCCTCACCATTGTGTCGCAAATCCCTTGCAAAGTGGGCCGACTATTTGACCCAATGCATGTTTGCCGCCACAGCGTTTCGTTTGCCGCCCACAAATCGTCGCAAATGCCTCGCAAATATGAAAAAACCGTCGCAAATGCCTCGCAAATATTTTCATATCGTCGCAAAAGCCTCGCAAACTGTAAATCCCAATGCGAATGTTCAATCAGTTAATTGAGTTGACCGTAAGTAAGGTCGCAAAAGCGTAGCAAATTTAGCGTGGCATTTGCGACGAAATCGTCGCAAATCCGTAGCAATTTTCATTTGCGACGCAATTGCGACGAAATCGTCGCAAATCCCACGCTAAAGTGGTTTAGGGTATACTTAGGGTTTTGGATGTTTTAGACTAAAATTACAATTCATATATGTAAATAAACACTTCTTTAGGTCCTTAGTCCATGTATGAAACAAAGTTAGTCTACTAATTGAAGTTTTTCGTTAAATCGGCAAAAATGATAAATTGATCACATTCTTAGTATAAGTGTATGTATGTGACACTTCGTTATATATGTTTTGTTGATACAGTTTTGATAAGTTTTTTATTTCAATAATTATAAGGGGATTGTTATTTATTATACGACTCATACATTTATATTCGAAGACGAGCCAATTGAAACGGTATAAATAATGTATAGGTTAGAGTTTAGGGTATGGAAGTTTGCTACGAATTTGCGACGGAATCTTCGCAAATCCGTCGCAAATGCTACGATTCCGTTGCAAAATCATAGCAAACTTCCATACCCAAAACCTTAGTGTTTTGTTCTTATTCTTATTACTTGGACATTGATGGAAAAATATATATATATGAAGTAAGGCCTCTATGATATGTTTTTATATTCCACGAAAAGAAAATTTAAACGGTATAAATAATGTATTGGTAAGAGTTTTGGGTATGGAAGTTTGCTACGATTTTGCGACGGAATCTTAGAATTTGCGACGGATTTGCGATGATTCCATTGCAAAATCGTAGCAAACTTCCATACCCTAAACCTTAGTGTTTTGTTCTTATTCTTATTACTTGGACATTGATGGAAAAAAATATATATATGAATTAAGGCCTCTATGATATGTTTTTATATTCCATGAAAAAGAAATTTAAACGGTATAAATAATGTATTGATAAGAGTTTTAGGTATGGAAGTTTGCTACGATTTTGCGACGAATGCGTCGCAAAGGTTCATATTTGCGACGGTTTTGCGATGATTCCGTCGCAAAATCGTAGCAAATGGTTATATCTCTTGGTTAAAAAAAAAAATTATCAACACACTCAAAAATACATACTTATTATATACACATAATTAATAATAAATTTATTAATCTTCTTCGTCATGATTAGAAACATAACGTTCTACTCCGCCATCTTCGTCATCATCGTCGTCCTCATCTTCCTCTTCGTCTTCATCAAACTCATCTTCGTTTCCTTCTGAATCCTCGAATATCACATCAAGACCATTATGAAGTGGGTCAATTCTTGTCAAATTGGTGGTTACCTCTGTAGGGATCGAAACTTCTTCGGTTCTTGCAGGTTGCACTGGGGGTTGATGATCATCATCAGCATCAGCTGCTAACCCCTCGACAATTCGACCCCTTGGGTTAACTTTAATCACGGATAGCCAATCTTGATCCCGTCGTCCACGAGTACGAGGGTAAGGAATGAAGACTGCTTGCTCTACTTGCGATGCTAAAACAAATGGCTCAAACTTGTCAGTGTAGCTCATATTTTCTTTTACATCAACAACTCCAAATTTGCTGGTTCTAACCCCGAGACCATTGGATGGATCAAACCAATCACAACGAAATAATACACTTTTCAAGTTCAACACACCAGCATACTCAATATCAATGATTTCTTTCAAAATACCATAGAAGTTTGTATCGCCCGGGACATGAATACCATAATTGGCAGTGGCTTTATTTTTTCCATGTTGAAATGTGTGAAAAATAAAGCCCCGAGTACAATACATCTTACTCGTTTTTATGCTTGCAATGGGCCCCAAAACAAACTCATGTACCCATAAAGGCCAACTTTGTCGAGATTTCTTCGCCACCTATTGACAAATTGAAATAATTAGTATATATATATAAGCAATATTAATATAACTCATGCATGGTTCTTACCTTCTCCCGCATCCACCCAGCAAAATCACGTTCTAGGTAAAATTGAACTTCTTCATCATTTAGTTCAAGAAATGCTTCTCATATTTGGCCTTCTAACATTCTGTCCACCCGTTAATTAATTAGATGTATATATATTTTCAATTAATATATAAATATATATATATATACCTCTCATATGGCTGAAAGTAGTTACAATTTAGCATTATATACGTATGGGCAGCTTCCATATGCTTGAAATCACACCACATTGATTCATTCACTTTTCCACCCATCCGACCTACATCACAGAAAACATCTGGTACACCCTCCAAGTGATATGTTCGACCAACCCCACCATCGTCGTATCGTCTACGACGGGTTTTCTTAGTTTTCACGGTTTGGCTAAAGTAGTAAGTAGAGAAGTTTGATGTCTCCTCTGTCAAACTTCCAGCAATGATTGATCCCTCTACTCTAGCGAGATTTTTCGCCTTCATCTTCAAATGTTTGAAGAACCTTTCGAAGGGGTACATCCATCGAAATTGGACTGGACCACCCAAATCTAACTCATGTGGTAAGTGTACAACCAAATGTTCCATCACATCAAAAAAGGAAGGTGGAAATATCTTCTCTAAGTTGCAAATAGTGAGTGGAATGTCTGAATTCAACTTTGAGATTTCGTCCTCCGTTAAGGTTCTGGCACATATGTCTCTGAAAAATGCTCCAATACCTAAAACGCCAATCCGGTCCGGACTAAGTTAATTAATACAGTTACAAAATACATGTATGTATATATTAATAACCATAGATAAACGTAATACCTGCAATTGCCTCGTGTACATCCTGCGGTAAAAGCTCTTGAAAGGCAAAAGGGAGTAGTCGCTGCATGAACACATGACAATCGTGGCTCTTCATCCCAGAAAATTTCCCCCCTTGCTCAACACACCTTGAAAAAGTTGACACGTAGCCATCTGGGAACTTGACCCACTCCTTAACCCAGTTAATCAAAGCATTCTTCGCAGCAGGTGATAGTCGGAAACTGGGAATAGGTGCCCTACCATCTCCTGTTAGATGCAACTCATGCCTTATGCATAAAGCCGCGAGATCCAGACGAGATTTCCGATTGTCTTTTGTTTTCCCTGCAACATTCAACAATGTGTGTATAATATTCTCAAAGAAATTTTTCTCCACATGCATGACATCCAAGTTGTGCCTCAGCAGATGCTCCTTCCAGTAAGGCAATTCCCAAAATATACTTTTCTTATGCCAGTTATGGTATACCCCATACCCAACAGGCATATTTGCTGGATTACTTTGCCAATTACCTCCAACTTTTACAGTTTCTGCCGCACCATATCCATCGATTTGTTCTTCCAACTCCTCACCTGAGAGGTAAACCAAGGGGGAGGTTTTAACAACTCAATTTCGAAATAACGTCCTACTATTTCTATAAGGATGATCCCTTGGAAGAAAACGACGATGACAGCCAAACCAGCAAGCTTTCCCTCCTGCTGACAATTGAAATGATTTGGTCTTATCTAAACAATAAGGACATGATAACTTTCCGTGCGTTGTCCATCCAGATAGCATACCATACGCCGGAAAGTCGCTTATCGTCCACATGAGGACAACCTTCATGTTGAAGTTCTTACGGCTCGACGAATCAGATGTCCGTACACCAACATGCCACAACTCCTTTAGTTCCTGGATAAGAGGCTGTAGGAAGACATCAAGTGATCTTTTAAGATGCTTTGGCCCTGGAACCAAAATGCTGAGAAATAAAAATTCTCGATGCATACACATTTCCGGTGGGAGATTATATGGCGTTACTATGACTGGCCACAACGAATATTGCCTACCAGACATCCCAAAAGGACTAAACCCATCAGTGCAAAGACCCAAATACACATTTTTATGTTCTACAACAAAGTCTGGATATACCGTGTGAAAGTGTTTCCACACCTTTGCATCTGATGGATGGGCGACCACCCCTTCCTAACAATCGTGTTCTGCATGCCACCTCATTGCCCCTGTTGTCTGCTCTGATTGATATAATCGCTTCAGCCTATCTGTTATTGGAAGGAACCACATACGCTTGAACGGGACTTTGGTGCGACCACTAGTCTTCTTATATCTTGGATGAGAGCAAAAACGACATTCCTGCAGCTGAGCATCATCTTTCAAAAAAATCATACAATTATCAATGCAGACATCAATCATCTCATACGGTAATCCAAGACTTGCTACCAATCTTTGTATCTCATAGTAACTTTCTGCAGAGTTATTACCCTCTGGCAAATACTCTTTAAACATTTCACCCCATTTATCCATGCAATTTTCACTAAGGTTATCTTCGCTTTTAATTGTCATCATCCTAGATGCTAACGACAATTTTGATAGCCCTTCATAACAATTTTCACGTTACCGTCGTTGGTATATCCTGCGACAGCCCCTTGGTTGTTTATCGCCTGCGTCAAGAACTGATCAAGCCCTTCTCTAAATTCTCTAGTCACTTGGCCAGTTTCTGGATCTTTGCGGTTGTACATCCATGCTCGAACCACGTAGACCTCATGATGCGAAGACATCTTCGATTAATTATCAAAATACTTTTTGTCTTTAAGAAATCTTAGAAAAAAAAAAATTTCTCCTCGTTTTGTTTTAAAATTATGATTGGAATGTTTGTTATGAAATCGTCGATCATACATTCGAGGCTTTTATAGGAAATTGATTTATTTTGCTACTAATTTGCGACATTTTTGCATCTATTTTGCGACACGTTTGCGACTAAACATATTATACCCATAATTAGGTAAACATCATAAACACGTGTCTATTCTAAAATATCTTACCACGCAATATCGTCGCAATATTTGCGACGATTTTGCGTCGATACCGAATAATCGACGCAAAATCGTCGCAAATGTTGCGACGGTTTTGCGGCAAAACATACATATCGACGCAAAATCGTCGCAATTTTGCGTATTTATAGTTTGGTAAGTTAAGATTTACTTTGTAATTTTTTGTTATTAGTATTAAATTTTGGAAACTTCTCAAAGCTATCGTTGATGAAACTGTTCATGATTCCCATCGCTTTGCTCGTGATTCCGGACGATATCTAGATGCATTTGCTTCAGAACCTTGAAGATGTAGATCTTGTACGTCTCCACGCTCTTCTTCTTCATCTTCTTTTTCTTGTCGCCGCCGGCTAGTCCGGCTTTCTTCGGAGTAAATTTTTTGTTATTAGTATTAATGTGTTAGGGTTACAAGTAAATTTTTGGAAACTTATATTAATATACTATTATGATATTTTAACATTAACATCGATGTTCATAAACGTACGTACATTATTGTTTAAAAACGTAATACAAATAACCAGCTGATAACATAAACACATATTTATTTTTATTTCTTTTATTGATGACGTAATGTTTTACTCATCATCAATTTCTTCACCATCATCCGTCGTCGACCCTTCGTCGTCATTCTGGGATAACCAATTGTTTGGATTTCGATGACCACGACTGCTACTACCTTCTTCTATGAACGCTGTAGCCAGGTTTTCTTTAGATATAACCTGTGAAATAAAAACTTGATTTATGTGTACGGATACTACTCAATACAATACCTTTAAAATATATATTGTAATTAACTTACATTGCTTATGTTCTCAAGAATAATGTTAAGATATGTTGGCGCCCTATCAAACTTAACAACTACAACCTCCTTTAGAACCAGTACCGAACCCTCCTTTATGTGCGGCCCATATTTGTTATCAGATATGGCGGACCTATGAATGCTCGCTTGTACAGTCCCGGTAGGATCCTTCAAGGAAATTAAATAACATTTATAGATTACTAAATATATAATTTGTTAAAAACATATTTTCTTAGAACTTATATATACATGTTACCTTTAGTATGCCCATCGCGTCCCCCAATCCATTAGGTTCCATTTTATGAATCATTGCTACCACATATGGTACGTGACGCCATTGTGGTTTTATTTTATGCAACTCTTTTACCAGTGTCCACCCACGTGTGTGTCCACCTATATATATTTTACGTAGAATAAGTAAAATATAATTAAATGTGAATAAAACATTTCTGTTTCTTAATTACTAATATATATTTCAAAGGTTGTATTAATAACATTTCATTATACCTGTTAATTTGGTGACATTTCCAATTGTCGTCTTCCAAAGGACATCGGTGAACGATGGATCTTCTGCCTCAACAACACAGTCAACCATCTGTACATGTCTCTCATAAGAATTGCATTCTTCCAACATCGATTCTTCAAGTTTTTTCCTTGCCCGTTCTTCTGCTTGTCTCACACCAGCCGGACCCGGTATCAAAGATCGATTGTTATCCATATTTGTTGAATTATATAATATTGTGAGATCCATAAGGTGGATTTTATAGAATGTTCATTTCAATTTGCGACTAATTTGCAACTAATTTGCAAGACTTTTGCGACTAATTTGCGGCTAAAATATTACACTCATAAACAAGTAAGAATCAATTAAAACGTGTTCTACCTATTTTAGTCGCAAATCCCTCGCAAACGTTATATCGTCGCAAACTTGATGCAAAATTGCGTGTATTTTGCGTCTAAACTTAAACCGCAACGCAAAACCGTCGCAATCGTTATATCGACGCAAAATCGCCGCAAATATTGCGACGCAATTTTGCGACGATTTTGCGTAGGAAACTTCCCACGCAAATTTGCGACGGTTTTGCGAGTATGGAAGACTGTTCGTCGCAAAACCGTCGCAATTACGACGCAAATTTGCGACGGTTTTTTTCCGTCGCAAATTTCCGTCGCAAATGCACCTGTTTTCTTGTAGTGAACACGCTAACACAAAAACCGGAACCCCAAAGATAAAAGTAAGCTCAAGCTACGATCTGCTTGTCGAACCACTTACCCAACTTCAACTTCATCTTTGCCTCAGGCTCCCAAGTCTCGCCTCGGTACCAGCACAATCCCATAAAATCCTCTGCAATAGAATCTTCTTCCGACGCAGCAGCTTAACACTCCTCTCAAGAATCCTCACCAGAACTGTCGGTACCGTCAAATCAGGCCTAAGATCCTCCAAAATCTTAGCCACTAACTCCTCCAAAGTATGCATGCACTTCCTCAACATCGATACATGGAAAATCTTATGAAATGACTTCATAATCAATGGTAACTCAAGACAATACACCACCGGTCCAACTCGGTCCACCACCGGGAACAGACCCATAAATCTCAGACTCAACTTGTTCTCCAAAATAGATACGTTAGGATCCCTCAACATAGCCATCTTGAGATACACACGATCTCTAACCTCAAACTCAAGCTCATTTTTCCTCTTATCTGCATAACTCTTCTGATGATCTTGAGCTTCTTTCATATTTATCTTCAAGACACGGATCTTCTCCGTCGTCTCCTGAACAAAACTCGCACCATAAATGCTCATCTCTCCCACTTGGGACCAGCATAAAGGTGTCCTACACGGACTCCCATATAACGCCTCATAAGGAGCCATCCCGATACTCGACTGAAAGCTGTTGTTATACAAAAACTCAGCCTGGTACAAGTGATCCACCCAATGACCACCCCTATCTAGCACACACATCCTCATCAGATCATCTAAAGTCTGAATAGTCCTCTTGGACCATCAGTTTGCTGATGATAAGTTGTATTGATATGCACCTTAGTGCCCATCAGCCGATCTGACACTATACTGGCTGGCACTCCATGGAGCCTCACAATCTCCTTCACAAATTTCTTAGCCAAAACCACAGCTCCATCGGTCTTCTTAATGGCCAGAAAATGTGTCGACTTAATCAGACGGTCCACTATCACCCATATAGCATCATAAGTTCGCGAGTAAGGTAATCACACCACGAAATCCATCGTGATCATATCCCATTTCCACTCCGGAATAGGTAAACTATGCAACTTACCACTCGAAACCTGATGGTCTGCCTTCATTAACTGACACGTATCATACTTCGCGACCTAGTCAGCTACATCTCTCTTCATCCTGACCCAATGATAATACCGCTTAAGATCATGATACATTTTAGTCGCTCCCTGATGAATCGAGAACTTGCTCGCATAAGCCTCTCACAGAATATCTTGCCTCAACTCCTCATCCTTGGGTACACAAACCCGACCACGTACCAAAATCGTCCCATTCGAAGAGACTTGATACTCAGAACCATCTGCCCTCGACGCATCAATCAAAAAATGATCACTCTTCTGGGCCACTCGAATCCTACTCAGAAGATCTGCCTAATCAGTTGCCTCTAAACTCAAAGGCTCTTGCGAAATAGCACACAAACGCAAAGTGCTAATCTCGCTCACTAAGGCCTTAACCTCCTGCTCTCGAATCGAACAAACTCTCCGCTGACTCAGAGCATCTACCACCTAGTTGGCCTTACTCGGATGGTAAATAATCTCTAGATCATAATTTGTCAGCAACTCAATCCAACACCTTTGTCTCATATTCAACAATGTTTGAGTAAAGATGTGCTGCAGAATTTTGTGATCCGTATAAATTTGCACCTTCCCGCCATAAAGGTAGAATCTCCAAATGCAGGTGGATTTTGTGATCTTGTCTATGTTTACATAACAATAATGAGTAAATGCAGGTGGATCAAAATCAGTAAAAAGTGATTGGTGGAAAAATCTATCATGGTGAATTAATGTCTTTAATCCTTGGAGGGTATGATTGCTTACCGAATGGAAAGTGGCATTCTAGTGTTGCACAAAACCAATACTCGCAATGCGTGGACATATCTGAAGAAGATATGTTCGAAGATGTCAAGTCGAAAGTTGTCCATGTTTATGGTGTAAACTTAAAAGAAAAGGATGTGTTTCTGAGTTTCTGGTACGAGGGAGAGGACATGGTGTTTACTCAACAAAGAATGCCTCTTGTTACCGTTGAGTGCGAGATTGGACTGTCAAGGTTTCTTACAAAATTGAAAGAGAAACATGGCATGACTTTATCTGTGACTAAGCAGAAAAAGACTTGTATCGTCAAGTTTGGTGGAGGTTCAAAAAGTAGTCAACATGGTATGGTTGATGTTGACTTAGAAGGAGATGATTTGTTTGTGGTAGAAGCATATGATAATGCTTTGGCTAGATACTTGTGTGGGAAGAAAGTTTTGGAGGATGTGATCCTATTGAATTGTGATACCACAATCAAGTTTCAAAGTTTTTAATTACAGTTTGTCAATAAGATAAATACTTGAAATCCAGACGAGGTAGATACTTTCAAATACATTCAAAAGAGTTATCGTTTCATTGCATAAATATGCTAAAATGTCGCATTGAGGCAAACAATAACTTGTCAATCTTCTTTATATAAAAGGGGATCATTCTCCCTTTTTAAACATGCCACATAGGCAGAAAATAATCACCCAAAATAATCATAATGAAAATCCACCAATCAAAACCCTTCTTTATGACATGTAATCACTCCATAATGACACGTTGTTGGCCCAATCTCACAAAATTAAGACTCATTGAATTGAAAGCTTGAATTCACATAAACCCTTCTTGAGCCATATCCCTGAATAAATTATGGTTGACATAACCACATTAAAACTACTTCATAGTGGACATAAATAACAATCAAAGTCCATGACATGGACATTAGTATAATTATTGTCTACATATATTGTTCTTTATTTGCTGTGAATAATTGTTTGTCACCGAACAACAATAGCAGGTTAACAATTTAGAATTTAACAAAAACAAAAAAAAATATGATCAAACCTCTACATCTAGTTGACCATTTTCATTTGGCAGTGGACCAAAAGCAGTAACATCGTTGGAAGGAAAGACAAAAAAAGGTTTGCATCTTCTGCATTGCTTCTATGGTTCTCCTTCTAAATAAAATTAACCAGAAGAATTAAATAAAATTTTCACCAAATTATCTATAACATGGACATTGAAACAGGTGGATAGTGATTATAAACATGTACAGTTAACAATATCTATTTTGTTGGTTTCAGACTTGAACTGACCTTAAAAGCAACATCGTTGGAAGGGGTTGCAAACAGGTTTGCATCTTGTGCATGACTAGTGTTGGTAGAAATCTCCTTCTTGTCCTAACCTAGAAGAAGTTGAAAAAATTGGATAAATGATTCGAATTAGTCTACCATATGAACATTTGAATTGGATGACAAGAATTGTGAATAAGTAAACTAAACATTTACGACATGAACTAACCTCAACACCATCTAAGTCATGGTCTACACCTGAGTCAATGCTATCCTTCAGAGAAGTTTGATCCTAATGAAAGGAAAATACCATTTGATTAGTAAACAATCTAACTTAACAAAATTCAAAATCCTATACAATAAACAATATCACAAACCTCAGTTAAGTCCTCCGAATCACCACCCATCCCATCAAATTGTACCTACATGGGGACATAACAATAATTTAAAATTAATGGACAAAAATTGATAATAATGTGTGGACATAAAAACGATATCAACGGTGGTGGATATAAATACCTTTGTTTTAATGTTAAAAACGTCTACATTAGTCTCTTCAGAGTAATGTTTGAGATTATCAAGAATATTAGAGACACCATGATGTCCTTCCCACGCTTCATTGTTAAGATTGTCCATGAAATTGCTGGGTTTTGGAGTAGTGGTGGGGGCATCGTTTGAACTTGTATATCTTGAGTACAAGAAGGTGAATGTCGTGTTGGACTAGGGAACTTAGTTCCATGATGCATAGCGCTGACAATCTCGTCTAGAATTGCATTCTTCATCAATTTCTTCTCTACTGCAAGCATCACCTTGATTTCAAGAGTATGAGTAACTAGTTTTTTTTTCACCAGGTCCAAAATATACTGAAGATCAATGGGAGTAAATTGTGGGCCACCAGCAGAAGGATAGTTTTGATTAGCAAGTCTACCTTTGCCCTTTTGCTTGGCTGTGTAAGATGGCTTTGGAGAGGTTTTCTTTATTTGTTTTTCTTTCTTGGGTCTGTTGTTTGGGAGAATAACTAGAAACTGACTAACTCCAGCTTTTTGAAACTTGTATTGGCTTCCAATTAGCCTTTCGAGGTACAAGACAGTTTCGTCTTCCACATCCTCAGTCCCAACATTTACACCACTGTATTGGCCATCAGAAGATTGGATGTGGGCTGGAATGGACACCTGTTATCCAAGAAACATGTTGTAAGCGAATAATTTATTGTCAAATAATATTAGTGGACAATATCAGTATAAAAGTAAATGGACTACATACATCAGGGAGGTTTTCGATTTCCATGATGTTGGAGTTGTGGAATGTCCTCATGTGAGTGAGACGTAAAACACATATGTTGGTAAATGTTTGCTCATCCGAATCGTCAGATAGGTATCTCTCCAACTGAGGAGTTGTCCACATAAAACATATATATATATACACGTATACACACATATACATACACATACATGTACATAATAAAATATATGTACACACATACATAACTACATATACCTATATATTTACATATATACATACAAGTATTAAATATATGTACACTTTGATATAAAATATATGTACACTCACACTTAAAACATATGTACGTACATTATATATACAAATACACATACAAAACTTGGACATACATACATATACACTACAAATGTTTGCTCATCCGAATCGTCAGATAGGTATCTCTCCAACTGAGGAGTTGTCCACATAAAACATATATATATACACGTATACACACATATACATACACATACATGTACATAATAAAATATATGTACACACATACATAACTACATATACCTATATATTTACATATATACATACAAGTATTAAATATATGTACACTTTGATATAAAATATATGTACACTCACACTAAAAACATATGTACGTACATTATATATACAAATACACATACAAAACTTGGACATACATACATATACACTACAAATGTTTGCTCATCCGAATCGTCAGATAGGTATCTCTCCAACTGAGGAGTTGTCCACATAAAACATATATATATATATATACACGTATACACACATATACATACACATACATGTACATAATAAAATATATGTACACACATACATAACTACATATACCTATATATTTACATATATACATACAAGTATTAAATATATGTACACTTTGATATAAAGTATATGTACACTCACACTTAAAACATATGTACGTACATATATATACAAATACACATATAAAACTTGGACATACATACATATACACTACAAAACATATGTACACATATACATATATTACAAAACATTGTACATGTATATATATGGACACATACACATATAAAATATTTGTACACATAGGTCTATACATGCAGCGGAAAATATATGTACACACTACATGTACACTATAAACACATGTACACACATACATATACATTAGGAAACATATGTACACACGTATATATACACATATACGTAAACATACATACTCGTACACATAAATTATATGTACATACATACATATACGCACACACATACAAATACATGTACGCATTTAAATATCAATATATATTATGCATACTGAAAATGTGTATATATATATATATATACACATACACGTGTGTTACTATACGTACACACATTTACAACCACACTTAAAAATATAAACAATCATATAATATGTTCGTTTCAATTATGCAAAAATATAGTAATATGACTCTAAATATTAAGAATAAAAAGAAGTGTTTAGAAAGTGAAAATACATATTTTTTATAAATGTATGTATAAGATAAATAAAAAAAATGGGAATAAGAAAAAGAAAAAAAAATGGAAAAAAAATAAATTCATGTGGAGAGTTGGAAAGAGAGAGAAATGACATTATTGTAAATTGTTGAGTGGATAGAGGTATTAGAGTCGTGAATAGGACCACAAAGTGTTAAAAAAGCAATGAATTCTTGAAAGTGTTATAATTCCAAATGATTTCTTACAAAGTGCTATAATGGTCTATACTCCCAAATAAAAACTGTACAAAAATTTTTTTAATGGTTTAAAATACATATTTTATCAACTAAATGAAAATGGATTTTATTGAAGTCTCGCCGTGTGGAAAAATGTGATCAAAGTGTATGTATTGAAAGGAGGAGGAAGAAGCCAATGGAAGGGATTTTGACAGCTGACAAGGAAAGGTTTTTGAATTTTATAATTTAAAAATTTGTTTCCATCATCTTGGTGAATATTAAATCTATATAATATGTTAATGTTTCCTCCAAACTCATGTCATGAGAAGATATCAAGTGTCATTTATTTTTTTGATATTTGACCTTTTTATTTATTATTTAAGAAAATAAATAAATATTTTTTCATAACTTTAACAATTAATTTTTAAAATTTAATAGTTAATTCCAATAATTAATTGTGTTATTATAAACTTTTAATGGTTTAGAAATAGATATTTTATTAACCAGATAACAAAAAAAATACAAAAAACTGTGACTAATAAAAATAGATATTAATTTTACTAAATAAAAACTGTACAAAAAACTTTTAATTGTCTAGATATTTCATGAACTAAATAAAAATGGATTTTATTGAATTCTCTCGCCGTGTGGAAAAATGTGAGCAAGTGCCCGTGTAGGAAGGAGGAGGAAGAAGCCAAAGGAAGGGACTTTGAGAGTTGACAAGGAAATATTTTTGAATTTTATAATTTTAAAATTTGTTTTCATCATCTCGGTTAATATTACATCTATATAATATGTTAAGATTTCCTCCAAACTCAAGTTATGAAAATATGTCATGTGTCATATATTTCTTTGACATTTGATTTTTTTATTAACTATTAAAAAAAAAAATGTATTTTCATAACTTCAACTATTAATTCAAAAATGTAATTCCAACAATTAAATGTGTTATTATGAACTTTTAATGGTTTTAAAATAGATATTTTAGTAACTAAATAACAAAAAAATCTGACTTGAGAATTTGTGTATCGTGCCTAAGGAGTACAAGTACGAGTTGATGATTTTCACGAAAGCTCTTACTAAAGAGAAACAAGAGTTCGAGAAAGTCAAAGGTCTAATTGAATCTTATAAAATAAATGCGAATGTGATGCGAAAAGAGAGGGACAATGCCCGTGAGATCAAAACAACGAAGAAGATCGAATTGTTTATTTGCCCTATCTAACACGCAAGTCCTTTTATACAAACTCAATATATTTACACGAAAATTACTTGCACAACACTTAATCTCGTATACTAGTAATATATGTATGTTTAATGTTTGTGTGGTTTCAGGAAGTGATGAAAGATCCACAAATGACAAGCGATGGATAAACATACGAAGGAAAAGCAATTAAGAAAATGGTTTGAGAAAGGTTATGATACATCATCAATGACAAATCTCAAGCTTTCTCGCGCCAAACTTATCCCCAACCGAGCTCTCCGGTCTACGATTCAGGAGTTGGTTTGATTTTCCTTGCTTTTCGATCCGGTTTAGTCTTAAGTTGAAATTTGATTAAGGACCTATAATAATGTTCTTAGAATCTTTAACTCTTGAATTTGTGTTCTATTTTTAAAGCTACTTTGAACATAATCTACTTTCTGAAAATGCCTCAATAAGATCTACAACATACTTTTTTATGCAAAAACAATGTTTTAATAAGTTGAATATCATATATTTTGGTTCCCTAACGCTATATGTTCTTGGATAATAGAGTCTCTTTTAGACCAAAATAATCTTATAATATTTCCTTCATGAAAACATTGCACTTAAGTAGGCTACAAATTGTTGGAGAAAAGGAAAATTTCTAAAGAGGAAAAATCCTAGATAAATAGAAAACTAGCATTATAGATGACTAGAAACTCTGAATAATGAAAACAAATATGATAAATCTCCTAAATTATACTAATTTCTACCAGTATATCTCCTAGTAGTGAGAAAACAAAAAATACAAGAGCCAAGCAACACCAAAGTTATAGCTAACTGTTGGAAAACCATTTTAACTACCAAACTGAAACCAAAACAATATATAAATAGATTATTTTGTTTCCATTTCTATAAAACCACAAAAACATTACAACAAGATCAAAACACAACCACATGAAGTCATAAAAGACGAACTATACTGATCCGTTTACAGAATTGGTCCAAAGAACTTGAGCATCAATAACAGAGAGATTCTGATCATCAAGCCTCTTCCATGTCCTAATCGATTTCACATCTCCCCAATTTCCATTTCTCTTCTTATTCAAATCAACAACCACAACTCTCGATCTCCTCGACCATCCGGCTTTACCATACGCGTGGTACCCGAAACCACCACCATAACATAAGTTCAAACCTTTGAGTTTACCACAAAAATCGTTTACATGATCGTGACCAACAAACACTGATTTCACATCTCCTCTAGCTACTAATGTCGTGAAGAAACCCGAGTTTGTAGAAGCCGAGGATGTACCTTCTTGTCTCACTCCTTTTGTAGCGTTCTTCGAATCAAAACTCCAAAACTCCGGTAATGGAATGTGGAAGTACGCTAGTCCTGGAGCTATACCTTCTTGAGGATTAGGCTTCGCGTTATACTCCCTCTACAAGTAATCAACCAAACCACAACTCAGAACCAACAATATCGATACCAATAAGATCGAAAAACGAAATACCTGAAGACTCTTTGAAGTGTGGTCGAACCAGAATTGCTGAGAAGTTTTAATAAAATCATAACCTTTTATGTAAGGAACACTAGAGTAATCTCCACTATCAAGAAAATAAAGATTAAGAAGAGATTTGTTCTGTAAATTGGAATCAGCAGCTCCATGGATTTGGAGATTGTAATTACCAAACCCATCAATATAATGAGCAGCTTCAGGTGGATTCACTTGAGACAAAGTATTAGGAAGCTTCACAATATAATTCATGAGTTCTTCTCTAGTTAACGTAGATTCTTGATCATGGTTTCCCAAAATAGCAACCCAAGGGATTTTAGACTCAATCGCCGGAGCAAAAGCAGCGTTCATAGATTTCACACCGTCTTTAGCATCAAACCCAAATATATTATCACCTACACGAACCCAAAAGGAGAATCAATTGCTATAATCATGAACAGAGATTCCAAAATTAGGGTTTATGTTTTTTTTTTACCGGTGAAGACGATGAGGTCAGGTTTCTCGGCGGCGATGACTAGCGACATGAAGGCGGTGGTGTTTAGATCGGAGCAGTGAGGTTTCTGGCTAGGAAGGACATTGAGACACGGTGTAGTTGCTCCGTTTCCGAAGTGCATATCGGCGACTTGGAGGATTTTGAACTCGCCGTTGACACCGAATTTGAGTTTCCGATCATGTTGTGCCAACGTCGGAATCGGAGATAAACAGAGAGAAAACAGAGTCGTGGAGAGAAGAAAGGAGACGAGCAAGGTTCTTCTTTGTCGATTATCCGCCATTGCTTTTGGGACGAAGAAAGACAAAGGTGAGTGGATTATATTCAAGTCTCTGGCCGTGTCTGTGTAGGAAGGACAAGGAAGAAGCCAAAGGAAGGGACTTTGACAGTTGACGAGGAAAGGTTTTTGAATTTTATTAATTTGAAAATTTGTTTTCATCATCTAGGTTAATATTAAGAGCTTGGTACACCCGCTACCACCTGCAAACGTTGCGTTTGCGGGCGGTAGCGGTTCCTAGCATTTGACAACAATCGTGGAAAACGCTTTCTACTGCTCTATACCGCTCTGTACCGCTCAAACCAAAAGAGAAATTTTGAGTTATGCCACTATTGGCATGCCACTTTTCAATTATGCCACTGTTTTAAAATTATTACCACTGTTCCATTGTTCACTTAAATGAAAAAAAAAACAGATATATTTTTCTCTCCCATCTCTCTCACGTTCATCTCCCAGATCCAAAATTTTTTTTCTCATCCAAATTTCGTTTTTTCTATCACTGAATTCGATTTTCGTCATCTCTAATTTTACTATCTCTGATCTCTGTCTCGATTTCCGCTAAGAAGATTTGAGAAGATTTTCGCTAAGATTCGAGCAGATTTAGGAAGAAGAAGAAGAAGAAGAAGATCTCAAAGCAAATTCAAACACAAACGACTGTAAATTTTTGAGTTTGGATTTACTATTATGCATTTAGGGTATAGATTTTGGGTGGGGGGATGGGGGTAGGGTTTTGCCTTTACTTTATAAAACTGTAAAAAAAATCTTATAAAACTGTTAAAAAAAATTATAAAGTTTTTAAAAGGTTTAGTAAAACTGTTAAAAAAACCTTATAAAACTATTTAAAAACCGCGTAAAACTGTTTATAAGGTTTTTGTAAAGTTTTATAAGGGTTTTAAACAGTTTTACAAGGTTTTTAAACAATCTTATAAACCTTTTAAAAAGTTTACAAACCTTTTAAAAACCTTATAAACCTTTTAAAAACCTTATAAACTTTTTAAAAACCTTATAAATTATCAAACTGTTTAGTTTTTAATGACATGTAAAAAAGTCTTATAAAACTATTCAAAAACTTTATAAAAACGGGAAAACCCTAAAAATAATAAAAACCCAGATTTGACCAAAAAACAACCAAAACCCAGATCTGACAAAAAATAACCAAAATCCAGATCTGAACAAAAATCGAATCAAAAGCTCAAATTTGTAACCCAAATCGAATCGAAAGCTTAGTTTCGTGACTAAAATCCAATCAAAAAACTCAAATTTGTAACAAAAATCGAATTTTTAAAATAATCATAGATTGAACGTGTTCTTCTTCTTCCTTCTTCTTCCTTCTTCTTCTTCTTCCAATTTAGGAAATCAAAATCGATTGAAGGAATTTACATGAACGAAAGAGAATCGAAAATCCTAGATCCATAACCCAAATCCGAATTGCAATTTGAAAGAAGAGAATTTTGTGAGAGAAAAAAAATTCGGATCTGGGCGTGAGAGAGATGAGAGAGAAATTGAGATTTTTTTTTTCATTAAGTCAGTGAACAGTGGCACGCTCGTATTGATTTTGTGAACAGTGGCATATTTGATTAATTTTTGGTGAACAGTGGCATATTTGCATTTGCCCTAAACCAAAAGCTGCTTCCCTCGAGCGTTTGCGGGAGTTGCGGTTGGATTTATTTTTTATTAAAAAATAAAATAAAATCAATTTAAAAATCAGAAAATATATAATAAATTTTAAAAAATCAAGATTTGAATATTATAATTATGAAATATATAAATAATTTGAGTTTTTTATATAGTAAACTATTATAATTTTATATTTATAAAATTTTCACACCAAAATTCTCATAATAAATTACGATCACAATTTTATATAAATCTAACAAACTAAAATTTTAAAATATAACATTAATCTACAAAAGAAACAATTTCTCTATTAAATTTATAACTTTCATCCATAATAATAATAATAATAATAATAATAATAATAATAATAATAATAATAATAATAATAATAATAATAATAATAATAGTAAGTATCATATACATTTTTCTAGTATTTAAATTTATTGAATTAATAACTTTTATATTTTATTATAACAATATGATTTTTGATATTTTTAATAATTATTTAATGTATTTATATTGTTAATTTATTATTTAACCGCTACTGCACCCGCTGTCAACCATTCGTAAGTATCCCGCAAACGCACCAATTTTAAACCGCTGCACCAGTCGTTCAAATCGCTGAAAAACACTTGAAACCGCAACTGCCCGCTTCCACAAACTCCCGCAACCGCTGCGGCTACACCAGTCAGACTCTAAATCTATTATATTATTAGAGAGGTAATTATGTACCAGAATGAAAGTTGAGTTTTTTATTACAATATTTTTATTATGTCTTTTAAATATATATTTTTAACGGATATATTTGATATATGTTTTTGTATTGTTGTCTTTAAATATATTTACTTTTAACGGATATATTCGATATTTCTTTTATGATTTAGTTATTATGGATATATATAGAACAATATGATATGAAAACAAATTTCATCGATCCTTATATATACGTTCTTTTTGTTTCATTATCAAACATATAGTTAACTTTCTCCTTTCTTCCTGACATATATACACATATATTTTGCTTTAAATCGTTTATTTCTTTTTGTTTTGTTCCGTTCCGTATTGATTTTTGTTTGTATGTTTTATGGGTTTAGGAGGTATGATTTCTTTTGATCTGATCGATCTATTTATAAAAAAAATTGTGTTTTCTTCAGCTAATATCCAAACTCCATATTTTTATCATCATCGTTGAGACCAATTTTCCAACATTAATTTATTCTCATATCGTCGTATCAACTCAAAATTTCATTTGTCTGTCGAAAATCTTTGTTTATTTCTTTGACTGACCAATATAAGTAGTCATAAGACAATAATAATTATTTTGTATTTGATATATATCTCTGTCTTGCCTTTTTACTTGTGCTCTTGGCTTCGAAACAGTTTATGATAAATCCCAAATTCAGGAAGAGAGTGGTGTTAGTTGTACCGTTCCTCTCCGTGAAGAAGTATAACATCCCTATCTCGAGTATTTCTCCGCACCGTCTAATCCGACCCGACCCGACTCATAAAGCACAACAACTACACCTGTAAGACAAAATAGAGAGAGAGGGATGAGTAATTCAGGGGAGAATTACTCAGTGAGGGTGGGCTAACGCCACACAATCCATCAAGCACATATATATACCAACCAGAATATAAACAAGTAAAGCCCAAGGTTATCATAAGAAATAATACCACACGACTAGTCCTATCATTAGCACATGTTTCAACCGCAATAATATCACCGAGGTCCCCACCTCTTGGGTATCCGCATCCTGGACAACCCTAACCCCATCCTGCGGGTTGTATACTCATGAGTCGAGGTCCCCACCTCTTTATATGAACGTCTCATATATATATATATATTTCACAGATTACAGTCCATTCCAACCAGTAACCCGACAACCAATATCACGATAAACCATTCATAAAATCATTTCTACATGATCAAGCAAGCAACTAGGAACCAGGTTCTAGCAGTATCATTCCGTATTCTAGCACCAGTCTAAACCACTCATACTCAAGATAACATATAAGTACCATAGGGATTACAAGTCATGTTCCTCACCTCTTTAATCCAGCTCCTGGAATGGAATGATCTGCCTGAGCCGGTCCTAACTCTGGTTCAGCGCGTACCGTGCTGAAACCACATAATAATAACTATCTAAGACTCCAATACACATTAATTAACTCATACAAGAAAACAGACCGGCCAACAATGATCCACCAGGCCCGGTTAACTAAACCGGCCCAAACCGGTTTGGCTTGGTTAACCAATCCGGTTCACATGACCTGACCCAGATCCGCCTGACCCGAACTGGATCCGGTTCACCAAACCGTCCTATTAGGGTTCCCCCTAACCGGATTAGGGTTTCATGGTTACCTTGCGTTTGAAGCCACCTTTGAAGCTCCATGATCTTTCGTCGCGCTCCAGAAGTCGTCAACGACCCGCCGCCGCCGCCGATCTTCGCCGGTACTCCATACCGGGATCCTCTCGGGTGACGCCTCGGGACTCGACGAATCGGTGCTCACCCAACCCGCATGACTTGCCGCCATCGTCACGGTCCCTTTCCTGCCGCGCCCCCTTCCACGCCGAGCTCCTCTTCCTCGATCAGCTCCCCTTCCTCGGCCTCGCCGAGGGACTACTATGTCCCACTTGATTGGAACGTCGACCAAATCCTCCTCTCTCGGCATTCTCGTGGTATTCGTGTTGGCATGCATCATCCTTGCTCTCGGCGGTCGTAGCTTCTGGCGCATCTCCTCCGCTGCTTCGTCCCCATAATCTCTAAGACGAGCCTTCACCATCGCTTGTGGTATTGATGGCCATGTCCGAACTCCGGTGACCCCGTTTCTTCCTTTCCGCGGACTCGCCTCTCTTCTCCCCTTCCCCGCCTCCCCTCGTTTTGCCGCCGATCAACTTGGTTACCACCGATCTCTCTTTGCTCTTAGGTTAGATGTGTGCAAAACACACTTAGGATTTAGGTTTAGGCTTAAATACTTATGTTAGATGGAGTTGGGCCTCAACTATCCAACAAACCCGGTTATGGCCCATTAATCTTAAGGGGCCTCAGGATAGGGTATTACAATTCTTCCCTCTTTACATAGAATTTCTCCCGAATTCTCGCATCCACCTCCCTCTTTTGGCTACGCACTCAAGACTTCTCATCACCATAATACATTTCTAATGTACTGGGAGTTAGCCTCTATCCATCGCTCTAGTACATGTCCAATGTACGAGAAGTTAGCAACTATCCATCGCTCTAGTACATGTCTAATGTACGAGAAGTTAGCAACTATCCATCGCTCTAGTACATGTCCAATGTACGAGAAGTTAGCAACTATCCATCGCTCTCTGGGTAGTTCAACTAATTTCCCAAATTTCACGCCCTTTTTCCGTTGCTAGGAAAAATGTCGCCTCTGAACACTGATTTGGGAAGGTAACCCATTTCTGATGAACTTAATAGCTGCCTGACATTGAAGTTCTGACGATCGCTTCTTGTGACATTTCAGACTCTTGCCTATGCATGGCCACAGAAAGTCAGGGTCCTGAGAACTCATCACCGATGTTCTTTTACCGATATCCAACTTTCGGTTGATTCTAACTCCCAAGAACCATTTTCTGACAACGCTACTTGGATGACACTTCCCTGAAAGACTCCGATGAGAATCACATAACTTGTTCTCCAAATACACCACCGGCCATGCCCCCATGGTCAGATTAATCCCTGCGTACTGAAGTATTCTACACAAAACACATTAGTCTACCAAGCTACGGTGCCGCCTGCAACCGTATCCCACTTACTAACTAATGGGGTCGGTTTTCACCCGCTCAACATTAACGTTCAAAGTCAAACGTTCGAAGAAATGACCCCCCCCCCCCCCCCCCCCCCCCCCCCCGAATCTAGATGAATGAGGCAGAATAGCACCTAAGTTTTCATGCGAAGAGAAGAAAAGCAAATGATCGTGGAGTGAAGTGAAACAGGAATAGACCAGGATCAGACGGTGCCAACCACAGCCTCACCCTCATGGGCCGATCACGCCCTCGCCACAGAGGGCCGACCACGGCCTCGGTACCGTGGACCGACTACGGGCTCGGCACCGTGGACCGACCACGGGCTCGGCACCGTGGACCGACCACGGGCTCGGCCCCGTGAGCCGACCACAGGCTTAACCTCTGCGGACCGATCACACGCTCACCTCGTGAAAGAAGCCTGAAGCCCGGTCTAGACGCGAAGCCCACATTTGTGCAACCGACTCCGCGAAGACTTAGGAGGCTTAGCCGAATTAGGAAGCTATATATACATCCTTGTACAAACCCTAAGGGGATTCATTTACAATCTTGTATTAAAACTTTACATAGCAATCAAAGAAAAGCTCTTACTCATCTCTTGCGAGCTTAGCTAACCCTAGAAATCTCTACTTCCTCATGAAAACCTAACAAATCTAATTGTGCTAGCTTAGGCTCCCACAATTTGGCGCCGACTAAGGGGAACAGAGAGTTTCTGACACCAGAAAGCTAGGTTTCGCAACACCGTCAAGATGTCTGGAAGCAATAGCATGAGCAGCGAAGGATCATCGTCTCACTGGAACGACGAGGTAAAGGAGAACCCCGTGGAGAACATCGCGCCTCGCGACGCTAACAACCCAGCAGATATCACGGAGATCAAGCAGATGCTCAAGACGCTTGTGAAGAAAGCACATGATCAGGAGAGGTACAATGAGACCACGACGAGCGAGATGCAAGCGCTCAAGATAAAGAAGTGCAAGAGGTCCCGTGTCCGTCCAACACGTCTCAGCTTCAACACGCCTCGATCCAATCAAAGGGATTAGAACGAGGAGCTGCCGCCTCGGACCGATCACATGGCTCCAGGAAAATTGCCTCCACCACAGCCTCGTCGGAAATCTGACAAAACTCCCGAACGAGTGGTAGAGGAATCTGACGAGGACCGACACCCTCGAAGATGAGCCTGAACCTACTTAGCTGCTGACGATGCCAGGGCTGATGGAGAAAGAGATTCTTCCATCGCTTAGTTCTATAGAAGGGAGCAGGGGCGCAGAGCCCCCCAAAGCTCCCGCGATGAAGAAGTAGCTACGCTGAAAGCCCAGTTAGACCAGGTCATCTCTGACCTGAGGACTACCAAGCTGCAAATGTACCGAAGCACGGAAAGGGCCCCATGGGTCGCTTACGTGCTGGAGAAGGCGCGAAACACCCCTTTTGCTGAAAGCATCCCGGGGGCCAAAATCTCTGATCTGGGAAGAATCAAGCTTCCAAGCTATGAAGGAACCTCTGACCCCGCTGATCATTTAATGGAGTTTGAGGTAGCCCTAGGGAGGGAAAATTTCAAGAAAGCCGAGAAGGACGTCGGCTACTGCAAGTTGTTCGTGGAAAGCCTCAAAGGGCCTGCCCTCCAGTGGTTCTACAAGCTGGAGAAGAATTCAATCCACAATTTCCACCAACTTTCTGAGATGTTTGTACAACACTCCAACATCTTTGCTGAACGAAAGATTTACGATGCAGAGCTGTGGACCAACAAGCAAGGAGAGAACGAAAGCTTGCGGTCTTTCATGACCAGGTTCAAGCATACCCTGTCAAAGGTAGATGGAATCAGCAATACGTCTGCGCTAGAAGCCTTAAGAGGAGTAGTTAGGTGCCCGTCTCCGTTCTGGCAAGAACTCACCATCAACCCGCCAACAACGATTCAAGACGCTCTTCACCGTGCAGCCGACTTTGCCCGAAGTGAAGAAGAACTCCGCGCCAAGAGGGGCGGAAAGGCTAAACAGACAAGCGAACCTTCCTAGGTTCCAACCCCAGCTGCACCGAAGAGAGGCAAGCCCGCCTTCATCCAATTTGAAGGGGGAGCAGGTGGAGCTCATAATTACCAAATTGAGTCACCTGGCTATGGCAGAGGCCGAGGCCGCGGTCGTGGACGCGGCAGAGGAAGCTTTACATGGGTTAAAGACCCGAAGGAATACGACGAAAAGTTGTACTGTGAGTTCCACAAAGCAACTGGGCATTCGACTGCGAGGTGTCGCGAGTTGGGATGACAGCTGGCTGCTAAACTGGCCGAGGGCACTCTCAAAGGTAACATCAGCCTGTCAGATTTCAAGCCAGAAGAAAAGGCTCAAGATGCTACCGAGGTTCAGACGGAAAATCCCACGCGACAGCGTCGTGGTAACAACTCTGAGAGCGGGAACCCGCAAGGCACCATCTGCATGATCATGGGAGGATCGCAGTACTGTGCTGACAGCGTAACTGCGATCGAGGCTTACCAGAGATGCGCCGAAGTCTGCGCCTACATCTCTACATCCCCGAGGGCAAAGCGTGCCAGCGATCCCGTCACTTTTGACGAGGAGGATGCCGAAGGTATTGACCACTCGCATAACGATCCTTTGGTAATCAACCTGACTATCTTCGAATTCAATGTTGCTCGAGTCCTCATTGACACCGGAATCTCTGTGGACGTCATCGTCAAGGACACACTCGAAAAAATGAAGATCGACCTATCATTCATCAGAGGGCAACCAAGGCCTATAACAGACTTCTCTGGCGAGACAACTTTGACAATAGGAACAATTCGCCTACCAATCCAAGCTAGAGGCATCATAAAGATGGTGAAATTTACGGTGTCTGATCATTCCGCCATCTACAATGCGATCATGGGAACACCATGGCTCAATCAGATGCGAGCTGTTCCGTCAACCTACCACTTGTGCTTGAAGTTCCCAACCCGTGATGGCGTGCATACAATCTTTGGCAACCAAAAGGATTCCCGAATGTGTTTCTTAGCAGTGCACAAGCTGCGCAATCGTGAAGAGAACAAGGACTCGAACCCAGGAACTCATGAAAAGAAAAAGGACGACTCGACCTTGCAGGGGCCGCGAAAGAAAGCAAAAAACAATTCCATTCAGGTACAAGACCTGGCTAACCTCTTATAGCAATTACAGATTGCAGACGGTCGTACAGAAGAAGAGCGACCTACCTGCGAACCCGTGATCTCTGTGTGCATTGACGAGCAGCACCCAGAGAGATGCGCCGAGATCGGAGCTACCCTTGACGAAGTGCTCAAAACAAAGCTAGTGGCGTTTTTCTAGAAGAACATCAACGCCTTTGCCTGGACCGCTGAATACATGCCTAGGATAGACATCAATGTCGCCAGTCACGAACTCAATGTTGATCCTACGTTCAAACCAGTCAAGCAAAAAATAACGAAGTTGGGTCCTGAACGGGCAAAGGCTGTTAATGACGAAGTCGAAAGGCTTCTGCAAGTTGGGTCGATAACCGAAGTCAAGTATCCCGACTGGCTCGCCAACCCAGTCGTGGTCAAGAAGAAGAATGGGAAGTGGCACGTCTGCGTCGACTTCATGGACCTTAACAAAGCATGCCCGAAAGACAGCTTCCCCTTACCTCTCATTGACCGCTTGGTGGATGCAACAGCGGGTAACAAGCTTCTTAGCTTCATGGACTCTTTCTTCGGCACAACCAGATTCTGATGCACCCCAAAGATCGTGAGAAGACAACTTTCAACATAGACCGAGGCATCTACTGCTACAAGGTGATGCCCTTCGGCCTAAAGAACGCCGGTGCAATATATCAGAGACTGGTGAACAAGATGTTCCAGGACCAGTTAGGAAAGACTATGGAAGTCTACATCGATGATATGATCGTCAAATCACTCGAGGAAGAAGACCACATCGCCCACCTGGAAGAATGCTTCAACCAACTGAACCTCCACAACATGAAGCTGAACCCAGCAATGTGCAGATTTGCTGTGACTTCTGGCGAGTTCCTTGGGTACGTAGTCACTCGTCGGGGCATTGAAGCCAACCCAAAACAGGTCGATGCACTGATCCAGATGGCTTCACCGAGGAATAAACGTGAAGTACAGAGGTTAACTGGGAGAGTGGCAGCACTCAATCGGTTCATCTCACGCTCCACTGATAAGTGTCTGCCCTTCTACAACACCCTGCGAGGAAAAAAACAGTTCGAATGGTCAGAAAAATATGAAGACGCCTTTAAGCAGCTTAAGGAATATCTGGCAACACCGCCCATCCTTGCTAAGCCAGTGACCGGAGAACCTCTCTTCCTCTACATTGCTGTCTCAGAAACAGCAGTTAGCGCTGTCCTTGTGTGGGAGGAAAGAGGCGAGCAGAGGCCTATCTTCTATGTGAGCAAAACAGTCACAGACGCTGAGACAAGATACCCTCAACTGGAAAAGCTGGCACTGTCCGTCCTCATGGCATCAAGAAAGCTTAGACCTTACTTTCAATCTCACTCAATTATTATCCTTAGTACTTTCCCGCTACGTTCAGTTTTACATAGCCCAAGTCAATCTGGCAGGCTAGCCAAGTGGGCTGTGGAGCTCAGCGAGTATGACATCGAGTATAAAGGGCGAACATGCAACAAGTCACAAGTGCTGGCTGATTTCTTCATAGAACTCCCAGAAGACAAAGACTCCAGGGAGGTACAGCCCGGGATTTGGCAGCTGTACGTGGACGGCTCATTCTCAAAGAATGGTTCTGGAGTTGGGATACGATTAGTCTCGCCAACCGGAGAGGTCCTTGAGCAATCATTTTGACTTGGATTCAAAGCTTCTAGCAACAAAGCAGAGTATGAGGCCCTCGTCGCTGGCATGAGGCTCGCCCAAGGACTACGGGTCGAACACATTCACGCGTTCTCCGATTCACAGCTGGTAACCAGTCAGTTAAACGACGAGTACATCGCAAAGGATGATCGCATGGAGGCTTATCTGAAGATAGTGAAGAACCTTGCTTTTTCATTCCAGGAGTTCACCCTTACAAGAATTCCCAGAGGTGAGAATATGGACGCCAATGCGTTGGCCAACCTTGCCTCCGCCACTGCTATGCCAGAAGATCCGGCTTTGATGCGGATCTTTCCAGTCGAGTTCATTGAATTCCCTAGCATTCAAGGAGAGGTGACGCTCGCCATCTCAACACGCTCTCAAGCAGCAAAACAAGCAGGCGACCTTGCTGAAGCAACCAACGAAGACATAGAGATGGCAGAAGCTCCCGAAGTCCCAGACACTGACATGCACGACGTCAACGACCCTGTCAATAACGTCCCCGTCGCTGATATTTCTGCACCAGCAGCTCTCATCACCCCAAAATAATCCCAATGAACGAAGACGCTGAAGAACCAGAGTACGGCTACGACAAGTTATGGATCGACAAAATACGAGAGTATATTGCCGATGGCAAATTGCCCAGTAGCAAGTAAGCAGCCCGCAAGTTACAGAAGCATGCCGCTCGTTATGTTCTACTTGATGGAAACCTCTTCAGATGGGGATTCTACGGTCCTATACTCACCTGTGTGGAAGAAGAAGAAGCAAGAAGAATAATGGAAGAAGTTCATAGTGGGTCTTGCGACAATCATTCAGGAGGCAAAGCGCTTGCGATCAAAAGGGGGTAACTTAGTCCTGCGGGAGGTGTTCCAGAACACAGCAGAGCCAAACGCGGGCAAGCTCGGAGCTAACTGGGAAGGCCCATACAAGATCACAACAGTCATTTGTCCTGGCGTCTACGAACTCGCCACCATGACCGACACTCCAATCCTCCACTCTTGGAATGCCAAACATTTGAAGAAGTACTATCACTAGTCTTCTCTCCAAATATGAACTACGATGCGACTTGATCCCTGCAAAGGGGTACGTAGGCAGCCTGTCATCGGATAGGTTCAGTTGCCCCCCTCCATCAAAAGGTGGGGGATTCCGCACTTCATAAGCCTCGTTCCCGGACGAGCTCACTTGATCTCCTCCGACTTAAGGGGGGGGGGGGGGGGGGGAGTAAGTGTTTTACATAAGCCTCGTTCCCGGACGAGCTCACTTGATCTCCTTCGCCTTAGGGGTGGGGGGGGGAGTAAGTGTTTTATATAAGCCTCAATCCCGACCGAGCTCACTTGATCTCCTCCGCCATAGGGGGGGGGAGTAAGTGTTTTACATAAGCCTCGTTCCCGGATGAGCTCACTCGATCTCCTCCGCCTTAAGGGGGGGGGGGGGGGGGGTAAGTGTTTTACATAAGCCTCGTTCCTGGATAAGCTCACTTGATCTCCTCCGCCTTAGGGGGGGGGGGGAGTAAGTGTTTTACATAAGCCTCGTTCCCGGACGAGCTCACTTGATCTTCTCCGACTTAGGGGGGGGGGGGGGGTAAGTGTTTTACATAAGCCTCGTTCCTGGACGAGCTCACTTGATCTCCTCCGCCTTAGGGGGGGGGAGTAAGTGTTTTACATAAGCCTCGTTCCTAGACGAGCTCACTTGATCTCCTCCGCCTTAGGGGGGGGGGGAGTAAGTGTTTTATATAAGCCTCGTTCCCAGACGAGCTCACTTGATCTCCTCCGCCTTAGGGGGGGGGGGGGTTTATATAAACCTCGTTCCCGAACGAGCTCACTTGATCTCCTCCGCCTTAGGGGGCGGGAGTAAGTGTTTTACATAAGCCTCGTTCCCGGACGAGCTCACTTGATCTCCTCCACCATAAGGGGGGGGGGTGTAATGACCCGAACCAAGATCTAGGCCCAGGGCGGACCAAAACACGCGGAATGATCCGTCCAAATACGGGAACGTTCGGACCCAACTAAGAGATGACTGGCCAAGCAAAGGCTGTTTAACCTTAGACCACGTGAGGACCCTCGTACTGATCCGAACAGAGTCCAAACTTAGTCTCGTGCCGAGGCCGGACCGTTCGGACACCGTTCGGCCTTAGGACGGACACAGACGACCGTCCGCGAGCGAGTAGGCCGTCCGTCTGCCGACATGATCCACGTGTCGGAATCGCGTGCACTACGTGGTGCATGTGTTCTCTCTCACGTGGAGGACACGTGTTGACCCGAAAACGAACCCGCTTGCATGTGTCCTCCGTGGACCGTGTGAGTCACCCCTAGGGGTCTAGCGTACCGATCCTTATATAAGGAAGACCCCTTGGACCCTTTGGACCGTTAGAGAGATCCGAACCCATCAAACACGTACTGATCATTAAACTGATCCGATAAACACATATTGATCCGTAATCTGATCCGAGAGAGAGTATCGATCATCGTACCGATCCGATAGAAAATCCGAGCATCGGACCATCACCCGATAGACGACCCGATAATGAGCTGATCACGTACCGAGAGCGTACTGATCCATCCCGATAGCGACTCGTTTCGCAACCCGATAAGCGATCCGTCCGAACCATACAATCCATCTGTGCCGTGCCAAGCCAGGAGTCCATTCTTGCAGCCTTAGGAGTTTCGAGAAAGGTTGGTATCATGGTGATCCGACCTAAGTCCATTTTCCTTTAGATTTATTCTTAAGTCTTTAGTGAAAAACTCTAAGTGTTGCCGTACTGCCTTAGGACCGTTTGTTCAAGAGGGATCAAGCCGAGTCTAAGGAGTCCGAGAATAGAGCTTGAGCGACTCGCATACTTCTACCTTTCGGTGAGTCTATGTTCGTGTATTGATGAGTAGAATACACGTGAGTCTTGGGAATGCCTTTTACCGTGGGCTAGATGAGTAGAGCTCACGGGTTGTATTGGTGTCAAAATGCGGGCAATCGGGTGTTAAACAAGTTAAAAACCATATATCGATTGCTTCGTGAGACTTAGAAGATTGAAACCAATTAGGGGAGGTTCCTTGAAAAAGGGACTCACTAAAATGGCTAAGTGTGAGAGGATCCTATATGAGATCTATTAATCCGCTAAAATGGTTAAGTATGGTGGATGATCCTATATGAGATCGATAAGTACAAGAAATATGCAAGATGAAATGAGTGACCGCATATAGAACTTGTATAGGCGTTGTAAGTCTTTCCCGTACACCGTGGCTTGGCTGGTTACCTGGCGGTCTCCGGCTAAAGCTCACGAAGACACGGAGGAATGGGATTGCAGCCTTGGCCGTTGTATTGCATAAGCGATCGATGCAAGTGTGGGTAAAGGATCCGGAAGTCCTTAGCCTTCGTGGCACGGACCGAACGATGCCTTGAGTACACGAGAAGAGGGAAATGACTACACGCGAGGCCTAGTAATTCTGAACGTTAAATGCTGAACCACATGTTTACTTGATGTCTTGCATTTGCGTGTTGCTTGATGAATGTTATTTTGGGGTTTTGGATTGGGATACATATGAATGAATCGGTTAGGAAAACCTAGACTCACTAAGCCTTAGTGCTTACGACCCACTTTGTTTTGCAGGTTACCGTAAGTAGACCCACGAGTACGGAACACTAGGAAGATCAGTGTAGCTTTGCCTTGCTTTTGCAAAATGTATGTATTTGTTACGTACTTGTTCCGTTTTCGAGTGTTAAGCTCAGGATCGATCCATCTTTGTAACCGTTTAAAACTCTAAGCGTTTTAATAAAAGAAAGGTTTTTAAAAATACACGGTTTCATATGATGCTTAGTTCTTGTCCGAACGAACCAACCATCGAGTATGATCCGGGTTGGCAAGCCTTGGGTCTTACGAGATGGGGACGGTCACTTAGATGTTTGGTCTAGGGATTCGGATTTGTTCCTTGAACCTCAGATTGAGCGTTTAAGTGATCTTCATGTGGCGTTCCGGTCTAGATCCTGGATCGGGGCGTTACAATTAGTGGTATCAGAGCATGGTTTTTACGATGCTTAATGGGACATGATTTCAACGTTTTATCGAGTCAAAAATTGTCGCAAAGCAAGTAGGATAACTGATTATGTTCCGTACTATAGTAACCATTAACTGATTAGAACTTACCCAACTCCTTTTCAGATGGTTATACCGACCCACCGAGATTGGCCAGACACTAGACGATGGGAAGACCCGAGGGGGCACGGTCAGCCTCCGATAGGGTATCGCGGATGGTACCCTTGTTCGACTCCACCCGGACCGAGTAGTCCATCAACGTCCGTAGAGACGGACCCATCTGAGGACTCGTCGGATGATTACGGGTATGTGCCCGAGAGTGTCTCAAACTTCGAGGGCGAGAACTCGCCCCACATGTTGGTCGAGCTGGGCCTTCATGACATAAGTGATCCCGGTCCTGAGGGGTCACGTATCGGTCAAGGTTTTATGGGATGGATTTCTACCGAATCGTCGGATCCGGTACCACCCGTGAGGCATCAGGGGGAGGATGCCAGGAATGTGAGGCATTACCGGGCGGATGCCAGAAGGGAGAGGTCTCCTTCAGTTACTTCCCGAAGGAGGTATCCGGAACGAGAGACGCCTTTGGAGGAACCAAGGCGTGTAAGGGCTCGTGGCCACCCGAATAGTTCCATCCGGGAAGGATCAAGACCAACTAGGGAGGAAGCACCCGGAGGGAGCACGGGGGACCGTGTGGTAAGGGAACTCCGAGACCTAGTGGGGAGAATAAGGGATCAAGGGCGATCCCAAAGACGCCGCGACCCACCACCGTCACCACCGGACTTCTTAAAAATGGTGATGATGATGCAGAATATGGGAACCCAAAAATTTTATGGCGATGGGGGACCCGTGGGGTCAGACTCGTGGCTGAAGCACTTGGAAAGAAACTTCAGTGCCATCCGATGCCCGAACGACTTCAAGACGGAGGTAGCCGTTCACTATCTTATGAAGGACGCATGTCATTGGTGGGACAGCGTCCAGGCCCATTATGCGGGCGCACCGATCAGTTGGGACAACTTCAAAAGGGAGTTTGAAAGGAAGTATTTTCCACCGGAAGCTCGGGACCGTATGGAATCCCAGTTCCAAGATCTGGTACAAGGCGAGAGAAGTGTGCGTCACTATGAGGCGGAGTTCACCCGACTTAGGCAGTACGCGCACTTTGGAGTTCATGATGAGCCGGCGGTCATACGGAAGTTCCTTCGGGGACTAAGGCCGCAGCTCATGAGCAGACTGTTAGTGAATCAGTACTCCAGTCTCTTTGAGTTAGTGGAAAGGGCGGTCGATGTCGAGGAAGGGATCCGAATCGAGCAGGCCGCTGAAGATCGAGTGGACCAGCGTGCCCAAGAACGACCACCTGGGCCGGTGAATCAAGTAGTAAGACCGGGACGAGGGACACCCGGGAGAGGGCGCGGACAAGGACAAGGTCAGACCTTTGGCCGCGGCCAAGGGCAGGGACGCGGGCAAAACCTTGTACGAGGACACGGTAGGGGAGTGGCCGGTATAGGAACACCGACCATGGATCAGCTTCCTGTATGTTATAAGTGTGGAGGCCAAGGACATTTTGCGAGGGCCTGTCCAAAAAGGGGACAAGGGTCACGACCAGTGCTGAGTACGGTGGTCTGCTTCACGTGCAACCAGCCGGGGCACTACGCCACTTCATGTCCCGTGACACACTCGACTGGGCAGAACAATCAAGGGGCGGCTCTCCGTGCGATGGAATGGGAAATTGAGCGAGAGGCCAAGCGGCCAGCGATAGAGGGACGAGTGTATTCCCTAGATAAGCCCGAACCCTCTCGGATTAAAAAAGGACCCATTTCAGGTACATGAAGGGTTTTAACTTTCAAACTTTTTGGTGATGTTTGATGTAAATTGTATGAACCTTTTTGGATGTTTAATAAATAAGAGTTTAAAAGAAAGTCTTATGGCTTGTTTAGGAACATTGCTTGTGGGCGGCATACTCACACATGTTCTTTTCGATTCGGGTGCCACACATAGTTTTGTGTCACCGATCGTAGTATCGAAATTCCAAGGAGTGTTCACGATAGTAAGAGTGTCCATCCAAGTTAAAACACCCGGTGACCAACTCTTGCAAGCCAATGAGTGTTATTTGGAGGTACCAATTATAATTGGGACCCATAGGTTTTCTGCAAACCTTCTAGTCGTATCCTTAGAACGGTACCAAGTAATCTTAGGAATGGACTGGCTAATGGCTTATATGGCGCATATCGACTGCGGTCGAGGGAGAATAAGTTTTGAACGATTAGGAAAACCGTCCATAACTTATCATGGGATCAGTCCCAACGACGGAGTATCCTTCGTCACGGCCTTTCGGGCAAAGGGCACCCTAGAGAAGGGTGAAGTATACCTAGTAATGATGAGCATGGCGGGTGAGACCAAAGAGGAACCGAACCTCGAAGAGATTCCAGTAGTGCAAGGTTACGGTGATGTGTTCAAGCCTTTGGAAGGTTTACCACCATCTCGTATAGACCCGTTCTCTATTTCGTTGGAGCCAGGGGCGGCCCCGGTAGCTAAGGCCCCGTACCGTATGGCTCCAGCGGAATTAGCTGAGCTAAAGAAGCAACTGGAGGATCTAATGGGAAAAGGATTCATCAGACCTAGTTCTTCGCCATGGGGCGCACCGGTCTTGTTTGTCAAGAAGAAGGACGGTAGCATGCGGTTGTGCATAGACTACCGTGGGATAAACAATGTCACCATTAAGGACCGATACCCATTACCAAGGATAGACGAGCTGCTAGATCAACTTCAAGGGGCGAGTTGGTTTTCTAAGATCGATCTAGCATCGGGCTATCATCAAATTCCAGTCGCAGAGGCGGATGTCGTGAAGACCGCCTTTAGGACGCGGTACGGTCAGTATGAGTTTGTGGTCATGCCGTTCGGCTTGACCAATGCTCCGGCCGTCTTCATGCGGTTAATGAACGATGTCTTCCGAGACTATTTAGACGAGTTTGTCATCATTTTCATCGATGACATACTCATTTATTCTAAGACCGCGAAGGAGCATAAGGAACACTTGGGAAAAGTGTTAGAACGATTAAGGAATCATAAGCTCTTTGCTAAGTTTAGCAAGTGTAGCTTTTGGAAACGGTAAATAGGCTTCTTAGGGCACCGTGTATTGGAGCAGGGAGTTTCGGTAGACCCGGAGAAGATCGTGGCCGTTCGGGATTGGCCACGGCCGACCAACGCTAGTGAGATCCGAAGTTTTCTCGGACTAGCCGGATACTATCGAAAATTCGTCAAGGGATTTTCAAGTGTATCCAAGCCTTTAACGCGCCTGACTGGTAAGGGTGTGGCTTTCGTTTGGGACGAGGAAACAGAGGAAGCGTTCAATGGGTTGAAGGAGGCTTTGACCACCGCACCAGTCCTAGCCTTACCAGAACCGAACCAGCCCTTTACAGTTTTCACTGATGCGTGTGGGACAGGATTAGGACGCGTGTTGATGCAAGGCGAGAGGGTTATCGCTTATGCATCCAGGCAGTTGAAGAAGCACGAGATTAACTACCCCACACACGACCTAGAGATGGCCGCGGTTGTGTTTGCCTTAAAGATATGGCGGTCCTATCTGTATGGTGAGTCGGTTAAGGTGATGACCGACCACAAAAGTTTGCAATATCTATTCACCCAACCTGATCTTAACCTAAGACAGAGAAGGTGGATGGAGTTTGTGGCGGATTATGACCTGGCCATCACGTATCATCCGGGAAAGGCCAACGTAGTAGCTGACGCGTTGAGCCGCCGAAAGGCAAGGGCGGAGGTGGAGAAGGATCTAATGAATTTGAACTCGGAGTTCAAGAAAATCAGACTAACCGCTCTAGAGGGAATAAGTAGTGAGCCCTTGGGATTACAAGCGGTAAACCAGGCCGGCTTACTACACCGTATCCGACAAGAACAAAGGGAGGATGAAAAGCTATGTAAGATCATTGAAGGATTGAGTGGTCAGGAATAGCCGGATGCAAGCGGGTATCATCTGGCCGAAGATGGTACCTTGCTTCAGAACAAAAGGATTACCGTGCCTAAGGGACAAGGCCTACGGGAAGAAATCCTAAGGACGGTCACTTAGATGTTTGGTCTAGGGATTCGGATTTGTTCCTTGAACCTCAGATTGAGCGTTTAAGTGATCTTCATGTGGCGTTCCGGTCTAGATCCTGGATCGGGGCGTTACAGGGGGAGGTAAGTGTTTTACATAAGCCTCGTTCATGGACGAGCACACTTGATCTCCTCCGCCTTAGGGGGGGGGGAGTAAGTGTTTTACATAAGCCTCGTTCCTAGACGAGCTCACTTGATCTCCTCCGCCTTAGGGGGGGGAGTAAATGTTTTCACTAAGCTTTGTCTCCGGCCGAGCTCCACTGATCTCCTCCGCATGGCAAAAACACATTACAGCCTAAAGCGCTCCTAAGTGTAGAAAGACATCTAAAGCAATTACGTTACTCCAAAACCATCAAGGTTCATCATAAGAAAGAAAAAACTACACTCATAGTCATCCTGCATTTGCCACAACGCAAGGATCCAAAATGGTAGCAAGGATACAAACCATCCAATACTACAACCAAGAGTCATCAAATCCGATAAAGGCCTTAGAAGCGAAAGTCATAAAAAGACTAAAAATAAACTAAGTCATGAACGGAGAAAGCTGGTCACTCATTAGCCTCCTCATCCTCATCGACCACACCGTCATCCTCTGAGATCTCTAAGGCTTGCCTCACGCCAGAGACAAGCTCACTAAACACATCACGAGCATCGTAAATCAGGATCTTCGAGGAAGGAAAGTAACAATAACAAGCACGAGGAAGGAAAGAAACCGAACCTCAGAAACGTTGGCCTTCGCCAGCGCAAGAGCCCTCCCGCTGGAGCCGGGAGTCAGAGAGGACGGTACTGCAGCAAAGGCAGGAGAAGAATCTGTCTTCTGTCGCTTCGGAGGTGCCCTATCGGGAGTACTTCTCACCTTGCCCTCTGACATAAGAGCTCTCTTCTGCGACTGCTCACGCTGCGTCGCAATCTCGTCAGGGGTAAGGTCAAGAGCATGGGAGCGCTGGACTGGTGCAGCAGGAGTCTTGGGCGTTCTAGTCGATGTACCCCGAGTCCGCAAGCACGTCTTCGCTGGAACCGTGGCGCTCGTCGATACTGCCTTTGCCTTCTCCGCTCGCTGGTAGGCCGGAACCCTGGGAGCAACTTGTTCGAGAAACTTCCCTTGGAAGATCCAAGTAGAAAGCGCCTTCTGGATCCTCTGACGAGTAAAAAACTTGACCCAGTCACCATCCCAGAGGCAAGAATGCTTTGGATTACCGCTGCGTCACTCCGACTAACATTTTGAGATGCTGGCTTCACTACAAAAAAAAAACAACTTAGAAATTAGTACACGAAACGTGAACACGTTGCAAAAAATATTTCTAAGTATAGAATTACCTCTCTTCTCCCAGCTCGTCCTGACGAGGGAAATGCAATCCGCTTCAACGGTTTTCTCCGAAATCTTGACAAAGAAGAATCGGTCCTCAAAGTGATCATCCTTTCTCGCGAACCCATCAATGAGCGTGCGCCCCGAAACCGGAGAAACTAGATACCAAAGCTCCTCTGCATGGCCACGAGGCCTGAAGTCCAGCAGGCAGGACAGCTGCTCGGTGCTAATCTCTGCATTACACTCTCTACTTAGCACGTAGATGCCGATGACATGCCTCAACCCACTGGGGTTGATCTGAGCAAGGGAGATACCATTCGCCTCTAAGAAATGAAGGAGGAAGCCGGGCACCAGAAACCACAACAAGCAGTGCTCGAAGAAGTTCTCGTACAAGGTAAAGTATCCCGGAGGTGGAGCATCAGCTCGCTGAGTGCGATCGGGAACAACCAGCCTGATCTCATCTGAAATCTCGCACCTCTTTCGGAGAAGCTGTAACAACTCCTCATCGGAATGAGTGGATCCCGGAGGGTCCGGACGCGCCTTCTTTTTCTTGGCCACCGCGGGCTGGCCAACCTCTGCAAAGGTATCATCGTCACCGTCCTCAGCATCGGAAGGGAGTGACCTGAAAGTAGAGGAAGAGTCTGGCGATAGAGCGGCGTCAGCTCCACCAGCTGGGAGCCCTGGGTCCTCATCGTTAAGGGGGAAGGAGAGTTCAATCCCCCCGTAACGGGCCATCAAGTCCTCATCACCACTAGGCCTCCTCTCTTCCTCAACCTCTGCTAAGTCGTCGAGAACGTCCGTGGAACGGTAAGCTTGCTACGGAGATGAGTCTCACCGCCAACATTCTCACGACACGCCGTCGTAACCACCGGTGAGAACATTGTCGAGACTACGTCCTCGGTTCGGCTTAACGATGGGACTGCTGGGTCGGCTTGGCGTGATGACGCGACCACGGGGTCGCTTTGGCTTAGTAGCGTGACCACGCGATCGGTCTGATCGGGTGATGTGACCACGGGGTCGGTTTGGCTTGGTAACGTGACTACGCGATCGGTCCGGTCAGGCGATGTGACCACGGGGTCGGTATGGCTTGGTAGCGCGACCACGTGATCGGTCTGGTCGGGCGATGCGACCACAAGGTCGGTTTGGCTTGGCGATGCGACCACGCGATCGGTCCAGGTAGGCGCGATGGTGTCCTCGGTTTAACACGGCGGTTCCGCTAATTTACCATGGCAAACCGAACCAAATGCGGTTTATTCCATAACAACAAATCTACCTACATACAAGTCAACAAGATAGATCAAAAGTCAAGAATTTCCATCTTTCACCAAGAAGACACCACAAAAACAAGCCTCTTTTATGGATAGTCTTCAAAGAGAATTCTTAAAATTAAAGGTTATTCTTCCTAGAAACTAGGCCTAAGAACTTGAATTCCTCAACCGAAACTCGTGGGAACCGAGAGAGACAAGGATTGTGCTTAGCAACTAGGTACAATCAAGGATTGTTCCTCCTAAATGCTAGATCCAAGAGCTTAGCTTCTCAACTAAAAGCTTATAGAGACTAGAGAAAATAGCTTGAGAAAGGCAATGGGATAACTCACCAAAGAAGAAAGGTGAACCGTGACAACGCGAGCTCACGGTCGGTAATGGAACGAACCTCCGGTCGGCGGCGGTGTGAGGCTCTGGCGGTGGTGGCGTGAAGATCCGGCGGTAGAGGAGAGAAAGGGAGTGAGAGAAATTGTTGTGGATAGAAAAAAAAACAAGTGGATGAGAAAAGAAGGGAGGAGAAAGAAGGTAAAAAAAATAAAACCTTATCTCTTGGAAAAGAAATCTTTTCTCTCCTCATCTCTTTAGCAGGTCCCGGCTCCATTCAAAGACACTCTTCCCTCCAAAAATCGCCTGGAGACGTCATTGACACGGGTGATCGCAATGCGGAGTCTTAAAACCTCCATGGAAAATACGAAGTCTTAAAACCTTCAGAGAAAAAAAAAATCCTTTCTGTAGAAAACGCAGCAGCTTCGGCAAATGAAGCACGAAGTCTTAAAATCTTCGAAATGCTTACGGAGTCTTAAAACCTCCCGCATAAAGTCACTCTCTACTATTGTGAAAAAGGATAGGCGAACACCTTGACTTTAAACGGTAACGCTGATATCCAACGCATCTTTAACTCGGCACTATTATCTCTAACACCACCGAGATGAGGGGCTAACTGTTGGGGTCGGTTTTCACCCGCTCAAAATTAACGTTCAAAGTCAAACGTTCGAAGAAATGACCCCCCACCTAAGTCTTCCTGCGAAGAGAAGCAAAGCAAATGATCGTGGATTAAAGCGAAACAGGAATGGACCGGGATCAGACGGTGCCGACCACGGTCTCACCCTCGTGGGCCGATCACGACCTCACCACGGAGGGCCGACCACGGCCTCGGCAATGTGGACCGACCACGGGCTCAGCACCGTGGACCGACCACGGGCTCGGCACCGTGGACCGACCACGGGCTCGACACCGTGGGCCGACCACAGGCTCGACCTCTGCGGACCGATCACACGCTTACCTCGTGAAAGAAGCCTGAAGCCCGGTCTAGACGCGAAGCCCACGTTTGTGCAACCGACACCGCGAAGACTTAGGAGGCTTAGCCGACTTAGGAAGCTATATATACATCCTTGTACAAACCCTAAGGGGATTCATTCATAATCTTGTATTAAAACTTTACACAGCAATCAAAGAAAAGCTCTTACTCATCTCTTGCGACCTTAGCTAACCCTAGAAATCTCTACTTCCTCACGAAACACTAACAAATCTAATTGTGCTAGCTTAGGCTCCCATACTAACGAGTTCGTTGGATCACACCCATTCATCCTATGAGTTTCCTCTCAATCTTTTGACAGCTTTTCGAACCAATACTGTCGTTGGCGGTATAGTCCTCTGAAGGGTCCCATACTTCCTGGAACAAGTGGTAATACTCTACCCTAATACCGAGGTATTAGTTGAATACTACTGAGCTACTATGAGTTTCCTCACCAACAGTAACTTTCTCCAAAGGTCCTTTCCGTTAACTTCCAGAAAGTATGCTCATGAAAACTCCTTGGACATCACCCTTCCACTCAACAAAAAGAGGACATAGCCCACCCTCTACAACACTGTAGTGGTAGAAGTAACTTCAAAACACCGCTCCCTGTTATGCTTCTACGAGCACACCTTGTTCTAATGATGATAAAACCACCAACCATAACTTCATGCGCGTTAAACCGACCCATGGTCTTTTGATACTTTTACCGCACATAACAGCCATAACGAGGAAGAACATACACAAACCTCTGCACTATGCCATGACTGAAACGCGTTCCCATAGGACTTTCCTCAAAATGCAGAATTTGAAGAGCACCACTCGCTCGAGTATTCTGCTTCCTTGTTCCGGGTCAGACAAGATGGTTCCAACCTAAGGCACTACTGTTGCACAGAAGCCGATTTCCACTAGCCATTAAACCATGATATTACTCCTCCGGTCTTCCCACGGTTTAGAACCTCTGTTGCCCTTTTGGATTAACTTAATCCCCATCACCATTGCTCTGCTTACCCCAAGTAGAACCACTTAACATAAACACCCTGTTTACCACAGCTTGATCTACCACCAGTATCATTCTACTTACCTCACCCCTTTTTACCCCATGTTGATCCTCCATCATCCTTTTTACCCCATGATGATCCTCTATCATCCTTCTGAAGTAGTCATACACTATAACTTTTCCGATGCACATCCCTTATCTCTCTCTGGAGTTCTTGTTCTTCCATTCATCATCGGATCTCCTCATGGCTTGTCATTCACACCAGCGATTCCGTACTCCTGGTTCTAGGAGCTGACTTTAACCCTCAGGTTCTTCAGCGTCCTCCTTGCCTTAGACCAGTCTAACACCAAAGGAATCCTCTGCATTTTGCTCACCAATAGAGAATTCAACCTGAGGACCATCCTTGATTATCATTGTGGTTGTAACATTCATGTTCAACGACATCCCATCATGTATTGTTCTGAAACTCGAGTACACACCTTTGTTCCCCCAAGATGTTACTACCAAAAAGTTCCCAATAGCCTTGGATGAACATTTGATATACAAACATGCATCCGACCATCCCCTAGTTGACGGCACCCAAACCAGATGCTTACGCCGGGAAGTGTCAGTCTCCCAACACTGGTGCACCGGCAACTTAGTTAGCATGCGACTGCTGTCACCCTTCAAGAAGGCTAACACCCTACTTCCTCCTTTCCGAGCTGGTGTAGAAGTTTATAAGTATCCTCTTGGTACCGCGACCACCACTACTTTCCGGAAGCTTCTAACACCACCTTGAAAGAAGTGACCGCCTCCTAAAGTACATGTTATGGATTACTTTCCTCAGCTTGATATCCTTTTTGTGACCATGATCACCGCTGGGTCACCGCATCCGCCAGAACTAACCTTAGTGACTCCCGAAAGAAATCTCCTGATGGGCAACTTGCTCTGGACGACTGAACTTTGCATTCACCAATACTAGGCTTGGTGGCTCCCCAAGCAATCGTGCCGCTTGCCTATCCCTCTATTGATAAACTCCGAAACTCAATGAAGTAGCACTTGGATGAAGACTCTGATCCTTTACTTATGAACCACTCTTACCTGCAGATCCAAGACTCTCCCACTTGAATCTCGATCACTTCAGAATCTTGCCTTTTCCGACATAGGCCCATGTGCTTATGATCTGTCAGAATCTCTCTGAACTTCCAGAAGTATCTCTATCCTCCCACCTTTACTCGAAAGCTCTGAATGGAAATGACTAGGAGCTTTCCCTATAACGGTGATGGCTCTGAAAATCCTCCCAATAACACTGATGACTCTAAAGGTCTCCACTGAGGCAACATAGCAGCACTAGGAGTACAGTCGACTAGTTGCCATCTTTGAAGCTCTGAACTTCCTCTGATAAACTCTTTGGCTTCCCAAAGACTTTCTCCAAACGCCGAGGTACTATACTAGATAGCATGGTCTGCTGACAAAAATGTGCTACCCAAGGTAACATGGCCTAACGACCGAGGAACCCAGTCCTCTTTTTCATCACTCGATGTAATCGCTACAAGCAATTCTAATGTAATATTACCGTTTCCTTTATGCAATACAAAGGTATGAATGCACCATTTTCAACCTAACAATTGGAAACAGTAACTAGCCATTACTAACAACCTAGCATTTGTGAGCGTTCTTTTAATAATTACTAATAACCTAGAAGCAAAACAATGGTGGACAACCAACAAGCATCAATCAATAATAAACTTTTTTATTACCATCTCCATCAAACGAGTTCTAGAATTACAAGCCTAGCTTTTGGGTTTTCGATACCCCATTCAAACAGACAAAGCACCGCCTCTTATCCCTATAATAATACTAACTCTTAATTTCCTCACGGAATCAATCCTACTAAAACTCGTCCTAATGATTGTCCGTGATAACTTAAGCAACTTAGTCTATTCGAAATCACTCTCAGGATTCTCCTTCGGGTCTAACTCTTCCGAGTATGAATCAGACGCAGAGGTCTCAGATGGCTCCGGGTCTTCGTCATCTTCGTCTCCAGAACTCACCAGTATCGCTGCTCCCCATCCTCCTAGGTCTCTTCTAATCCTGGTCTCGCCGAAGCCTGGGCCGCTCCTCGGTGCTCCATCTTCCGAGAACTTCCCCCATTGGTTCTTCATGGTTGCATCTTCCCTTTGATGATCCTTTCCTGCCAGTTCTGGTGTTGGCGTGTCGGGGCGCTTGAGACTCCAGTTTGTTATGTGCTGCTTGCCGCCTTGGCATTGCACTCCACTGAAAGACAATAACAGACTCATAAGAAATCTACTTTAACTTTTTTGCCCACCTAACTAAGACACTTGATCGATTAATACTAAGTCGGTGCGGTCGGTCTCGTTTATCCACAGGCGCCATCCAAAACATTTGAAAACGGTGTTTAGTATACTTAAAAAAAAAAGGTTTAATATATATATTTTTCGAAAAGTTTGCCCTCTAGGTCAGAACTGGAGTGGCGACCCGCTCTGATACCATTTCTAACATCCCTATCCCGGGTTTTTCTCCGCACCGTCTATTCTGACCCGACCCAACATATAAAGCATAACAACTATACCTGTAAGACAAAATAGAGAGAGAGGTGAGTAATTCAGGGGAGAATTATTCAGTGAGGTGGGCTAACGCCACACAATCCATCAAGGACATATATATATATATATATATATATATATATATCAACCAGAATATAAACAAGTAAAGCCCAGGGTTATCATAAGAAATAATACCACACGACTAGTCCTATCATTAGCACATGTTTCAACCACAATAATATCATCGAGGTCCCCACCTCTTGGGTATCCGCATCCTGGATAACCCTAACCCCTTCCTGCGGGTTGTATACTCATGAGTCGAGGTCCCCACCTCTTTATATGAACGTCTCTTATATATATTTCACAGATTACAGTCCATTCCAACCAGTAACCCGGCAACCAATATCACGATAAACCATTCATATTATCATTTCTACATGATCAAGCAAGCAACTAGGAACCAGGTTCTAGCAGTATCATTCTGTATTCTAGCACCAGTCTAAACCACTCATACTCAAGATAGCATATAAGTACCATAGGGATTACAAGTCATGTTCCTCACCTCTTTAATCCAGCTCCTGGAATGGAATGATCTGCCTGAGCTGGTCCTAACTCTGGTTCAGCGCGTACCGTGCTGAAACCACACAATAATAACTATCTAAGACTCCAATACACATTAATTAACTCATACAAGAAAACAGACCGGCCAACAATGATCCACCAGGCCCGGTTAACTAAACCAGGCCAAACCAACCCGGTTAGCCAAACCGGTTCGGCCTGGTTAACCAATCTGTTCACATGACCCGACCCAGATCCACCTGCCCCGAACTGGATCCGGTTCACCAAACCGACCTATTAGGGTTCCCCCTAACCGGATTAGGGTTTCATGGTTACCTTGCGTTCGAAGCCACCTCTGAAGCTCCATGATCTTCCGTTGCACTCCAGAAGTCGTCAACGACCCGCCGCCGCCGATCTTTGCCGGTACTCCATACCGGGATCCTCTCGGGTGGCGTCTCGGGACTCGACAAATCGGTGCTCACCCAACCCGCGTGACTTACCGCCATCGTCACGGTCCCTCTCCTGCTGCGCCCTCTTCCGGGTCAAGCTCCTCTTCCTCGATCCGCTCCCCTTCCTCGGCCTCACCGAGGGACCTTCATGTCCCACTTGATCGGAACGTCGACCAAATCCTCCTCTCTCGGCATTCTCGTGGTATCCGTGTTGGCATGCATCATCCTTGCTCCCGGCGGTCGTAGCTTCCGGCGCATCTCCTCCGCTGCCGCGTCCCCATAATCTCCAAGACGAGCCTCCGCTATCGCTTGTGGTATTGATGGCCATGTCCGAACTCCGGTGACCCCGTTTCTTCCTCTCCACGTTGTCTCCATGATCACCTCCGATTCTCCCCACCACAACACGTTCTTCCTTGCCGTGAACTCACCTCTCTTCTCCCCTTCTCCGCCTCTCCTCGTTTTGCCGCCGATCAACTAGGTTACCGCCGGTCTCTCTTTGCTCTTAGGTTAGATGTGTGCAAAACACACTTAGGGTTTAGGTTTAGGCTTAAATACTTAGGTTAGATGGAGTTGAGCCTCAACTATCCAACGGACTGGATTACGGCCTATTAATCTTAAGGGCCTCAGGATAGGGTATTACAAGAAGGTTATTATGGGTTCTACTCTTTAATTGCACCTTTCACGTATCTTGCCAGTGTTACCACAATCGCTCTTTTTCATTGGTTATAAATTTACTTTTTCTATAATTTGTGCCGTTAGTTATGAGACGCATATATTCTATAGATTAATTGTTGGAACTTGAAACTGCTGGTTGGAGATTCGTGCGAAGGCCCGTTTGCGTTTAGCAAAATAAGATGAGCTAAGACAAGTTCAGGTTACAAGCTTGGAGATCCAGTCAGGTAGGGAACGAGTAAAGCTTTGAAACTCAAGTGGAGTCTCGAGTAAAGAAAGCCAAAGCAAATAAAATTATGATTCCAAAGGCATAACATCATAAAAGAGCTTCGATAAAGTAGAGAACATGCTTTCGTCTATCAAAAGATGGGAGCATGGGTTCTCTCTAGCGAAAGTTTTATACGTGTCAAAATTATTTTTTATCTTCAAATATAATTCTTTACATTGACTTGGTTTGAATCAAGCTTATTCATCTTTTGGATTTTGTTATCCTACGTGTTGAGCTAGGAAGGGTGCCTTTATCGAATGGTTTGTTTATTTATACAGTTATGTTTGATGTATGTATATGCACGTATCTACGTGTTGAACATGTTTGATGTATGTTCGGTAATGTTTTTTTTAATTCTTATAGGGTTTTTTCGTGCACTTATATTGCTGCATCAAATTATAGTAAATCGCTTTTTCGAGTATTCGAATGCCACACCTCTTGGTGTATTACATATGTTGGTATTTTGATTTTTGATTATGTTTGTGTCTTCATAATATTGGAAATATATCTTAATTTAGTAGAATTTCAGTTTGTTATTTGATTCTGTTAGATATAATACGTGTGTTCTATTCTCCAAAATCTATTTTCATGTTTTTTTTCTTACTTTGTTATGGGTTATGTTTCAAAAAGAGGATCTATTCTGGTTTTGTATTTAAGAGAACTCATGTCTCTTTTAATTAAGTGTAAGGTTAAGGTTTTTTGTTTTTCATCTATGAGAATCGTCTCATATCAATAGGGGAAATATCATTGACATGCTTTTGGTGGATGGCGAGGTTAGTTCCGTATTGTATATATATTTTTTGCGATTCTAAAACGTGTTACGATCGTTTAGTGGTTGTTTCTGTAAATACGAATTGCCTTATTTGTTTGTTATAGCCTTATAGGGTCGAAAGATGCATGCGTCGGTCGATAAAAGTTTGGTTCAACAATTTAAAGATGATTTGGTTAAGGATAAACCAATACTCCTTAACCCTTGTAAGGTTGTTATCTACAAATTAAAAGTGAACATCCTAACAAGATTCTTTTGATGGATACAACTTATGTTCGTGTTTTTAATAAATTTCCTGTCGTGGTACCTGAAAAAGATCTGAAAATTTTCACTGATAATACATCTTGTGATTTTAAGAAGTCATACCTCATTGGTTTGTTTTTCGTTTGTTTATGTATTTACGATGATAATGGCTTCTTACCGGTCGTTAGTTAGTTGATGGTTTTTTCCATAAATCTTTTTCATATGTATGAATGTAATCATCTCTATACTTGATGAGTATAAAAGGCTACTACAATTTGAAAAACTCAATTAATAAACATTGGAGGACGAGTTCAAATCGAACCTATAACAAAGAGAAAGAAAACTGTGACATGATACATTTAGCTACTAAACAAGAGATTAGAAGAAGAACAAGTTGCACTTGAAAAAGACAAAATTATGAAATGCAACATAAATCTTCACATTTCTTCATTTTGTTAGATAAAATTTTCATCACTTCTTGAATTGAAGAAAGCGATGTATTAGAAAAAACATCGTGAGTAAATGAACGAAATTCACTAGATTAGTCATTAGAGTGTGCGTAGTTATAGGAATATTTAAAGTCTTGATCTTGATCTAGACCTTTTTTCTTCTGTAATGTATAGTTGAGAAGAAGCAATTAAAGTCACTATTCAGGCTTGCCAACAAATCTAATCTCTGTTTCTCCTATGCGAATCTCGAGAGTGCCACCGATAAATTCAGCGACAAAAATAAGCTAGGGCAAGAAGTATCTGGTTCGGTATTTAAGGTAAGTTTTGTTCTTATTATCTATTGTTTTGAGAGTTTCTTCTTTGGATATTCAAATCTCTCAGTTGGTTTATTCTTTGCCCTTTTTGTGGAACAGGGAGTTCTTACTAACGGTACAAAACAAACACAAGAAGTGTGTGAAGCTCTTGGGATGCAATATAACTGAGCCTTCTGGTTTATGAATACATTGTGAATCAAATTTTGTTTCCTCTCATCCTTACCTTTTTTCCCTATTGCGGTTACCATGTCCCAACGTAGTTTTATTGAATGCGTTTTTGGTTCAGTAGGAAAAGACGTTCAACCGTTGAATTACTCGAGCAAGAGCTAAGGCTGAAAAACATACTTAAAAATGTTGAAAACGACATCTTATAAACAAATAGCCGCGCGTTCGTGCGGGTTCTCATCTAGTAACTTATAAATGGTCAAAGCAATTATATATTTGTATAAAAAAAGTGTTTAAAAAATGTAAATTTATACGTCAAGAAAGAGTCCACATATTTGATGGGTACATGATATGTTATAGCTTGTGTGAGGAAAAAAATTCTCAATTGTCCAATAGTTTCTACTGAACCTGATTTAAAAATTTGCAATGACAACTTTTTCATACCAGACGAAAGAGATTCAATAGAGAATATGTCCATACTAGGCGTAGACACTAATGTACCATCAATATGATCATGGCAAGATAGATGCAAGAGTTTTAGGCCTCAAGATTAAATCTTTGCATTTATATTATTGTGATCAGATTGATGAGACAAAAGTGTCCACATCTAGTGTGCATATCCTTTCTATTAGATCTCTTTTGTGTGATATAGAGAAAGTTGTCATTGCAAACCCTAGAAAATCGTCAGTAAAAACTATGAGACAGTTGGGAAATTGTCCTTACACAAACTAAAACATATCATGTACCCACCAAATGTGTATTTTCCTTCATTTTATGGATTCAAAACAATATGCAAATAGGTAACTACTTGTTGGATTGATGATAAACATTAGTCATTAAGTAATGGTCAGATACACCAGCCTATTTTTGAATAGATTTTATATCAGACAACAAGAAGATGAAGTAAATCAACAGACTTTAGGTAATTGATGTAGCTAAATGGACATACACTTTGCATAAGTTTTGTGGAAGTTGTTTTCATGATATTTATTATGTATCAGCTAAGATAAGGCCTCTGATTCCAAATATCCAACCATCATTTCAAAGAAAATGCTTATCCTCAGATTTTTTAATGGACAATCTCAAAAGCATCATTTAACTTTGATGGTTTAAAATTTCATGATTTATGCAAAGTCATCCCCTAGCACCAGATGATGTAATGGCAATTGGGATTACACAAATTTGTCTATTGCATCACACGAACAAGTTTTCGTGGTTATTGGATTGGAAAGGAGAGACGCGGCGCTTAATTATAGACTAAAACTAGAGAGGGACTTGGCGTTTTCCAAATATTTTTGGACAAAAATGAAAAAAGGATGTGTCTGTATGAAAATAGTAGACAACCAAAAAAAAAAAACCAAAATACATGAGAGGTGTTCTTAGGACCAAAATGTTAAACCCCTAATTTCTGAAATTTTATATTGTACTAATAATTTCATTTTTTTGAGAAACATAGAGATAGAGCGAGAGTAAGAAGGACAAATGCGGACGACTAATCTTTTAAAATGGAACAATTTTTGGGTTCATCCCTACGGATGAAATTCTCTCATTCATTTTTTTTTATTAACCAATCAAAATTAAGTTGTAGAACCACCAATTTAATTAAATCATTTATCACATTAATTAAAACAACTAATACATTATTATCTAAATAAATAACTAAATAAATAAATAATATTAGAAATATTCTTGAAAACCCTAAATCCAAACCCTACCCCTTAAAAAATATACCCTAATTTGGGATTAGTTAACCCAAACCCAAAGATTTTAACTACAAAATTGATTTTTAACGGATTTGTAGTTAAAATTTTTAGGTTTGGGTTAACTAATCCCAAATTAGGGTATAGTTTTAAAGGGTGGAGTTTAGTTTTAGAGTTTAGAGAATTTTTCTAATATTAATCATTTTTATTTATTTAGTTAGATAATAATGTATTAATTATTTTAATTAGAGGAAGTTTGTAAATATATTCTCAAAATCTTTTTTTGTTTTGAAAACTAACCCCTCTTCTTAAAACTTTGAAAAATAACCTTATATTTATGAAAATAACCTTTTTAAACGAAAACGCCTTAATCAAAATAAAAATAAAAATTTTAATAATAAAAATCTCAAATAAAATAATATAATATTAATGAAAAATAAAAATCAAAAATCAAAAGTTCCCTAGAATGCCACCGTTTTTGAAAATTTTCAAAAGTACTACAAATAAAAAAATTGATCTTTAATGGATTGTAGTTTAAATTTTTTGGTTTGGGTTAACTATTCCTAAATTAGGGTATAGTTTTTTAGGGGGTAGGGTTTAGGTTTGGATTTTAGGATTTACTTTTAGATGTTGAAATTTTAGTTAAATTTTGTAATATTTGAAAATATTTGAACAAAAAAATAATATTTTTGGAACTTTTTTAAAAATGGTGATATATTTGAGAATCATCCTAAAAAAATTATTTTAGTGGCTTTAAAAAGAAATATGAGATTTTTGATTTTTCCTATAATTAAACCCTTTGTAAGATTTTATTACAATATATCCAACATGAATAAGAAAATCTATAATAGTGAAGATTTGATATGCATTTATCTTAAAAAGACAAAATCAATAAAATTACCTAAATTATTATAATATATCGGAAATACCTAAAGAGAAATTTCCTAAAATACTATCAAAAAAAGTTTTTGTTCCAAAAATACCATCAAAAAGTTTTATTCCAAAAATACCATTAATTTTCAAAAGTTCTAAAAATACCACAAGTTCAAAAATTGATTTTAAAGAATTTCGAATTAATTTTTTGGGGCTTGGGTTAACTAATACATAATTAGGGTATAGTTTTTGGTGATATGGTTTAGATTTGGGGTTTAGGGTTTAGTTTTGAATATTTAAAGTTAATTTGAAATTTGTGGTATTTTTGGAACTTTTGAAAAAATGGTATTTTTGGAACAAAAACTTTTTTGGTGGTATTTTTGGAACAAAAATGTTTTTGGTGGTATTTTTGAGAATTTTCCATACCTAAATTAGATTAATTTCAAAAACGCTTCAAGAAAATCTTAAATTTATCAAAAGATTTTATTTTTTTATTCAACAAAAAGTTAGTTTCCAGACTTTTTAAACTAAAGGTTAGTTTTCAAATTATACACAATGTTTGGAATATTAAACCCTAGGAATGAACCCAAAAATTGTTCTTTGATTTGGCATTAGAGATCCACCAAGATGGATATATCCAATATCTATAGCCAATAAATCTTTGAAACTTTAGAACTAATTAAGGTTGAAAGATTTATAATTTTTTATGCTATGATTTTGTAATAAGTGTATGGCAGGGATAACACTTGAAACCTTAGTTGTATTTTTTCAATTTATTTTTAAATCTTTCAAATATTGACAAAAAAAGGTTATCAAAGTTTTAACCAAACCTCAGATCTCAAATCTTTAATAGTTTTAACCAATTTTTTATCTAAAATCTCCATCAATGAAATCTCAAAAAAATCTAACCAAGTACGAAAACTAAAACAATATAATATAATAAAAGAGAAAAAATAATCAACAATCACTTATCTGGATGGTGTTCGAATAAATTCATAATTTTGCCAGTCATATTCAAATCCTTTGACCTTCAAAATCAAACATATAAGAGCTAATTATATCTCAAATGATGTAAAAAGAGGTAATATGAAATTGATTCATAACATTAACAAGAGAAAAGTTTGCAAATTTTATATTTATAAGAATGAACCCAAATGAAATGAATGAAAATCTTAGTTGTTCTTTCTGTTGGCAAGTACCTTTGATAATGCTAACTAAAAGCAGAATATCTTATATGATGTGATTGTTATCTCACACAACTTTATATAATCTAATCAAAATTTCACAAATGTTGTTTCTAAACTATACGGCGGAATGAACAAAGAACAATTTAGCGACTATTATATAGTGAACAAAAACAAACCTAAAAACAGAGCAGAACCGAATCAAATCTTATATGATGTGATTGTTATGTCACACAACTTTCTGTAATATAATCAAAACTTTTACAATTGTTGTTCCTAAAAGATACGGCGGAATGAACAAAGAATAGTTTAGCGACTATTATATATTGAACAAAAACAAACCTAAAATTTGGTAGTACATATCAAAACGACAAATAGTGGAATATTGCGAATTTAATTGGCCTGGCCCATAAGCCTTCTTATTGAATAAAATCCACTAAATGATACAAGTTATGATTTTTTTTTTACCATTGAGGTTCTTAAGACTTTAATAAGAAGATAAACATAATTACAAAAAAAATACATCAATTTCATATATCTGTATGATATATATGTTACTGATACGCTCAGGTTATTATGATTCTTATTTTATAAAGTGTCAAAATAAAATAAAATAACATGTTACATATTTTAAATGTAATTTTATAATCTTTTGGTTTCGTCTTGTTAACGCATAATTCAAATATCTATAGAAGAGAGAAATGAAGGTTGAGTTTAGGTGCGATAACGGGATCTTAGTTGTTCTTTCTGTTGGCAAGTACCTTTAATAAATGCTAACTAAAATCAGAATATCTTATATGATGTGATTGTTATCTCACACTAATTTTTGTAATATAATTTTAAAAAACTTACAATTATTGTTTCTAAAAGATACGGTAGAATGAACAAAGAACAGTTTAGCGACTATTATATATTGGAGAAGAACAAACCTAAAAATTGGTAATACATATCAAAACGACAAATAGTGGAATACTACAGACTTAATTGGCCTGGCCCATAAGCCTTCTTATTTAATAAAGAAAAATTCAGAAAAATTCTCTAGGATTCAATCGAGTTTATTGGCATGGCCCTTAAGCCTTCTTATTTAACAAAATCAACTAAATGATCCCAATTATGATTTTTTTTTTTTTTTACCATTGAAGTATTTAAGACTTTCTTTAAAGAGATAAAAAGAAATTAAAAAAGTACATCATTTTCATATATCTGTATGATATATATGTTATTGATACACTGAGATTATTATGATTCTTATTTTATTGAGTATCAAAAAAAAAAATACATATTATAAATGTAATTTAATAATCGTTTGGTTTCACCCTATTGACTAAGAATTCAGATATCTAAAAAAGAGAGAAATGAAATTGAATTTTAGGCGCTATATCCTATCTTGCATGAACCATTGATGAACTAAAGACTTCTTCACAACTTTCATGAGAAGCTAGTCACTAAACCAAGAGTGACTTGGTAAGAAAAAATGTATTGCTAAAAGATTAGGAATGTAAAATACTCAGATACGTGAAAGAGACTCAATTTGAGGTTGGACGATTGTTTGGGCATTCCAATTGATGTTTCATCATATCGCAATAACTCCTTTTCGGTTTTAAAAAAACAAATTAAAATAAATGGTGCAAATGGTAAAATTTAGTAAAATAGGTGGAATCAAAATCTCTAATATATAATTGAGTGCAAAATAAATAATTTCCTCTAAGGTTTTTCCTCCAATTCTACTGCAATTTAGTGAAAAAACATTTTCTCATTCTTTCAAATTTAGTTATAAACGCTGTGTAAACTTTTTACAGATATCTGTGCGACACAAATTTTTATAAGGATTTTATAAGGTGTTTATTGTTATAAATTATAGTGGATTGTCATAACTAGTTCTGGTCCGTTTACGGCCCATTAACACGTAGTCTTTAGGCCGGTTTAATGAATCCTAGTTGAATTAGGATTTTCCTTTTATGTACTTTCCTTTTCCCATTAGGAAAAGGAATTTTCCTTTTCTCTCTTGTAATAATCCTATATAAAGGATCTTATGATTAATGAATAAACACAATCTTCCCCATTCGTTCTCTTGATTCACAACACGTTATCAGCACGAGTTGCTCCCTAAACCCTAAAAACACAAAAAACGCGATTACTGTTCATCGTTACTGTTCATCGTACTGTTCATCGACGATTACTGTTCATCGACGATTACTGTTCATCGACGATTACTGTTCATCCGGCGTTACTGTTCAAATCATAGTTCATACAGCCTTTAAGGTTACGGCGAACTAGAAGAAAGTTCATACAGCCTATCAACGGTTACGGCGAACTAGAAGACTCACGGAGGTTAAGATAAACAATAAGAAACCCTAATCTAAAGAACCTAGATTCATGATAATCTTAGAAACCCTAATCTAAATCATGCTTGTTATTGTTATTGCTTGCTTGATTGTGTTTATTGATTCATGATTCGTAATCACTTGAAACCCTAACTTGAAACCCTAACCTAATTCAATTAAAATCCAAACCGATTGCATGATCTGTACCCGTGTCGATCGACACTAGTTTTATGTCGATCGACACGTAAACTTCTGCCTGAATTTGTTGTTTGAATTAAACTGTGTCGATCGACACAAATCACCCGTCGATCGACAGTAAACACTCTGTCCAAATTTGGTTGCATATTTATTTGAACTCGTTTGTTTGTTTGTTTGTTTGGATTGATTCGTTGATTGATAAACATGAAACTGAAACTGATTGCATCATATAGACATAACATGCTTGATTAAAATTCGGTCATATCATCATACGGTTTAGAATTTGAATACTAGGCTTGCATCATGAGCATATAAAAACATTATGTTAGGTTGTTAAACATAAAAATCTGGTTTCATAAGCATCATGCATCCGTACCCGTTTATATAAGCACCCATGACCTATTTTGCATCATATGCATAAACTTTAAAATCTTATAGTTCTTAGAGAATAGGATGAATGTTTTCAGATGTCGAAAATCAACAATTTGGATTATGCTGCCCTCAATCTCTCTGGAGACAATTACTTACAGTGGGCGTTGGATACTAAGATAAATCTAAAGTCTAAAGGACTTGGCGAATGTATCATTGAGGATAATAATGAGAATGAAAGGAATCGATACAGAACGATATCGATCATTCGTCATCATCTTGTTGAGGGTCTCAAGGATCAATACCTAACCATTGAGAACCCTTTGGACCTTTGGAAAGAATTAAAGATAAGATATGACCACCATAGAACGGTGTTGTTACCAAAGGCCAATTATGATTGGAGGAATCTCAGGTTCCAGGACTTCAAGTCCGTGGAAGAATATAACTCGGCTATGTTCAGAATAGTTTCTCAATTGAGACTATGTGGTGAGAAGGTAACTGAGAAAGACATGTTGGAAAAGACCTTCTCCACCTTTCACACTAATAACGTGTTGCTTCAACAGCAATACCGTGAAAGAGGTTTTGAGACATACTCAAAGCTTATAGCATGTCTATTACTAGCCGAGGAGAATAATACACTGCTAATGAGAAACAGTGAGATGAGACCTCCTGGATCAGCCCCACTTCCTGAAGCGAATGTGGCCATAGATGAAAAGAAAGAAATTAACCACGTCCAAAGTGATTATAGACATCGTGGTCGTGGACGTGGGGGTAGATGGCAAGGACGTGGCCGTGGCCATTTTAATCCATACGGCCGAGGTCAGGGCCGAGGCCACGGATTCCATAACGATCATTCTAACCGCGGGCGAGGACGAGGACGCGGATACCGAACTGACTATGATCGTAATAACCGTGGTATTACTTCTCAACCACGAGAATCAAACCCAAAATCAGTTTGCCATCGATGTGGAATGAGTAATCATTGGGCTAAGACATGTAGGACTCCCAAGCATCTGGTTGAACTCTATCAAGAGAGCCTTAAAGGGAAGAATCCAGAAACTCATATGATCCAGCATGATAATGAAGGAGATTTCGATCATGAGCAAGATGACTTGATATACTTAAGTGATTGATTTTGATTTTCTGTTTTGGTGTTTTGTGTTTTGCTTGTTTTACGTTTTACACTTTATACTTTGGTTTTGTGTTATTGCTTTCTATTAAACTTTATGGAATGAAAGAGTGTTATTTAAAAGTATCTATTGTTATCTCTTTTGAAGTATGAACGATATGGATGTGTTCATTGTGGATAGTGGATCAAGCCACTCGATATTAAGAGATAAGAGATACTTCATTGATCTTACACTTAAAAAGGCAAATGTAACCACAATTGCGGGTATAGCAAATTTAATTGAAGGCCACGGTCAAGCCCATATTTTATTACCTAAGGGCACGCATCTAGAAATTTCTAATGCGTTATATTCACCTAGTTCAAAGAGAAGTCTATTGAGCTTTAAAGACATTCGAATGAATGGTCTTCATGTTGAAACTAAGGACGAGAATAACAAAGAATTCCTTCAAATCTTTGAAACCGTCCATGGCTATAAGAAAGTCCTAGAGACTATACCTGCCATTTCTGTGGGCCTTTATTGTGCTAAGATCGGAATGATAGAAGCAAATGCTATGGTAAACAAAGAGTTTACTGAGAATTTCACTTTTTGGCATAACCGGCTTGGCCATCCCGGTGCTAACATGATGCGAAAGATATTAGCAAGTACTAATGGGCACACCTTGAAAGAAAGGAGAGTTATCCCAAAGAATCTCACGTGTGAAGCATGTTCACTAGGGAAACTCATTACTAGGCCATCACCAATCAAAGTAACTAAGGAAACGATAAATTTTCTGGAAAGAATTCAAGGAGACATATGCGGACCAATACACCCACCTTGTGGGACGTTTAGATATTTTATGGTCCTTATTGATGCATCCACGAGATGGTCACATGTCTGCCTATTATCAACTAGAAATGTGGCATTTGCAAGATTGCTTGCCCAGCTCATACGTTTAAGAGCACACTTTCCAGATTTTCCTTTAAAGACTATACGTCTTGACAATGCTGGTGAATTTACGTCCCAAGCGTTTAACGATTATTGTATGTCCATGGGGGTAAGTGTTGAATATTCTGTGGCACATGTACATACACAAAACGGTTTGGCTGAATCGTTTATTAAACGCATACAGTTGATTGCTAGACCGTTGCTAATGAGATCAAAACTCCCGGTCTCAGCTTGGGGACATGCAGTTTTACATGCAGCAGAGCTAATTCGTATCAGGCCATCTAGTGAACATAAATATTCCCCATCACAGTTAATAACGGGTCAAGAGCCAGACATATCCCATCTTAAAACATTCGGATGTTCCGTTTATGTGCCTATTGCACCACCACAGAGAACAAAGATGGGACCTCAAAGGAGGATGGGGATATATGTTGGATATGATTCTCCTACTATCATTAAGTACCTTGAGCCAACCACGGGTGATTTGTTTAAGGCCAGGTACGCAGATTGTCATTTTGACGAATCTGTCTATCCAACATTAGGAGGAGATAACAGACTGGTAAAGGAAATTATATGGAATCAAACGTCCTTAAAATGGCAAGATCCTCGGACTCAAGAATGTGAATTAGAAGTCCAAAAGATTATACATTTACAAAAGCTAGCTAATCAATTGCCAGATTCCTTTGCTGACCCGAAAAGAGTAACTAAGTCTTACATACCAGCTGTTAATGCACCGATTAGAATTGATGTTCAAGAGGGACACAATCAAGTTGCTACAGAATCTAAACCACACTCAAAACGTGGCCGGCCAATAGGTTCCAAAGATAAGAATCCTCGGAAAAGAAAGAAAGGTGCTGAAATCGTGGTTGAGGAATCTGATGGAACCCCAGACATAACTGAACCGATAGTTCCAAGCAATGAGACTCGGGACGCCGAGTTTCATGGTTCTGACGTTCCTGAAAATAATGAGATCTCAATGAATTATGTTATGTCTGGAATACAATGGAATAGAAAGTGTGTGGAAATCGATGATATATTTGCTTTTAAGGTAGCACTTGAACTTATGGAGGATCTAGAACCCACGTCGATATATGAGTGCACTCAGAGTGAAAATTGGACTAAATGGAAAGAAGCTATAAACGTGGAGTTGAATTCTTTAAGGAAAAGGGATGTCTTTGGTCCAATAATTCGGACACCCTATGAGATTAAACCAGTTGGACATAAATGGGTCTTTGTGAGGAAAAGAAATGAACATGGTGAAATCGTGAGATATAAAGCACGGCTTGTTGCACAAGGATTCTCACAGAGACCAGGAATAGATTATGAGGAGACATACTCCCCTGTGGTGGATGCTACAACTTTTAGATTTTTGATAAGTCTGGCTATAAGAGAAAAGTTGGATATGCGGTTAATGGACGTTGTAACTGCATACTTATATGGTCCACTGGATAATGAGATTTATATGAGATTACCAGAGGGTATTGAGCTCAAAGATAAGAAAGGTTATCGAGAACAACACTGCATAAGGCTGAACAAATCCCTTTATGGACTGAAGCAAAGTGGGCGTATGTGGTACAATAGATTGAGTGAGTACTTAGTCAAAGAAGGCTATAAGAATGATCCCATCAGTCCATGTATTTTTATAAAAAAAAAAAAAGTTTGCAAACAAAGGGTTTGTTATCATAGCAGTTTACGTGGATGATTTGAACATCCTTGGAACCCCTGGTGAAATCGTCCAAACAGTTGAATGCCTCAAGAAAGAATTTGAGATGAAAGACCTAGGCAAAACTAAGTTCTGTTTGGATTGCAACTTGAGTACATAAATGATGGAATCCTTGTGCATCAAATGGCATATACTGAAAAGGTACTCAAGCGTTTTAATATGGATCAATGTCACCCATTGTCCAGCCCAATGGTGGTGAGATCTCTTGATCTAGAAAAGGATCCGTTTGGTCCTAAGAGAGACTCTGAAGAAGTCCTTGGTCCCGAAGTGCCATATCTCAGTGCCATAGGAGCTTTAATGTATCTGGCAAGCCACACTAGGCCAGATATATGTTTTGCCGTGAATTTATTATCAAGATTTAGCTCATGTCCGACCCAAAGGCACTGGGACGGGATAAAACATATTCTTCGTTACCTACAAGGAACGAAAGACTTGGGTCTATTTTATACTAACCAATCTAAGGACGGTTTAGTTGGTTTTGCTGATGCAGGTTATTTTTCAGATCCTCATAATGCACGGTCCCAGACAGGTTATGTGTTTACTCATGGAGGAACTGCAATATCTTGGCGGTCAATGAAGCAGGCCATTGCAGCTACATCTTCTAATCATTCAGAGATATTGGCAATTCATGAGGCTAGTCGTGAGTGTGTTTGGTTAAGGCTGATGACCCAGCACATAAGAGTGGATTGTGGAATGGCCGAAGGTAAGCAGGAATCGACGGTCTTGTTCGAGGACAATGCAGCGTGTATAGCTCAACTTAAGGATGGATACATCAAAGGTGATAGGACGAAGCACATTCTGCCAAAATTCTTCTTCACATCCGATCTACAGAAAGATGGAGAAATTCAAGTGCAGCAAGTACGATCAAGTGAGAATTCAGCAGACCTATTCACCAAGTCACTTCCAACCTCAACGTTCAAGAAACTTACTTATCAGATTGGAATGCGTCGTTTGAAAGACTTGCAGTGAGGTTCAGAACAGGGGGAGTAATACGTGTTGTACTCTTTTTCCTTCACCACGGTTTTGTCCCAAAATGGGTTTTACTTGGTAAGGTTTTAATGAGGCAACATCCAAAGCGTATTACAAGCCCATTAGAGTTATGACATCCAAGGGGGAGTGTTATAAATCATAGTGGATTGTCATAACTAGTTCTGGTCCGTTTACGGCGCATTAACACTTAGTCTTTAGGCCGGTTTAATGAATCCTAGTTGAATTAGGATTTTCCTTTTATGTACTTTCCTTTTCCCATTAGGAAAAGGAATTTTCCTTTTCTCTCTTGTAATAATCCTATATAAAGGATCTTATGATTAATGAATAAACACAATCTTCCCCATTCGTTCTCTTGATTCACAACATTTATAAGGTTGATAAGATTATTAATCATTTTAGCTAAAACATTTCTAAAAGAAATCATAATTTTTTTCTACACAAAGAAGTCATATTTTGCCATAAAGAGTAACAAAATGCCGATAATCAAAATACCAAAAGATTCTAAAGACACAAATTTTTATAAGGATTTTATAAGGTATTTATAAGGTTTGATAAGATTATTAATCATTTTAGCTAAAACAGTTCCAAAAGAAATCATAATTTTTTCCTACACAAAGAAATCATATTTTGTCCTAAAGAGTAACAAAATGCCGATAATCAAAACACCAAAAGATCCTAGAAAAAAAATCAGATATTATGATATCCGATCATAGTTTTATAATTTTTTTATTATAAATATATAACAGTCATATATTATGTTATGTATCTTACGAAATTATTAGATTATTTCGTTCTTATCTTGCTAATATATATAGAGAATATATTCTTATCAAATTTTATTGGATAATTACAGCAATGACGTTGTAAAGTTTTAACCCAAAATAATATCCGCAAGTGCCCAGACAAACGCAGTAATATAAATGGTATCAAATCCACAGAGACCAATGTTACACTATGAAATTATAGATTTTGATTTAAAGCTAAGATAAAATATGGTTTTGGTTGAAAATTTCGGAAGAATAAAACGGCAAATAAACTATATGAAATTCAATAATAGCAAGCACTAGATCGAGGTGATTCGCCGGTGATTTCGGATTCAGGACTGAGCATCTATTCAGGAATCAATTTAAGTATGGTCTAGAACTCAAACATAATAATATTATTGCCCCATTGTCGTGATGTATCAATAACTTCATCTAACAACCTAAATACCTAAACTATCGTTTGGACCCAGCGATGTTGACGAGCATTAGCGAGTTGGTTCAATTTGTTCACAATTAATGGTAACAATCAACTGTCGTTGGTTACACACTAATTGCTCACCAATGGTTTGTCTAGCAACCTAGAGCACTTTCGTGGATAAGTTAAACTTAGAATCATAGATTAGGTGATCAAATTAATCTAAGCATTATAAATCCCTATTGATGAAGACATATAATATTCAGTCCTATTCGGCTCAGCCACTAACATCCTAAATCACCATTGAATACCTCAACCTAGCTAATGGACTACTCAAGCATGGAGAATAAAAACACAACAAATGTATAAGGAGAATTCATGATATTATTGAAAGAGATTAAGGTTTAGAATTGTTCTCAAACAATGTTGTGGATTGACCCAGCAAAGAGAAGCAAACAAATCGGAAGACTCCAAAACTTGGAAAAAGTGAATGTGAACAGTGAATCGTGAACAGTTAATCGAGAACAGTGAACGTGAATCTCTGAAAACGTGTTCGTGAGAGAGTCTATAGGTGTCTGGGTGTGAGAGAGCGTCCCCCTAGGCAGCTGGACCCCCCTTATTTATAAACTTCACTTTAAAAATAGGTCAAAGTCGGAGCCTCTGGTGAGCAGGTGGGGCGAGCAGGCGAGTGAGCAGCGCGAGCAGGTGCTTGGATACGAAAAGTCGCCATTTTGCTCCAAATTCCTCTCCTTAGTCCCAAAAAGCTCCAGCAACTCCGATCCATGCTCCAAAGCCTCCTAGAACCTGAAAAGACATGAAAAGAACTAGGAAGACTCGAAAAACAATAGAAAACAATAAGCAAAGTAGGCTAAAATCCTAATATATCAACTCCCCCGGACTTAGACCTTTGTTTGTCCTCAAACAACACAAAATCAAGAGCAGAGAAGTGCCTGAAGATCGCATGGAATTCACTCGCTTGTTGGAAAATTTTTGGACTTCATACTTTCGTCATCGGGCCTTAGAACATGTACCGTAATTAGCCATGGGATTAATAACCTAACCTTAGTCACCCACAACTCAGAAGAAACTTCGGTATCCTCAATATCATCTCTTAAATAGATTAATGAAAATGAAAGTACAGTGATCTTACCCACGGGGAATCGTTTCAAGGGGTGCCGACCTCTTCTAACCAAGACCCTCTCCCGTATACTCCTTTTCTCAACTCTTTTCCTCTCTCAAAACTAGTTCTTATTATTATTATTATTAAAAAAATATATATATATTATCCATGAGGTCACAAAAGAGATACGGGTTTACGCATCGTCCCCTGGTTCATAGAGAATTTTTTTTTTTATGGGACGAATCTGATGAGGTCACAAAGGAGATACGGGTTTACGCATCATCCCCTGGTTCACTTCGAAACTTTAGTTTCCCTTACAACATGCTCTCCTGAGGTCACAAAGGAGATACGGGTTTACGCATCGTCCCCTGGGTCACTTGGGCATGTTGCTTTGATTAAGGAGAGGAGAGTTAGAGAGTAAAGAGTACACTTGCTGGAGAGTTACGGTGTCTTGTATGGTTCAAAAAAGTCTTCCTCAATGAACATCAAACCCCTGAGAAAGAAATTAAAGATCAAGATTAAATACCAAATAAAAAAAATTGAGATGATATTGGATCAACCTAATTTCCGACAAGTGTGGGGTTTAATTCACAATCCGCCCATAACCTTTCCGAAACAGAACTTTGGCCAAGTAAGTCATACAAGTAATCCTTAGTCTGAAAACAAATCCAATAGATCAAGTTCATAATTCCCTAGAACTTCTTATTGACTCGATAAAACTCAAAAGCAGACTCAAAAATCGAAATAGAATGGATAAATAACCGCTCCCCCGGACTTAAATCACACCGTCTCCGGTGTGAAAAAGTTCAAGAGATTGGTGACACAATAAAAATAAACACGGATAGTACAATGATGGATAGAAAGGATGGAAAAGATATCACCGAGTAGAAGCGTCGTCATCGTCGTCGTCCGTCTTTTGATTCTTCCTTCTCAACGGCTGTCCTGAGTAGTTACTCGAGTGTGAAGGAGCAGGTGCTCGATCGGTCGGAGCAGGTGCTCAGCAGCACCCTTTTGAGAGGGCTTGCATGATCTTCTGCATGAGGCTGTTGTTCTTCTTTGTGGACTGGATCATCCACTTTCTGTATTCGGCACCCTCAGCATCATCAGAGATAGGATTAAGATCAAACTCACCTTGGGAAGAGGTGTCGTGGTAAAGCAGTGCAAGGCGCGGGATTAATGGACCAGCGTCTGCGGAGTCATGTTGCGGTTGACATGAGGTGCTCCTACGAGAGGTGCTCTGCCGCACGGCTAAAGAAGTCTGGCTCGAGTTAGGGACAAGATACTCCATAGGCGGTTGAAATGCGAGATTGCTCATGGAGGAGAGTTGTGTGATGGCTGAGTTCGGGAGCTCAATGAAATTGGCTTCCTCGATCGTAGTGATGAAGTGGTACGTGCTCGGCTTGATGATGATCTTGGAATGGAGCAGGTGCTCCATGTCAATCCGTGACAGTTCGGTGATGGAGGAAGCTCCAGATAAATCCACCCTGAGATAGCGGAATAGCGTGGCAAGCAGGCTCCCAATACGCTCAACTCTTGGCCCCTTGTTAGGCGCGGTTGGGCTGTCCTTGATCGCGCATATCGTCTCGGCAAACCGGATGCCCAAGTTGGAACGATATCCCTCATACTGCTCCGAGTTCCCATCTCCTAGAATGGGTCCACAACCTAAAAATAACAACAATAACTCGTCAATGTGAACCTTGTTACCTACAGCTCGGGCAAACAACATGTTGCTGAGGATGCGTGCAACAATGCGGAGAACGGGATGGTGGAGAAGAAAAGTGGCAGAGGAAAGAGAATTGAAAAGTGGGGAGAAAGTAGGGTTGCTCGTGGATTAAAATGAGTGGAGGGGGAGGGCTCAGGTTCCTGTCTTGATGTCCTGAGCAGGTGCTCGGCGAAAATTTAGTTTTTTTTTTTTTTCGCAGAACAAAAGTACTGAAAACACAAGTAAAATGTCAGTAATAAAAGGAAATTAAAAATCGAATTATGTAAAGGAAACCTTACCAATGGGTTGTCTCCCATAAAACGTTTGTTTTAAGTCATTAGCTCGACTTTGTAGGCCATCTAGGCTCGAGGAGGGTCACTGAAGGGGATAGATCCACCTTCTCCAATGCATGTGTCAGCGAGATATGGCTTGACCCGCTGACCATTCACTACAAACTCACCTCCTTTAGTGTCTAGCAACACTACGGCTCCATGTGGTCTTACCTCCTTGATCGTAAACGGACCAGACCATCTTGATTTCAGCTTACCCGGAAACAACTTGAGGTGAGATTTGAATAACAAGACTTGATCATTAGGAGCAAAACTCCTGGAGATAATCCTCTTGTCACGGTAAGTGATATGATCATGGGAAGCAGCCAGACATGTGTTCACTGTTCGAAGCGTATCTTCCCAACCACGATGATTCAATGCACGAAACTATTTGTAAAATCTTCTCAACTCATTCACGGATCAACTCGAAGAAGAATCAGGTCAAACGGAGCTGGTATGAAAAAGTTATGCAATTTACAAGTCAGGTGATTTCCAGTTCACTCGGATCAGACCCGTGTGCATTCAAAGTTAATTTCCGACCGAACCAGAATGAGTTAAGCGGCGAATCCAATTGTTCTAGAATCTTGATCCATTAGAGAAGCCCAAAAAAGTGGATTGAGCCCAAAACTATCAAAGGAAGACTGATTTTCGTTTAGATACAAATTAACATTTAATAGAGTGTGTTTCTCTCCCTTACATGCAAAAGAGAGTTTGATTTTTAACTCCCAAGTTGTGCTGCATGTTAGGAAGCTATTATGAACGAAAATCAGTTGTATTTCTCTATATATAGAGACAAAAATCATTAATAAAAATAAGTCTTTGATTATAATTTTTGGAATCTTTGAGAGTGTTTTTCATTTTTCGTCAATGGTGTATAATATCCATTGGTTTGGTTAATGGTGTGTCATATCCATTAATCAATACATGATCCGTCTTGGTGCGTCATATCCAAGGGGGTCTTGTCGAGAGTGATTTCATTTTCAACCTTGAATTCGTCTTAGTGTGTCATATCTAAGGGATTCAAGTTGGCTTATCATGAGGTATTCCGCAACCTTGTGTGGCGCCATTCATTCCACCACCTTGTTCATCACAAGGATTATCCTTTCACCAGCTTAGAGTGTCGAATCCTTGGGAGGATCTCATCATATTTGTTTGGCATCCAGGATACATTTCTAAGCCCAATAAGGAGTTCAAATTCGTTCCCCAAGAAGAACAAACAAGAGGAAGAGCCAAGAGTCATATTTCAATTTTCAAAACTAAGTTTTAATGTTCGGTCATTTTCGAGGAGAGTTATTGTTCCTCTCTCCTTCATGCAAGTCTTTGTGTTTTCTTTATATTCCCCTTGTAACCCATGAACGAAAATCATCTAGTTTTTTAATCAAAATTCCTTTCTAATTCTAGATCATCTTGTTGGTGTGTCATATCCAGCAAAATCCTTTGATGCTTATGGTGAGTAATATCCTTAAGAATCAAAGAGGAATATCAAAGGCCTTCCGCATCCTTTGTGAGACCATTCGATCCACAAGCCTTGGTAAACTTGAGTCTCTGATTCGTTTATGCAAGGATCTATCCAGTTCCATCCAGAGAAGCATCCTAGGAGCGTGTTAAGTGGTATCAGAGCTGCTCTGGAAGGGGAGTTTTCGTTTTCATCTTCTCATCTCTTCATTTTCTTCTTTTCATCTTCTTACCAAAAAAAAAAAGTATGTCTTTCGAAGCTCTCTTCGGGAGGAAGAACACACGATCTGATGGTGATCGACCATTTTATGTATATGAGGCATGGACCCGACCAAGTTATCAAAGAAGAGAAGAAACTCTTTCGAGACAGTCAAGAAGATCGAGAAGAGCGGAGGAACAACCCAGTTACAAGTTCGGACTGCTCAAAAACAGAGAAGCAGACCCGCCCAATCGATCCCCACGCCTCGAGCACAATGAGCCAATATACTTGCAGCCAACACAACCACGAGAAGAGCTCATTCGGAGGAGAAGGAAAGAACAACAGCCTGGAGGTTCCAGTTTACAAATTGAGGTGTTGCATAAGGCGTATTTGGTTGAGCAGCAACAACTCAAGAAGACGGTCCCTAAACCGATCAAGGAGATTGAGAAAAATAAACCGTGCACCAAAGCGATTGAAGGAAATCATGGAGTCATATATTCCATGCTGATCAAGGAGAAGAAGCAAGATTCACTTCAACCGTTCCCAATCCAAGACGGTACAGTTTCGAGGACGAAACTTTTTGAAGAGGGAGAGTATGATATGATAATGGAACCACCCGAAAAGAACCATGTGACTTGTTCTGCACAAATGAAGTCCGTGATCAACTCTAATGGCAAAACGACCACCTTGACTACATTCTCGCCTCAACTAGAGCACTCCTCGAAGTTGAATCAATCCATTCCGAGTTCAGGTGAAGAAGTAATTCAACTTCCAAGACAGGTGAATCCCAGCCGACGCGAATCAGACATACGAGCGTTCAAAGAATTCTCCCAACCAAACCAGAAGGAATCAAGCTACAAAATAAATTGTTCTGGAATCTTGATTCATCAAAGCAATTATAAAAATTGGAACCAGCCCAATTGGAGTTGATACGTACAAGAAATGGATTTTTCAAGTCCACGGATCTGCTTCAGCACCCAGTGCGCGTCAATGCCAAAGATCGAGTCACACAGCCCGACTCAGGTACGATCTAGCTACCAATCCACTTGGAGAATGTTCATTAATCTCTTGTGTTTCCAACAAGACCAAGATCACAAGAAATGGACATCGGACCACAAAGATTCTTCCCATTTGCCTAAGTGGGTCGAACTGGTGCTATGCTTCAAGAATGCTAGGCCCACTTGGTTTAGGAGCTTGCAAACATTTGTTTGGCATCCAGGTTACATTTCTAAGCCCAATAAGGAGTTCAAATTCGTTCCCCAAGAAGAACAAACAAGAGGAAGAGCCGAGAGTCATATTTCAATTTTCAAAACTAAGTTTTAATGTTCGGTCATTTTCGAGGAGAGTTATTGTTCCTCTCTCCTTCATGCAATTCTTTGTGTTTTCTTTATATTCCCCTTGTAACCCATGAACGAAAATCATCTAGTTTTTTAATCAAAATTCCTTTCTAATTCTAGATCATCTTGTTGGTGTGTCATATCCAGCAAAATCCTTTGATGCTTATGGTGAGTAATATCCTTAAGAATCAAAGAGGAATATCAAAGGCCTTCCGCAATCTTTGTGAGACCATTCGATCCACAAGCCTTGGTAAACTTGAGTCTCTGATTCGTTTATGCAAGGATCTATCCAGTTCCATCCAGAGAAGAAAATGAAGAGATGAGAAGATGAAAACGAAAACTCCCCTTCCAGAGCAGCTCTGATACCACTTAACACGCTCCTAGGATGCTTCTCTGGATGGAACTGGATAGATCCTTGCATAAACGAATCAGAGACTCAAGTTTACCAAGGTTTGTGGATCGAATGGTCTCACAAAGGATGCGGAAGGCCTTTGATATTCCTCTTTGATTCTTAACACTACAAGAAATTTGATTATTAATGGCGTACTGAAAACGCTATGTATCGTATCGATAGCGTTTAGTTAAACGCTCTGACATCGCACGCGATAAAAAATCTGGGACTTTCGGTAGCGTTTTTGATGTATGCTATGTTATATATCGTATCGATAGCGTTTAGTTAAACGCTCTGACATCACACGCGATAAAAAATCTGGGACTTTTGGTAGCGTTTTTTATGTACTCTATGTTATATATTTTATTCATAGCGTTTTATTTTCTGCAATAGTTAATATTACAATAGCGTTTATTTTGTAATATGAATTACTTATATAATTAAATTACGATTTGCTAGGTTTTTGTTTTCAAATAAATTGACATATTAAAAAGAAAAACATCATTTTTTATTATATTATATAAAATCATGATACAACATATTACAAAGTAACTAAAAGTTAAGTATAGCCATTATGAAGTACAAAAAATAATTCTACAAAAATAACTAGAACAAATCATTCTTCACTTCTTCTCTTCTTCTCGGATACACCACCAGACCAGCAAAGAAGCCAAAGCCAAACCAACTTCTTAACTTTGTCTCGTGAGTTCCCAACTTCCACTTCGTAATCCAGGCCTGCAAATAAAAATAGATTAGTGTATCATTAGTCATCAAACATAAAGTTCATCGACATCCAATTTAACGAAGGAAACATCATCCATGGCATTAAACTCAGGCTTAATCATTCTACAAGGTCAACAACATGAAGCCAAGAAGCCATCGATTAAAGATACAAACACAATCTCAAATCAGTTTGGCTGAAACTTACTTGGAACTCGTGGCTGGCTACATTGTTTGATATACCTCTTTTAATAATGTATTCTGTACCATAAGATCAAATAAGAAATTAGACAAAGTACAGAGCATTTGGTTCTTATACACAAAAGCAAGAACAACAACTTAACACCTGAAGAGGTCAATACACACAATCAAAAGGAATTCGAGATGCTACATAAACTGGTACAATCGCAAACATATAAACAAAGACCTGGTCAGAAATTGAAATTTCATATAGACAATCTTTGATTCAAAACACAAACCAATATTTACATATGCGAACCAAAAGAGATTGATAAGTTATTGAATCAGTATATTTGCTATATAAATTTAATCGATTACTCAGATTAGATATGAATCTAGGGTTTCAAAGTCCCAAATTAACAAAATCCTAGAGATGCTAATATGGCTCAAAGTGAAAGATGAGTTAAATGAAATCAAGATCCTAGAAGGAACCATATGCAAAGAAATCGGCTTACAGCTTCGTTCTTTAAAAGAAGCACAGCGTTATTCATCGAAACCACCACGATTTTTGCCGCTGTAACGCGACTACGCGAGCTTTTTCAGATTCTGTATCGAGAGGCGTTTCGTCTTCCACCACGAGAGGCTGCGCACTAGCGACGCTCCGAGAATTCCCATTCCAAGTTTATAAACAGCTTAGGAGAAGGTGGACGAAGAGAGTTGAAGATGAGATTTGGGGAAGGAGAGATTAGGGTCAGAACATGGTAGGAGATGTGGAAGGTTGGATTGCATGAACGGAGAGGAAGAAACAAGAATCGAAGGCTCGGAGGACGAGCGGCGAGTTAAAGGGCTTTTCTTCCTCAATCCTCACTAGTTGAAATCAGAGGAAAAACCCTCGAATCTCGATGATGACTCTTCTTCTTCTCAGTCTTTTTTAGTGCCAATCCGATGTGGGTTCTGAAATTAACTCTAAGCCGTTAAATAAAAACTTTGACGCGGATAGGTGAGGTGGCAGTAAATCGGACGGTTTAGATGAGAAAGCAACTTGGGTTTGCGGATCAGGGTGAAAGGCATTTAACAATATTGTATTAGATTTTCAGTTTTTCACCAATGCTTCCAAGGAATTATTTGTGTCGGTCTATTTTAAAGAGATTAACAATAGATTACCTGTTATTTTTAAAAACAATACTAGTTTATTAATACATTCCAACTGTGAAACCTTAAAACATGAATCAAACACATAAATATTTAAACCCCATTTTTGGATATAAATTTTGATACCCTAAACCCTAAAGTAAAAGTTTCTTTAACTTCTACTTCTTAGTTCGTATCTTGCAAAAGTTGTTAGTATGAAACACTAAGTTGTTGTATTTTCTTATTAGTTGTTTCAACTTATGATGTAAGTTTTTTTTTTGTCAACCTTATGATGTAAGTAGTCTTGACAAACACAACTTGTCTTTAGTGTTCATGATTAAGGGTTTGTGTTTGGGGTTTCGATTTAAGGTTAAGTAGAGTATAGGGTTTAGAAAATGATTATACTTGAAAACTTTAAAAAGCAAAAACTCATCATTCCATAAAAACTTCAAACCCTATATATACCTTAAAACCCAAATCCTATGCCCTAAACCTTAATTAAATGATCATGATTTTTTTATTTTTTTTGTGAATGTAAATCTAAATCTTAATCATTGGTTGTGTATGTTGTTTATTGATTTTTGAATGGCAATAACATATAGATTTGATAAGATTAAAAACTCTGTTTTAACTATTGAATTATCAAAATGATGAAACTTTGACAAAATCAAAGACTCATTACACTTCTTTTTATTGTTATTTTGTATGCTTAATTTCGTTTATATAACTTATGAAACCCCAAACCCCACTTAAATTATGATACCCTAAACCCCCAAATCCACTTAAATTATGATACCCTAAACCCCAAATCCATTTAAATTTCGTTTATATAAATTATGATACCCTAAACCCCAAATCCACATAAATTTAAAAATTCAAATTGTTTTAAATTATGATTCAAAACAAGGAAACATTAATAAAAACGGAAACAAAATATATAAAAAGAAGGTATAGTAACATTGCAAAATCTTAGTCATTTCCAGATTTGCAATCCCCTAATTTACAAATTGTAATCATCTCCTATACAATCCATAAAAGCATACACGAATCCCAAATGAGATTATTATTCTTCCTCTATTTTTTTTTTGGACAAGTTATGTCACAACTTCTATATATACCCAATTGATGCCATCTTCTTCCCTTCTTGTACATGTCTTCTTTGGAGAACCTATGCCCATTCTCTAACACAATGGGGTCTTGAGAAGAATATCTAAGTCTCCTCTTGATTCTCTTACCAATGCTTAAACAACCATGTTCTTGCCTTTCTAAAAAATTGGGATCTTTGAGCTTCAAGCCTTCAAGAAAGTCATTTTCTTAATCCAGAACAAGCTACAACAACAAATCCAAGAAAAAATCTAAGATCTTTACGAAAAGCTTTGGATTAAACCACAAAACAAACAAAATTTGTTTAGCGCCAGCGACCTCGCAACAAGCTTTGGATTTCTCGTGTGGAGAGGGAGGAGCTAATTGCGATGAGATTAAACCACAAAACAAACAAAATTTAACAAAACTGAAAACGGAAATGAAAAACATAGAGATGAAGATGAAGATATCAATACCTTCTAGCTATGGTGGTTCACTTGTGAACTCCAAGAGCTTTCTTCTTTAACAAACACAATTTCAATTTCAATATCAAATTCGACCTAACCAATTCGAATTTCTACGATAAAGAGGGTTAAAACACAGAGATAAGCATCAGATTCAGAACCACAACAACAATTTCACGAGTTGATCAAAAAGAAAACAGTCTGTTAATTGAAAACAATGCCTACGAGTTATGAACAATGAAAATGGATTCACGGAAACCAAAAAGTTTGACAAAACAGACAGTGAGTGATAGAATTGAGTTTGATAGTTACCGTAACACTTCTTCTCGCCTTGTCCAAATCAATATTGAGTAACTCCGGGATTTTTTCGTATACGAGCGTCAAATTCACCGGTTCCTGATGAGAATATGCTATCAATGAACAAAGACCATCAATCAAAACACAAGAAATCAATCTCGATGATGAGAAACAAAAACCTGTTCAAAATCCTAAGAATTGAAGGAGAAATCGAAAAAAGAGAGACAAAAATAGAAAGAGAAGGAGATAGAGATAATGGTGTACGGTGCTACGGCGACGCTCAGCGCCGAAAGTGAAGACGAAAGTAAGGAGGAGAGGATGGAGAACCCGAAGAGGAAGCGGTTCATGTTGTAGGGTCCTTCAGGATCTCAGATTCAGGCTTCGATTCAGGAATCGTAGGGCCTTGGATCTGAAATTTAGATTGGTGACGGAAGTTTAAAAGAGGAAGAAGAGTGGCTGAATCAAAACCCAAAAATTAAGGTGATGAAATATTTTGCTTGGCGAAGCCATGACGATGATTGATTCTTCGTTTTCTTCTTCTTCTTCTTTGTAGAATCTGGTTTGGTTTTGCGAGAGAGAAAAGATTGGAAAATGAAGAAAGAAGAAAAAAAAATGATGTAGAAGAAAGGATCAATGGACTCACGCGGGGACTTAAAATTTTTAGTTCCGCTTAACTATTTGATAGCGGTTTAGTGAAAATTAGACCGCGTGTTTTATTTTTTGGTCCCGCTCAAACAATAGATAGCGTTTTCATATTGACAAACGCTATCTTTAACTCCTGGATCAATCAAAGATAGCATAAACATCAAAAACGCTATCCTTTTATGCTATCAATAGTCAAATTTCTTGTAGTGTAAGGATATTACTCACCATAAGCATCAAAGGATTTTGCTGGATATGACACACCAACAAGATGATCTAGAATTAGAAAGGAATTTTGATTAAAAAACTAGATGATTTTCGTTCATGGGTTACAAGGGGAATATAAAGAAAACACAAAGACTTGCATGAAGGAGAGAGGAACAATAACTCTCCTCGAAAATGACCGAACATTAAAACTTAGTTTTGAAAATTGAAATATGACTCTTGGCTCTTCCTCTTGTTTGTTCTTCTTGGGGAACGAATTTGAACTCCTTATTGGGCTTAGAAATGTATCCTGGATGCCAAACAAATGTTTGCAAGCTCCTAAACCAAGTGGGCCTAGCATTCTTGAAGCATAGCACCAGTTCGACCCACTTAGGCAAATGGGAAGAATCTTTGTGGTCCGATGTCCATTTCTTGTGATCTTAGTCTTGTTGGAAACACAAGAGATTAATGAACATTCTCCAAGTGGATTGGTAGCTAGATCGTACCTGAGTCGGGCTGTGTGACTCGATCTTTGGCATTGACGCGCACTGGGTGCTGAAGCAGATCCGTGGACTTGAAAACTCCATTTCTTGTACGTATGAACTCCAATTGGGCTGGTTCCAATTTTCATAATTGCTTTGATGAATCAAGATTCCAGAACAATTTATTTTGTAGCTTGATTCCTTCTGGTTTGGTTGGGAGAATTCTTTGAACGCCCGTATGTCTGATTCGCGTCGGCTGGGATTCACCTGTCTTGGAAGTTGAATTACTTCTTCACCTGAACTCGGAATGGATTGATTCAACTTCGAGGAGTGCTCTAGTTGAGGCGAGAATGTATTCAAGGTGGTCGTTTTGCCATTAGAGTTGATCACGGACTTCGTTTGTGCAGAACAAGTCACATGGTTCTTTTCGGGTGGTTCCATTATCATATCAGTAAGCTTTGGTCCGTTCCTTGTAGATTCGCGAGTTGTCATAGGCGAGATGCCTAATCTCCTCCAACTCATGCAGCTGCATGGATCTCCTCTCAAATGCGCTAAGGACGTCGAAGTTGAGCATCTTAATAGCTCAGGCCGCTTTGTACTCCAGCTCCACCAGAAGATGGCACGCCTTCCCATACACCAAATGAAAAGGCGTTGTCCCCAACGGAGTCTTATACGCGGTTTTGTATGCCCACAAAGTGTCATCTAACTTCCTTGACCAGTCCTTTCGTGTGACACTCACTGTCTTCTGCAGGATACTTTTTATCTCCCTGTTGGAGATCTCAACCTGACCACTTGTTTGAGGGTGATAAGGAGAAGCTACCTTATGCATAACACCGTTCTTCTTTAACAAGTTCTCAAAAACCTTGTTTATGAAGTGTGAACCTCCATCACTTATCACCACTCTCGGGACTCCAAATCTCAGTAATATCATGGATGTGAACATCTTGATAACCACTCTAGCATCATTAGTCGGGCTAGCCAGCGCTTCAACCCACTTGGAGACATAATCAACAGCCACTAGAATATACTTATTTCCATAGGAGGATGAAAAAGGTCCCATGAAGTCAATACCCCATACATCGAAAACCCCAACTTCCAGAATAAAGTTTTGAGGCATCTCATTACGCTTGCTGATGTTCCCTTGCCTCTGACAGGCGTCACATCTAGATACAAATCTATTCGCATCTTGGAACATCATCGGCCACCAAAAACCCGCCTATAACACCTTCGAAACCGTCTTGAATATGGCAAAATGCCCAGCATAAGACGAATCGTGACAATGGTATAAAATCCCAGGGATCTCTGCCTCTGACACGCATCTCCTATAGAGTCCATCTGAACACTGCTTGTACAAATACGGCTCATCCCAAAAATACCGCCTAATATCATGGAAAAACTTCTTCCTTTTGCTTCCCGTTAGGTTATCAGGAACCTTATCAGCAGCCAAGAAGTTAGCAAACTCACCAAACCATGGGAAACTCGAAGATTGAGCACTCTGAACCATTCCGAAACAGATTTCCCGAGCAGGTGCTCGGTCCGTCAGAGCAGGTGCTCGGTCCGTCAGAGCAGGTGCTCGGTCGGGTGCTCAAAAACTCTCAGTGATGCTGATCGAATAAATATGCTCATCCGTTAGACTATCCTCCATAGGTGTCTCATCTTCAACCTGTAGCCTACTCAAGTGATCTGCAACTCCGTTTTCGGACCCTTTTTATCCTTAATCTCCAGATCGAACTCTTGAAGTAACAAGATCCATCTCAACAACTTGGGCTTTGCATCCTTCTTGGTCAGCAAATACTTGAGTGCGGCGTGATCAGTGTGAACAATTATCTTAGACCCGACCAGGTAAGATCTGAACTTCTCAAAAGCGAAAACAATTGCTAGCAACTCCTTCTCGGTAATAGCATACCGACATTGAGCATCATCCATCGTCCCACTAGCATAATATATCGCATGGAGCTTCTTGTCTTTCCTCTGACCTAGAACAGCTCCCACAGCAAAATCACTCGCGTCAATCATAATCTCAAACGGTAGATCCCAATCCGGCGGTTGAACTATCGGTGCACTTACCACGACGCCCATAATGGTGTGAAATGCTGCCAAACAGTCACTATCAAAGTCGAACTTCACCTCCTTGCACAGCAATCTTGTAAGCGGTCTAGCAATGTTGAAGAAGTCCTTGATGAACCGATGGTAAAACCCAGCATGTCCCAGAAAATTGTGGATTCCCTTAACCGTAGTAGGCAGTTGTAAACTCATCATAACCTCTATCTTAGCCTTGTCAACTTCAATCCCTTTCTCTGATATCCTGTGCCCCAGCACTATCCCATCTCGGACCATGAAGTGACACTTCTCCCAGTTGAGAACGAGATGCTTTTCCTCGCACCTTTGCAACACCCTGCACAAATTAGATAAACACACAGAAAAAGAACTCCCATACATAGAAAATTCATGCATAAAAACTTCCATAATATCCTCAATAAGGTAAGTAAATATGGACATCATACAACGTTGATACGTTGCTGGGGCGTTACACAAACCGAAAGGCATGCGGCGGTACACGAAAGTGCCATAAGGACATGTGAATGTCGTCTTCTCTTGATCGTCCGGGTGGATAGGGATCTGAAAGAAACCTGAATAACCATCTAAGAAACAGTAATAAGGATGGTTAGCTAGACGGTCTAGCATCTGATTGATAAATGGTCAAGGAAAATGATCCTTGCGAGTTGCAGCATTCAATTTCCGATAATCTATACACATCCTATGTCCGGTTACTGTCCTAGTCGGTATCAGTTCGTTCCTATCATTTCTAATCACTATGATACCTCCTTTCTTATGAACAACATGCACAGGACTGACCCACTTACTGTCAGAGATCGCATAAATTACACCAGCATCTAGAAGTTTCATTATCTCTTTCTTGACGACATCCTTAAGATTTGGGTTTAACCGTCTCTGATGCTCGACAGAAGTCATTGATTCATCTTCTAGGTATATTCTGTGCATGCATAAGTCAGGGGATATTCCTGTAATATCATCAAGTGAATATCCTAGAGCCTTCCTATACTTTCTCAATTCGCATAAAAGCAAGGTAATCTCTACATTGTTCAATTCTGTATTCACTTTAACGGGGTACGTGGAGTTAGGAATGAGAAATGCGTACCTGAGCCCTGCTGGGAGGGTCCTCAACTCAAGCTTTGGAGCTTTCAGCTCACTCCAAGAATCATAAACAGTAGAATTTTCGGGAGCAGGTGCTCGCTGCTTTGTCTCGGATGCTCGTTGGGGTGCTCGCTGACCCTCAATTTTTGTGCCCTCTCCCAGACTCAGAAATTCATCTCCCTTCTCCACTCTGATGTTAGAATCCTAAAACTTAGCAAATCCTTGGGTGTCCTCAATCAGAAAACCGTGTTCACCCTCGGCTTTTGTCAATGCGACTTCAAGCGGATCACTTGCTAAAAACTCTTCAACCTCATCTTCTAACATCTCTGATCCATCGTGGACAATAAATGTGTGGCCATCTATCATCGGTTTCTTGAGAAGCTTGCTCATTTCAAACCAAACTACCATGTCTCCTAGACGGAGATCCACTATGCCTTCTTCGACATCAATAATAGCACGTGTTGTGTGTAAGAAAGCTCTGCCCAAAATCAATGGATCCTTTGGTTCTTCATCAAGCTCTAGAACCACAAAATCAGCTGGAATACGAGTATCCCCAATTTGGACGTGCAAATCTTCGATAATGCCCACCGGAAGCTTTGTAGACCGATCCGCAAAAACCAATGAAATCTTAGTGGGTTTGAACTTGGTGAAGCCCAAACGCTTAGCCATAGAATATGGCATCAAATTGACGCTGGAGCCCAAGTCACACAATGAACACGCAAACGTGCAAGGCCCTATCTTCACGGAAATCACAAACCTTCCCGGATCACCTTTCTTTGTCAACACTTTACTCTAAATTATGGCGCTGCACTCTTTAGAAACCATCATCACACTTTCTTCTTCAACAATCTTACCATCAACCAATTCCTTCATGTACCTCTTGAGTGATGGTATCATTTGAACGACATCAACCAAAGGAGATTCACCGTCAAATCCTTTAGCATCTCCTTACACTTAGCATCCTCCAAATCTTTCCTAGATTTCTTAAGAGGTACTGGGTAAGGCACTTTTGGTATATAAACTCGCTCAGGTGAAGTTTCTGTAATTTTTGTGGGGGCACACTGTACGAGCAGGTGCTCGGCAGCAGATCTGGGGTGCTTGGAAATTTTTTTCTCAACATCGATTGGGACAAAACCCTGAGGTGTCCCTGAGCTTGAACCAGTCTCCTTATGCTTATCTTTCTCTGAAAAATCACTCTCTTGAGCCCGGTGCTCGGTAACCTTCTCCTTAGCCTTTACGTGGGAGCTTGTGATTGTAGGTGGTACCAGCACCCTTCCACTCCTCAACTCAACAGTATTTACCTGATACTCCTTTCTGGGATTCACTTCACCATGTCAGGGAAGTGTTCCAGCCGGTCTCTTGATAGCTTCGGCCATTTGAGCCACTTGTGTATCCAATTTCTTTACATGCGCGGTGACAGCCTCGTACTTAGCATTTAGGTCATTGTACATGTGATCTACCTTGGCGTTAATCTCAGTGGACGCCTTCTGTTGGCTGACCATAAGTTGCTGTATAAGACTCTTCAATTCATCTTGAGATGTAGGCGCGGAAGTAGCTTGGGTGGGTTGTTGTTGGTTGCCTCCTTGGAAACGATTTTGATTATGGTTAGGGATGAACTGTTTCCCTTGAGTGTTGCTAGAGTAATACTTCTGAAATTTTGGACCTTGTGTGTTCTGATTCGTACCTCCTTGTTGCGGATAAAATTGGTCTTGTGGGTTCTCGACATTGGTGCTTCGGTAGGAGAGGTTGGGGTGGCTCCGATAGTTGGGGTTGAACCCACGGTTCTGGTATCCTTGACCACTCACAAAGTTAACCTCATGTACTCCAGCATCTTCATCATCTTCAAACTCTTGCGAAAGAGGGGCAGCCCCATTCTCTTCCACAAATTTTACCGGTCTTTAATTCTCGCGTAGAAGTAGATTTACCTTCGCCGTTAGCTCATCAATCTTCTGAGCGTCCACGCTATTAACTTTCCTGGACCTATCATACTCGGGAGCCTTGTTGTTAGAGCTTGAAGCAAGGTTCTCAATCAACTCAAAAGCACCATCTCTAGTCTTAGTCATAAAATCTCCATTACTCGCAGCATTTAGGGCATTTCGATAATCCCATTCAACTCCATCATAGAATATCCCCAGAATATGTTCATCCTTAAAACCGTGATGAGGACATTCCCTACGGTACTCCTTAAGTCTTTCCCAAGCTTTACAAAAAGATTCACCAGAATGTTGTTGAAAATACGAAATCTTGTTCCTCAAAGATGTTGTCTTGGACTTAGTGTAGAAATGGTCTAAGAACGCATCTCTAACCTCATCCCATGTCTCAAAGAACCAGCCGGCAGCGACTTCAACCATCTAAGAGCCTTGTCCGCAAGAAAAAAAGGGAATATCTTGTACTTCAAAAACTCATTCGGCACCCCATTAGAACCCGTAGTGCGGTAGATTTCCTCGAAGTTCTCGATGTGATCCATCGGTATCTCAGCAGGTAATCTGTGAAAGAGGTGTTGTTTCACCAATGAGATCATCTGAGTTTGATCTCAAAATCTTGCCTCTGAATGGTCGGAGAAACAATGGCCGAACGGTTCTGATAAAATGCATGGGGATTATCCGAATCCCCTATACACGGTTGTACTTGCGGAGCTTGTGGTTGATCTCTTTGCAACTGAGCAATCTGATCCCTTAACAACTGTAACTGAGCATTCATCTCTTCATGATCAGCCATAAGGACCAGAGCAGCTGTGTTTCTTCATTGACGGTTTTGACGTTCAAGGCGAGCTAACTCTTCGTTCGTGACACTAACTAATGATTCGGTGAGATTTCTTCTCGTTCTTCTACTGGTCATGTACCTGACACATAGCAGAAACAAACAAATAAAAACAAAATTAGAAAAATTCTTAGAACATAAATAAAATCAAATATCAAAGGTAACGCAATTGGTCCCCGGCAACGGCGCCAAAAACTTGATGTTGTAAAGTTTTAACACAAAATAATATCTGCAAGTGCACAGACAAACGCAGTAATATAAAGGGTATCGAATCCACAGAGACTAAGGTTACACTATGAAATTATAGATTTTGATTTAAAGCTAAGATAAAATATGGTTTTGGTTGAAAATTTCGGAAGAATAAAACGGCAAATAAGCTATATGAAATTCAATAAAAACAAGCACTAGATCGAGGTGATTCACCGGTGATTTCGGATTCAGGAATGAGCATCTATTCAGGAATCAATTTAAGTACGGTCTAGAACTCAAACATAATAATATTATTGCCCCACTGTCGTGATGTATCAATAACTTCATCTAACAACCTAAATACCTAAACTATCGTTTGGACCCAGCGATGTTGATGAGCATTAGCGAGTTGGTTCAATTTGTTCACAATTAATGGTAACAATCAACTGTCGTTGGTTACACACTAATTGCTCACCAATGGTTTATCTAGCAACCTAGAGCACTTTCGTGGATAAGTTAAACTTAGAATCATAGATTAGCTGATCAAATTAATCTAAGCATTATAAATCCCTATTGATGAAGACATATAATATTCGGTCCTATTCGGTTCAGCCACTAACATCCTAAATCACCATTGAAAACCTCAACCTAGCTAATGGACTACTCAAGCATGGAGAATAAAAACACAACAAAGGTATAAGGAGAATTCATGATATTATTGAAAGAGATTAAGGTTTAGAATTCTTCTCAAACAATGTTGTGGATTGACCCAGCAAAGAGAAGCAAACAAATCGGAAGAATCCAAAACTTGGAAAAAGTGAACGTGAACAGTGAATGTGAACAGTGAATCGTGAACAGTGAATCTCTGAAAACGTGTTCGTGAGAGAGTCTATAGGTGTCTGGGTGTGAGAGAGCGTCCCCCTAGGCGGCTGGGCCCCCCTCATTTATAAACTTCACTTTAAAAATAGGTCAAAGTCGGAGCCTCTGGTGAGCAGGTGGGGCGAGCAGGCGAGTGAGCAGCGCGAGCAGGTGCTCGGATACGAAAAGTCGCTCTTTTGCTCCAAATTCCTCTCCTTAGTCCCAAAAAGCTCCAGCAACTCCGATCCATGCTCCAAAGCCTCCTAGAACTTGAAAAGACACGAAAAGAACTAGGAAGACTCGAAAAACAATAGAAAACAATAAGCAAAGTAGGCTAAAATCCTAATATATCAAGCAACCCTAATTTTGAAACTGTATTCTCTTTCTTTATATCTTATTACATAAATCTTGATGCGTCAAACATAATAATTAACACGATCGTGACACGTGTTAATCGGTCGATTTAGATTTTGACATGTGTAAATTATTTTTCCAATTAGATAACATATAACAAATTTGATTATATTTTTAAAATTAATGTAACTAATTGATAAAAATGAATGAATACATGAGCAATATCCCAATCTTACCTTATTGTAAAAACATATATGTATTTATGTATTCCAAGAATAAATAATCCTACTTTGATTTGTAATTGTCATATCCGATGCTATGGACCGTGAGCAATATCCTAAACTTATTATATATATATATATAATATCTACATGTATTTCAAGAATAAATAAATCCTACTTCAATTTGTAATTGTCATATCCGATTTTTCACAACTTTATTTAAACATAAGATATGCATTCACTTTCAAAACTGTAACAATTTTGCCAAACTAAAAGATATGCATGTGGATTTATACGGTATTCTCATAACTTTTAAATTATGATTTTATCGTATTACATCTGTCTAACTATAGTTTTTTTCCTTAGATGCAATCGGATATATTAAAGATATGAAAAAAATTCATGTTTGCACGTACAATACATCGACTACATCAACTGTTCGAAGAGTTACTTTGACTTTATTGTTAGAAAGGTATGCTCTCATCTGCACAAATATACATATACGATTCTGATTGACTTATTGTTTGTGACATGAAGGTTTGTTTTTTTTCCTTACACCTTTTTCGTTTTTTCTCCCATTACCATAAGCATTAACTAATTAAATTTACAGTTCATGTAAATTCCACTATTACATGTAATAGTCACATGCATATATTATTGTTTCATGATTTTGAATCTATTAGCATTGTTTTCTTTCAATAAGTAGTGGAATTGAAATAGCAGTAACGATTTGGACCGAACAAGCAAAACAATTTGAAGAAAAATATTGTGGCATTAAAAGCGATAACATTGTCTTGATTATGATAAGTGTTTTGATTAAGATGTATGAATGTGCAATTAATTTATCAGCATTTTCTTCAACTAAATTTTATTTAAATGAAGATTTTGATTTAGCTATTACGTTTCGAAAAAGGTATGTAAATAGTATTTTTTCCCTTTACAATTTGCTAGATATTTTAGGACAAATAGAGTTTATTAATTAAATAAATCTATCAAACTAATTTTGTATTGTATTCAATTAATTATGATAGACCACCGTTCAACGACTAAGAGCCGCCAGTCTAAAATTCAGCATTCAATTAATGATATTTGAGAATTTTTCTCATATTTTAAACTTCGGGTAATACAACTATTTTTTAATTAATTGATTAATTCTTACATGAATTTTTTATTCAAACCAAATCCGTGCAACGCACGAGTCCTTCATCTAGTATATATATACTATTTTACAACACCGAGATCAAGATCATTCTAAACGTCTACAACGAAAACATGTTTGAGTAGCTCTTACATTGCATGTTTTGTTCATGGATTTTCTATTCTCTTCACCTCTGCATATATACCTTTATCGTCTCTTTCTAATCATGTGTTAGATATTGGTTTAATCTGTTCGTTTTGTATCAATTCAATAATTTTTTTTTTTTAATGTTATTCTGAAAGAATTATTGGTTATCGATTTATCTTTTTTTTTTTTATCTTTGTCGATGAAACTAAGGTTTGGCTTTCTCTAGAGGATTTGCGAGCCTTCTGGATTAATGGGAGTGGTGAGCTTGGGGTTTGTAGTTTCTTCTTCACAGAGATTTTTTAATAATTACTTTAACAACGAAAAACAAATAGGCAAATAAAACAAAAAATCAACGTAATGAATATTATTTTAAAATAGATCCCACAACCTATCACAGAAAAATAAAGAGATTGCTTAGAGGAAAGACAAGTGTAGTATTAACAGTACCCTAGATCACAAAATCCTTCAATTTTCTTATAACTATAGTTTTCCGAGATTATTTTTGTAATAATTATTTTGTTGAATCGTTTGATCTTAGTATATGGCTTGTATTCATCCCCTATCTTTGCTAATTTATTTTTCCAATTGTACGTTGCTTTCTTCTTTGTAATTTTTGTTTGTGTGTTGTATAATACAACTTGTATTATTATCCATATCGTTTTATTAGTCTCTCTTGTAACATTCCTTTGTTTTTATGGTTTGTAGGTTAATCGCGTCTTGCTTCTTTGATTAGTAAGGTGTAATCGTGATAAACAAAACAGTAGATTCTTTCTCTTCTTTTATATATTATTTGTATGTTTTTTCTTTTTTCTGGATTATGGTTTTCTATGTCAAACAAATAATCTAATCTAAATTTCGTTTACTATTTTCCAGGTTTTGGGGATTATACAGATTCGTCTGATTTCTGATAAATTAATTTATTAAATTGATTCATATTATTTTGATAAATTAATTTTGTTACTTTTTCATATTGATAAAGTTAACGGTATATCGGTTGATTGTGGCATATCGATTGATTGTTTTGTTTTTGATTCTAATTTATTTTTTAATGGCAAACTTGATATTTCTAATCTTATAGGTTGAACTACGTTCTTTGATTTTTTTTTATTTAGATTACATCATGTTACTCAAGTTCTTCTTATCGTTGGTGGCAATCATAATTGTCTAAATTACAGTTTGTTATATTCTATTTATTTTATTTTGTTTTTTTTTTTGGTCAACAATTTATTTTGTTTTCTTATGATTTTAGGGAAATTGGCAAATATAACTAAGAAAAAAATATAAACTTAGTAACTAACCAAAACCCCTCAATGTGGCAAAATCATAGCCAATAGATATAGGGGTTTTTGTTAGTTATTAAGTTTATAATTTTTTCTTGGTTAGTCACCAAATTAACCCATGATTTTAAATATATATGAATTTTGTGTTGATTTTCTTATTTTTTTCTTATTAGATTCGTTTGATGGCCTTATTTCTTATCCACATGTACTCATGTGCCAACCTTGCGTCTTTGCTACTGACTGAACATTCCTTTAACTTTTCTTCAAATTCGAAGTAATGTGTTGTCTATCAATAATCTATTCAATTTTTATGTTAATCTGTTTTATTTTCACGACTTATATATATATTTTTGTAAAAATTTGGATGGTTACTTTTTGTTTTAAATCAACGAGTTTAATCAAAATTTTCTTCTTAAATCGGTAAATATTTTACTCATATTAGTGAATATTTAGACTCCCACTTTAAAATTTAATGACCTTTAAAATCGACATATTAAATCAAATCAAATCCAATGTTTTAAATCATTTTACGTATATGTGTTTTTTGGTTTAGACTCTCATACTACCATCTAATATAACTTAATATCCATGTATTTAGTTTCTTTTTTTTTTGGGTCAACCAAACATATAATTATATGATCCATGTATTTAGTTAAATTTTTTTTTTAACTCATACAATATTGTATATACATTTTTGGGGTTTTAGTATCCTATATTATGTTTAGTCAAATCATTTTTTCAATATTTTACGCATATTTGTGAGGGTTTAGGCTTCTTCATTAGGGTTTAGTGCCTTCTAAAATCAACAAATTAAATCAAACCAAACATTTTAAATATTTCCATATTTTACCTACATGTGTTTGGGTTTAGGCTCTCATATTAGGGTTTAGTATCACTTAAAATCCACTGATATTAGTTTGATCGTTTTAAAACACAACATATTATATAAACATTTGTGCGAGTTTAGACACTCATATTAGTGTTTATTAACTCTTATTGTCTTAGTCAAATCATTCTTCTTAATCTTTCAATATTTTACGCACATTAGTGAAGCTTAGTGCCCTTTATTAATTTATATAACACAAAATTTAGATAACAAAATGTCTATTACAAAAAATAATATGACAAGTTTTAATATTATCATCATAATGACATATAAGTGGATTAGTTCAAGATCATAGTGAAATCAAAAAGACTAAGGGTCTGACTTGTTTAAACGCGGCGGATGCGGTTATTGGAGTTTGCGGAAGCGGGCGATAGCGGTTTTAAGCGTTATTATGCGATTTATACGACTGTGCAGGGTTAAAATTTTGTGCGTTTGCAAGATATTAATGATTGGTTGACTAGCGAATGCGGTAGCGGTTAAATAATAAATTAATGATATAAACATATTATTTAGTTAAAAAAATAATTCAAAAAGCATATTATTATAATATAAATATAAAAATTCACTGTAATTAATAATGGAAAACCATGATACTTACATTTATTTTAATGTTGTTTAGTTTAGATGAAAGTAATGACTTAAATTGAGAAATTGTTTCTTTTGGATAGATTAATGTTAGATTTTCACATTTTAGTTTGATGTATTTATATATATTAGTGATCAAAATCTATTGAGAAAATTTCGGATTGAAGAATTTATATATATTAATTTATGATAGGTTATCCCCTTACTATTAAAAGAGAAGTGCAATTAGTAAAAAAAACTTAGTTATTTTAATTTTATTGGTTTAAAACTATGACATGGAATGATGACATGTCTTTCAATAAAAGATGACATGACTTAAGTTAAATTAATTGTTAGTTTTGTTAATTGATTATTCTTATTTTTACTCAATACAAGTTGAACTTAATTATTATTATTTGACTCAACTCGAAATAATAATAAAAATTTTTGAAAACTTTTATTATTATTTGACATGGCTTTAATTGCTATGTTTCTTTTTTTTTAACTTTTAAAAATGCTATGTTTCAAAAATTAAGTATAAAGAGATCGATATACAGTTTGATTTCCTTAATTTTAGGCATCTTTTATTATTTTTTTATCACCATAAAATGAAGAAAATGTACAAATGAAATGAATGTAGAATGATTCCTTTTTATGGTCAAATACTATTTATTTTTTGTAATTAAATTTTTTTCCTCGAATTTGAATAAAAAGTCGTAAGTTAAGGACACATAAACGATCTCTGTCCAAATACATTAATACCTATTAATATTAGTTATTGTATATTGTATGAAATTTCGAATTCATAGAAAACATATTACTCTTTTAGCTTATAGGTTTTGCTTTCGAAAATTCAACCAAACCTTCGAAATCTAATGTAACACCCGGTCTATTTTTTTATATTAATTAATTCTACTGCGGAAATAAACTCATCAATCAATAATCCAATAATAAAATAATAATAAATGAAATGTGCAAATAATCACCAACAATTACTCGATGCATTTCTAGCAACCTAACCGGGTTCACTAGAAACTTAGCAAACAGAAAGGAAACAAAAGACAATCCTAATCATCCTCTCCCTAAAGCCATGAAACCGCGATCACACTTTTCCTTTTCCTTTACCTGCAACACAATTGGAAAAAACGAGTTCCGTAATTATTTAATAAATACTTAGTGAGACGGTCCTCCCGTCTACAGACTAAATACAGATATATCAACAATCAAATAACAATTAATTTAATAATATTTAATTCATAAAACATGGGTGTCGATCGACACTCCGAAGAGGTGTCGATCGCCGCTGGCTTTACCTTGGTGTCGATCGATACACCAATAAGGTGTCGATCGACACTAGGTTTCTTCTCTGAAACCGAAATGCACAAAACACACATTAATCACGAATTCGACCATTTCTAGCCCGATTCTAACATAGAATCATCACACAAACATCACACAAAACATCCAAAATTCATTCTTAAACATCCTAAACTAATTCCTATTCAATGATCGACAAATCCGAGCCTACGGTCGCGCACTCACCTCGGGAATTCGACGAAGGAATGAATGACAAAGAACGAGCGAACGGGCAGCGATAAACAGTGACGAACGGCGAATTCCTTCACTGGAAATCACCGAGAAACGCCAACCACAATGAACCGCACACATCCGAGCTCTAATGGAGGGGAAAAACACGAAGAACGGCTCACGAACTCGATCGAAAACTCTCAAGACTCGAATGGGAAACAAAAGGAGCTTTTTCTCTCTCTGATCACCTTGGAAATACAGCCACGAACTGATCCCAAGGGTTAAATACCCGAACCCTAGGCTCCCTAAACCGACTCGCCAAACCGAACGATCTATTTTTAAACCAAACTGAACTCAGAACCTGGTGTCGATCGACGCCCAGCATTGGTGTCGATCGACACCCTATACCAAAAATCACTATTTGGTTTCAGGATGTTACAATTCTCCCCCACTAAACTTGATTCGACCTCGAATCCTGCAAAACACTCCCATGCTGGACTACCCTCTGGCCCGCACTGGCCAATACCACAAGAGATTCTCACATAATCTCAGAGGCCCACACCTAATCCTATGTTTATACACCCGTTTCTCAGACATTTATTACGTTTAACTCATCCGTACACACCCACCTTCTAGGGAAATTACCATCCCCTCAAGAGAACCACCGTCTCTCCTCGAGAGAACCACCGTCTTTCAGCACTATAGAGGAAGCCACCGTCCCAATATAGGCTCTCCGTACTATAAAGGAAACCACCGTCCCAGTATACATACACAGAAAAACCACCGTCTCCTAGAGAGAACCACCGTCTCTCCGCATGTATATAGGAAACCACCTTCCCTGATACATACTCCGGAAAACCACCGTCTCTAGATAATGAGTCAATTGTAATAAATCCCCAAACGCCTATAAACATCAGCGACTAGGTCACCTCTAAACCCGATACTCCCAAACCGGGATATCTGCCAACACGACCCATACTGGTCCACTCTCAACACATCAGAATATACAATCTGATACAATAGAAATATAAGGAAAACTCATATAAATCTCCAAAAATGTATATCGTTACAACGAAACGAAAATACAAGAATCAAAACAACAACACCGGCACAAAGGCCAAAAGAACTAGAACCATAAAGAAAGTTAAGCTCAAACGGCGACCTGCTTGTCGAACCACTTCCTGAACTTTAGCTTCATCTTTGCCTTTGGCTCCCAAGTCTCCTCCTGACAACCGCCACAATCCCACAAAATATGCAACAACAGAATCTTCTTCCGGCGCAGTTCCTTGACTCTCCTCTCAAGAATCCTCACAGGAACCGTCGGGACCGTCAAATCAGGTTGAAGATCTGCAGGGATCTCAGGCACTAACTCCTCCAACTCATGTAAGCACTTCCTCAACATCGACACATGGAAAAACCTTATGAAATGCCTTCATGATCGGTGGTAACTCAAGCCGATACGCTACCGGTCCGACTTGCTCCACCACAGGAAACGGACCCATAAAATGCGAACTCAGCTTGTTCTCCGAAATGGATCTGTTAGGACCCCTCAACATAGCCATCTTGAGATACTCGCGATCTCCAACCTCAAACTCAAGCTCTCGCCTTCGCTTATCAGCATAGCTCCTCTGACGATCCTGAGCTTCCTTCATGTTCAGCCTCACGACCCGAATCTTCTCCGTAATTTCCTGAACATAGGTAGCTCCATAAATACTGCGCTCCCCCCACTTGGGTCCAGCATAAAGGCGTCCTACATGGCCTCCCATACAATGCCTCAAAAAGAGCCATCCCGATACTCGTCTGAAAACTGTTATTATACGCAAACTCTACTAAACTCAAGTGATCATACCAATGACCACCCCAATCCAGAACACACATCCTCAGTAAATCCTCCATAGTTTGAATAGTCCTCTCTGACTGCCCATCAGTCTGTGGATGATAAGTCGTACTCATATGCGCCTTAGTGCCAATCTCTGCCTGAAACGCTCCCCAAAACTCAGATGCAAATCTGGGATCCCAATCAGACACAATACTGGCTGGCACTCCATGCAGCCTCACAATCTCTTGCACAAACATCTTAGCCAACTTAGCTGCTCCATCGGTCTTCTTAATGGCCAGAAAGTGTGCTGACTTAGTCAACCGGTCTACGATCACCCAGATAGCATTATACATTCGCGAATCAGGTAATCCTACTACGAAATCCATCATAATCATATCCTACTTCCACTCAGGAATGGGCAAACTATGCAGAAGACCACTCGGAACCTTGTGCTCGGCCTTGACCAACAAACACATATTACACTTAGAAACATAGACCACCACATCTCTCTTCATCCCGACCCAGTGATAATACCATTTGAGATCACGATACATCTTAATCGCACCTGGATAAATCGAGAACTTGATCGCATGAGCCTCACTCCAAATCTCCAGCCTCAACGCCTCATCTCGAGGTACACAAACACGACCACAAATCAGACTCGTCCTATTCGGATAGACAAAAAACTCAAAATCCTCAGCTCGCAACACACCAACCAAACCCTGATCACTCTACTGAGCCACTCTGACCCTACTGAGAAGGTATGCCTGATCAACTGCCTCTAAGCCCAAAGGCTCCTGCGAAATGGCACAAAGACGCAACGTGCTAATTTCGCCTACCAAATCCTCGATATCCTGCTTATGGGTTGAATCGAACCTCCATTGACTCAAGGCATCTACTACCTGATTAGCCTTGCTTGGATGATAGGTAATCTCCAGATCATAATCCGCCAACAACTCAACCCAGCGCCCCTGTCTCATATTCAGTAACGGCTGAGTAAAGATGTGCTGCAGATTCTTGTGATCCGTAAAAATCTGCACTCTCCCTCCAGATCTTCAGAGCGAACGCTACTGCTCCCAACTCTAGATCATGCGTAGGCCGATTACGCTCACTACCCTGCAACTGCCTCGAATCATAAGCAATAACTCGACCCTCCTGCATCAAAACGCAACCCATACCAACTCCTGAAGCATTAGTGTACACGGCATAAGGCTTCCCTGGCTCGGGTAATGCCAATACTGGCGTACTAGTCAATATCTTCTTGAGCTTCGCAAAGCTCTCCTCGCACTCCGGCGACCAAACAAACGGAACCTCCTTACCGGTCAGCTTCGTCATCGACTGAGCCATACTCGCAAAACCCTTAACGAACCTCCGGTAGTAACCTGCCAAACCCAAGAAACTCCTGATCTCGGTCGCACTGCTCGGTCTTGGCCAATCTCGAATAGCCTCAATCTTAGCCGGATCCACAAAAACTCCTTTTGCAGAAAAAATATGACCAAGAAAACCCATCTCTCGCTGCCAGAAACTGCACTTGCTCAACTTAGCATATAGCTTCTGTTTCTGAAGCCTCTCAAAAACCAACCGCAAATGAGTTTCATGCTCCTCGGGATTCCTCGAATATACCAGAATATCATCAATGAAAATGATAACGAACACGTCCAGATACTCCTTGAACACGTCGTTCATCAATCTCATGAATGCCGTAGGCGCATTCGTCAACCCAAAAGGCATGACCATGAACTCAAAATGCCCATAACGCGTCTTGAATGTCGTCTAGCGAACATCTGCCTCATCAATCAGAATCTGATGATATCCCGAAGCCAAGTCAATCTTGGAGAACCAGGTAGCACCCCTTAGCTGATCCAGCAACACATCTATCCTCGGAAGAGGGGTGCCTGTTCTTCACAGTGACTCGGTTAAGCCCCCGGTAATCAATGCATAACCAGAAACTCCCATCCTTGTTCTTTACAAACAGAACCGGTGCTCCCCACGGCGAAACATTCGAACGAATAAAACCCTTACCCAAAAGGTCCTCTAGCTGCTTCTTCAGCTCCGTTTAGATATCGGAGTTGTTCCCGGCTCCAGCTCAATCGTGAAAGGATCAGACCGGGATGGTGGTAATCCCTTCAACGACCGAAAAACATCCTCTAACCCGAACAACTCGAATATCCTCAAAAGCAACCTCACCACTGGACTCCGCCATCACCCTGATATCCCGACCATAATGAAAATAAAAGAACAACAAATAACTTCCACAACAAATTCTATGACTAGAAATTTACGAAGTTAAGTCTAGAATTTTACCTGTGATCTGCCCGGCGCCACTATGCTGACCAAAATCCGCTGGAGGATATACATGCGGTGCTGGACCAATCTGACAAATCGGCTGCTGCACTGCCGCAATCTAACCCAAGGGCTGAACTCCAACTGGCTGAATTGCTGCTACACCCGGCTGCTGCAACTCGGGACACACCGGCCTGAAATGCCCCGGCTCTCCGCAATGGAAGCAAACCTTAGCCCCCCGGGAAACCTTAGGACAGTTTGCCACCCAATGCTCTGTACTACCGCACTCGAAACAACCATGAGTGTTGTGGCTGCCTGAACTCGCCCTAGAAGGATCATCCCACCTCCTCTTCGGGCCCTGCGCAGGCTTAGTGCCTTTGCCAGAACCAGAACCTCTATGCTGCTGTTGACTCCTCGGCTGAACGGCAGGAATAACAGCAGGCTGAATGATAACCGGACTAGACTGTTCACGCTGATCCTCCTCAATAGAAGCCGCTAGTTCCACTAGATCCGCCCTCGAGACGTATCTACCACCCCTCCACTGAGTCATGATGCTCAAACGAAGTCCCTGCAAGAACCTCTGAACTAGAGCCCGTTCGTCATCCAAACCACGCCCAGTATGAACAACCAGCCTGCTGAACTCGGCGTCATACTCACGCACTGACAGCTCTCTCTGCGTCAACGATATAAACCTCACCTGGAGACGATCTCGAGCCTCCTAAGAGAAATACTTGGCGTTGAACTCAGCCAAGAATTTGCCCCAAGTCCACTCCGTACGCCTAGCCTCAATAGCGCGCCACCAACAATGGGCATCACCACTTAGATAGTGGACAGCCAACTCGACCTGATACTCGACAGGACACCCGATCGATCTGAAATTACGCTCTAACCTCAGACACCACTCATCAGCCTCCTTAGGACCAACTCTGCCCTCGAAGAATGGCGTAGCAATCCTCTGCATATGCCCATCATCTCAAGATAAGACGGAACATGCGCTGCAACTGCAGCCCTCGACTGCTCAGCAACTGCAGCTCTCTACTGCAATCCGGCCACTAGAGGAACACCCGGAGCCTGCTCAGGAGCCACTGGTGGAAAACGTGCCAACAACTGCGCCAGCAATCCCACAACCTGGTCATCACGACCTGGAGCTACAGCAGCACCCACAACAGGGCCCACTAGAACTCATCTGCCTCTACCGGCACCGGCCAACACACTGGCACTAAGCGACTGGGACTCTGACGCGGTCGCTACACTCTGATATACACTCTCCGCCGTGCTCTCCGCCGACTCAGCAACTGGTTCACGACCACGACCCCGGCCTCCACGGCCACCAACTCTGCCACCACGAGCTACTGCTCTGCCCCCACGGGCACCAGCTCTGCCACGACCTCTACCTCTGGTATCCATCTCACTGCAACACAAATCAATAGATAAGTACTCCAGAAGTCACAATCAAAACACAACAAAACTCACCGCGGAATCTCATTGAAGGCCAAAGAGGATGATTTCTAAGACTAGAATTGACTAAACGCAAATAATCAATTTAAACACATAGTCTCAGTTCATCCACACCTAACAGTCCTAAAACCGTATAGGCAATGATACCAAAATGTAACACCCGGTCTATTTTTTATATTAATTAATTCTACTGCGGAAATAAACTCATCAACCAATATAATAATAATAAATCAAATGTGCAAATAATCACCAACAATTATTCGATGCAATTCTAGCAACCTAACCGGGTTCACTAGAAACTTAACAAACTAAAAAAGAAACGAAAGACAATCTTAATCATCCTCTCCCTAAAGCCATGATTCCGCGATCACACTTTTCCTTTTCCTTTACCTGCAACACAATTGGGAAAAAGGAGTTGCGTAAGTATTTAATAAATACTTAGTGAGACGGTCCTCCCGTCTACAGACTAAATACGGATATATCAACAATCAAATAACAATTAATTTAAAAATATTTAATTCAGAAAACATGGGTGTCGATCGACACTCCGAAGAGGTGTCGATCGACGCTGGCTTTACCTTGGTGTCGATCGATACACCAATAAGGTGTCGATCGACACTAGGTTTCTTCTCCGAAACCAAAATGCACAAAACACACATTAATCACGAATTCGACCATTTCTAGCCCGATTCTAACACAGAATCATCACACAAACATCACACAAAACATCCACAATTCATTCTTAAACATCCTAAACTAATTCCTATTCGATGATCGACAAATTCGAGCCTACGGTCGCGCACTCACCTCGGGAATTCGACGAAGGAATGAATGACGAAGAACGAGCGAACGGACAGCGATAAACAGTGACGAACGGCGGATTCCTTCATTGGAAATCACCGAGAAACGCCAACCACAATGAACCGCACACAACCAAGCTCTAACGAAGGGGAAAAACACGAAGAACGGCTCACGAACTCGATCGAAAACTCTCAAGACTCGAATGAGAAACAAAAGGAGCTTTTTCTCTCTCTGATGACCTTGGAAATGCGGCCACGAACTGATCCCAAGGGTTAAATACCCGAGCCCTAGGCTCCCTAAACCGACTCGCCAAACCGAACGATTGATTTTTAATCCAAATTGAACTCAGAACCTGGTGTCGATCGACGCCTAGCATTGGTGCCGATCGACACCCTATACCAAAAATCACTATTTGGTTTCGGGATGTTACATCTAAAGATGCATAAACTTCACGACCAATAAGTTTAACAATAGTTATTCCTAATTTCAAAATAAACAATATAATTATATTTATACTAATTCCTACATGCATATATAAGATCAAAATTTAAATATCATGTATCTTTATATATATAAAATGATAAGCTATATTATTAAGAGTGAAAATTAACTTATTTTCCTAAAAGATCTCTTACCCGCACACTGTGCGGATCGATCACCTAGCGAACCCGATTTTTGTTTTTGAGGGTTTAGGCACACATTAGGATTTAGTACCTTTTAAAATCGACACGTTAAATCAATTTAAACGTTTTAAATCATTCAGTATATTATATACATACTAGATCGTTTAAAATCATACCATATTTTGTATACAATTGTGAGAGTTAAGGCTCTCATATTATGGTTTAGTACCCTTTAAAATCGACGAGTTTGATAAAATCATTCCCTTTAAATCATGTAATGTTTTACATACATTTGTGAGGGTTTAGGCTCCCACATTATAGTTTATTACCCTTTAAAATTGATAAGTTGAATCAAATAAAACATTTCATATTTTACGTACATGTTATTGGGTTAGTGACATATATGGCTTTTACCGGTTTTTATACCTTGATATATGTCCGTTTTATAGAGTCTTTTGGTGTTTTCGAGTCTTTTATATCCCCTTCCTATTATTTGCAAAGTTGTTTTATTGATAGATGATTAGGTGTTTTAATTGTTTTAATTTCATTGGTCCATTCTTCAAAAAATGATGACTTGGAATGGTGACATGGAATGGTGAAAAAGATGACATGGTTTTTCACTTTTTTTTTAAATAATCTTCAATAATAAATATGTACATTTGGGATTATTAAAAAATCACGACAATTATGCTTTACTTAAAAAAAAATTTTGAATTAGAAGTAAATTTATTTCAGTAACATCCACCGAGAATATCTATTAATTTCAAAGATTTTCTGTTTTGGAAAAAAAACACTAATAACTAAAAAATTCTATATTGTTCTTCAATATCATTTTAAATTTGGCAAAATAGTTACTCTCAAACATTATTATTCATACGATATATGAGAGAATAATTAACAAAAAAATGTATAAATGAATACCCTATATTAACTCCAAATATTTCAAACATTCGTGTGTTACAATTGTTGAGCAAGTTTTCTTAAGTTGAAAATTTTCTTTTAAATGTAGATATAATAAGAATTTATATAAATGTACATAGTGAAAAAATATAGAGAAGAAAAATAAACAAAGATCATAAGAAAAGCAAAATATACATAGACCACTATAACATTGATTAAAAGTGTTTATATAAAAGAAAAAAACAAAAACATAAATATGAATGAATGATAACAAAGCATAGAAAATTATGTATTATAGAGTTTTAAAAAGTTTCATGTATGTACATGGCATAGATGAATCACCTAGGAAGAAAACTAAAAATTATTTGTTTTGTTTTGTGCTTTTTTCTTGAAGTTTTGTTTTCATGTATGTCCTTAATTTCTCGCTATATCTAATTCTTTATTTACATATTGTTATTCATCGTTTGTATTTTATTTTTCAGCACAAATACAAAAAAGTTACAAATCTAAAAATTTGTACTATTAGAAGAACATTAAAATATTTTTTTCTACTTATATATAAGTTTAACAAATTAATAAATACTAACGAAAAACTAAAAGTTACGTAATCATCTAAAATATTTTATACCCGCACATGGTGCGGGCAATCATCTAGTTTTATCTTAGGTACAAGGACGCTTTGAACTCAATTGGTGTTTACTGGAACATTATGGAGCATTGCGGAAGGAGCTGTCGAAGTCGCAAGTTCGGATTGAAATTTTGAAGACTGTGTCGAGTGACGCACTATGAGTGTCGCTCGACGTGACCAAAATTGTGACAGAATATTATTTTTGGAAGATTTCTGTTTTCACGCCAGAAAGCCTAGATGTTTGCAATTGGGCCCATGCCGACTTTTGTACCTATAAATACTTATTTTAAGCCATTGTTTAAGCTTAACCTTTATTTTATTTAGAGATATTTTATACAAGGGTTTTATTATTCATGTCTATGTCTGAGTAATTCCCTAGTTAGGCTTTAGGGTTTTTCAAAGGATAATGAAGAGTTGTAGAGTTTAATTACTATTGGGGTTTTTCATTCATATTTATATTCTTCACCTTGATTGCTTTGAATTCTGATTTAGCGTTGAATTGGATATCTTAGGTTGTTTAGTAGATGAGACATCATTATTGAATTACCTGAATTGAATCATAGGTGAGCAAGGATTCGATTCGCAACGACAGTTGGCTTTTAATCCTTGTGAACAATCGAACCTTATTTTTAATGCTTGTTTAGATCATTCTGATTTCGCAACGATAGTTGGTTGTCAAGGGTTTAAACATAGATAATATTCGCAACGACAGTTGGTTTGTTTTACATTAGTTTCGAGTTTTAGAATTGCACTTCATCAATCCCAATAGTAACTTTATTCTGCAATTTGGATTTATTCCTGCGAATTCTCTAAAGCTTAGTGTTTGTCTCCCATTGAATTTAAAGCTTTACAATCATCATGTTTACTATTTCTGCAATTTATTTTACAACTTCTTCTGCTTAGTTTAATCTGAAAGTTTAAATCTATTGTGTTTAATTGATTCCATGTGGATTCGATACCCCAAGTGCTACAATCGATCTCTTAATTTGAGAGAGTAGCTCATGGCAAATTTGAGCATATCAGTTAGGTTATCATACAATGTTTGGTTTCCTTAAATTTCTCAATAAGTAATGATAAAATTATATACTATATAATTTTTAAACATGTTATAGTTCAGTATACACCATTTTAGTTCCTTTCAATTTTAGAAAACTGTAATTTGTATTTGTAAAACATTTAATATATATTAATAACCATGAGTTTCTGAGATAGGGTCCCTTGAAGACTTATCAGACAACTACCAGCCTTAAATGGAGCTATCATCAATTCCTTATTTCCTTAACATACAGCTTAGTGTTGTTGGTTACACTAATTAATGTTTTAAAAAAATATATATCTGGAAATAGCATGATTCTTGAGTCTCTTGACTATATTATCAAAAAAATCACGGTGACATTTTGGTGTTTAAACCGCACATGTTTTACGAAAATAGCACATATTTAACGAGTATTGTTTAAAATTTATGTTACATGATATCACATATGCGTTTGAGGTTCATGTGGAATAATCGTTAATGCTGTAATATATTTGAGGTTGATCGAGGTATGGCATAATAAATCAAAGAGTTCAATAGAGACATTATTTTGAACCAATTTGTATCTTTACGATTATAGTTTTCTCATCTTTTTTTTTTTAGTGTATGTATATATATTCTTTATGTTATATATTTCAGCAAACCTATCAAAAGTGTTTATAGTTTCAGATGGAAAATGCAACCTCTTATACAAATATTATAGGTATTTAATCCACAAATGAAAGTCTTTTATTCCAAACACAAGAGTCGTTGACTTCATAATGACTAATGCTAACGTACATTCAACGAGAAATTACACACTAGAAGTGATTAACCCATCGAATACCAACTTGAACAACATGGGATTATCATAAACTACACATATAATATAAGATTAATTAAAGACTAGATGGATCGGAGCAGGAGTGCTTAATCCCCATTTAGCTTCTTCATCTATGGAGTATAGTACCAAAAATCCGAACAAAATAGAGACCCGAGCGAATATCCGAAAGATAAAACAATTAAGGTACTTTATAGTTTTTTTAGTCTTGGGCATAATAACCTGAATCTATGGACCTGAACCTGGACATGTACCGAAGTTAGGGATATAACATGTTGGGTATTTTTTTGTCATGTTCGGGTTCGGGTAGGGACTTGTACCCTATCGAGAACCCGAAGTTAACTCAAACAGTAAATCACTTAGTTGTTGTTATTTGTTCTCGCCGGTTCCACTTCCCAGATCGAAACCTTAAACACAAAAAAGTTTGTTTTCTCCGATAAACCCTAAAATCTCAAACTGGAAACACCAAATTCTCTCCGACCTTGATCACAATCGTCTCCTCCATCAGAGACGTCTCGAATCAGATTCACAATCTTTTGAACTTTTGTGTTTCAATTCCAACTCTCAAACTCTTTTTAAATTTGAACTATTGTTGTTTTGGTTGTTTTTGTGTTGCAAATGCATTATTTGCAGGTTTAAGTTACAAGTTCTTTTACAATTTCGGGTAAAAATACAACCCAAAACCTGTACCCAAAAGGAACCTGTGAAAAATTCGGGTATTTACAGGTTGAATAGGTGATACACAGAGTTTTAACCCTATATTCTACTGCAAGTGCACAGCAAACGAAGTAGTTATTCAGGGATCGAATCCTCGAGGACCAAATTCACTTACACAACTTATTATAGAAAATTGAATTAAACTAAGCAGGAAACAAGAGTTGATGGTGATGTTAAAAATAAAAGACAAGATTGCAAATGAAAACGGTTTTAATTCCGATTAATAAAAACGCTAGGCTTTAGAGAATCTCAGGAAATCACTTTAACAAACCAGACAACTATTCAGATTCAGATATGCATGCATCTAGAACTCAAAAACACAGTTTATAAATTATTCCACTTTCATGATAATAATTACTATCCCTAGAGATCCAAGAACCTATACTTTCGCATGGTCTCGGCTATCCTAGGCAAGCAGTACAGTTCATGTTTTGATTTGTTCACAATCAGTTTCTAATTCACTTTCGAGACTAGAACCTAATTGTTCATCAACAGTAGTTCCAGTGATTCACAGGCTTTTGGAATGTAAATCAACTTAAGATCTAGGATTAAGTGATCAGTTCAATCCTAGCTTTATGCTTAACAGTGATGAAGATGATAAAGATTAAACAACCTATTTGTGTCTGATTTATTGTGTGAAATCCATCGAAACCCTAAAACCTAACTCAAGATCTACTCAGACATAATTGAAAGAAAAGCAATAGCAAAAGATGAAGAATGCATAATAATATAAAAGAAATCAATAGGGTTCAGAAATCTTCTCAGGAAAGTAGTAGATCTCTTCTCCCTTGCTTACAATTGCGAAAAGCTCTCAAAAGTCTCAGTAAAAACGTGCTAGAAAAAGTGATCCCCCTTTCAGTCTAAAAGAAATAGGGTTTTTATATGATAAAACGCAGAAAAAGGAAAATCCCATAAAATCAGGGAAACAGACCGGTCGGTCCGTTTGATGGACCGGTCGGTCCTCTTCAGAATCAGGTTTCTTCGTCTCGCCTGGACCGGTCGGTCTGATGGTGGATCGGTCGGTCTGAGTTGTCCAGTGGGTAGACCGACCTAACAGACCGGTCGGTCCATGAATCGTTTGATCGGTCTCGGTCTTCACGTGCAAAAAGGGACCGGTCGGTCCAACCACTGGACCGGTCGGTCCAGGGCCTTCATTTCACCGATTTTCGCCTATTTGCTTGAATCTTCGTTCCGAACGCGTGTAGCTCCAAATCCTCATGTATGGACCTAAATAAAGACTAAAGACAACTCAAAAGACCCTAAAACCTCATAAAAAACATAATTAGGGAAATCCAAATTCTCATTATATCAACTCCCCCAGACTTAGATCTTTGCTTGTCCTCAAGTGAAGACAAACTAGAAACAAGTTCAAGGAAGTCATAAAACCAAAAACAAACCTTCGCAAGATGAATGCAATCCTTTAAGACCCCACAGATGTAATACTAACAACCCTCATAGACAGATCAAAAACCAAGATGGTACTTCATGTACTTTTACCAAATACATAGCAATGTCACCCTACTCAAGTTCCTATGTCTCAGCGACTTTTATACCAGGGTTCATAAATCTTACCAGAGGGAAAATGTCCGTCGCATAAGGGTTAAGGTTTTTGGGCTGTTTAGTGGTGGTGATGAGTGTTTAGGCTAACCTTGTCGCGGCCGAATGCAGTCATGGCGCAAAAACCCAAGAGAACTAAGTCCAAGGATGATGCACAGCTTTGCAAACTTAAGACTATTTCTTTTAGACAAAAACTTTCTGCTTAAGGACTAATACAAAGAACTAGAAATATAAACATGCTTATAATTATTCATGGAAAACCTGAGGTTTTATTCTAATCCCTTTCAGCTTTATTATTATTATTATATATATATATATATATATATATATATTTTTTTTTTTTTTTTTTTTTTTTAGCTGGATAACGCCACTTGCCACCAACTATCCATCTACACGTACTCAAATGCCGCATGTTGAAAAGTGAAGGTGCTAGGATCTCCTCAGTGTCCTCGAGATCAATCCCATGAAATGCAAAGATGGGGGTTAGGAGACTCCCACAGACCTCTTTCTTCCCAGGTCCCTCGAAAGCTCTAAACTTCCTCTCTGTCAGGATATTCGCAAACGTTGCTCCAAAATTCGTTTTCTGGTCGCGAGGAGGATCAGAGTAGATATCGTGCACAAACTCCGGCATCCCATAATGTAACAAGAGCAACTCATCATGACGCAAAGCTCCTGGATCCGCTTTGCAAAACATAGTAAAACTCAGAGCTTTAGCGACAATGCGGATAATGGGGTTCCGGATACGGGTCAGTTTCATGGCTCGTGGTGTGGCATCACCCATAGCTATATTGCCCCATAGAACATGACTCTGACGAAAGAACCTGTTACCAGGAAATTCAGGACGTGAATGACTGTCATCAAAGCCGTAGATGTTACACAACTCGCTCATCGAAATCTCGTATGACTTGCCCTGTATCTTGTACGACAAAATTCCTTTCTCAACGTTCCCTTGATCATTTGACGGATAGTAAACCTCACAAGAGGCCAGAAACTGCCTTACTAGCTCGGGATATAAGGGATACTGTGTCGTCACCATTTTCCCGAGTCCTATACGATCTAAAACAGTAAGCACCTCATCCTCAATACCCAATTCCTCCAACATATCAGTACATAGAAACCTAGTCGGCGCTATTTCCACATTTAGCAACCCATTATAGCAGACACTATTGTAATGAACCCAACCATCCATTTTCCGTTTGTTCGCGTAAGACGATTCCTTAACAAACTCTTTCTTATCTATCACAGGATGAAGGTCAATTCTAGGGAAAGGAATACCGTCCGGTCGTGGCCATTGATCACTAGGAATGGAACGCGAACTTTGCGGTTTACGCGGTGCTTCTTGTTGACGAGACCCAGCTATTCCTTTTCCTTTTTCTTCTCTTGTAGGACGTCTTTGTTTGTCATGCTTGCGTTTGGTTTGAAGTTCATGTTCCTCGTCTCCGGGAATCGAAGAGGTGGAGCGACGGTCTGTAGTACGAGCCATAGCTGCAATACCAAACCCAATCAAAGTGAGAAACAACCAAATCAAAGTCAAGGATCAAAATTCGGAATTTCATCAAAACTACCCAAAAACCCGAAATTTTAAGACCCAAATTCGAAACCTATACCTTGCAGATCGACCAAATTGAGGCTAGAATTAGATAGAGGGTGAAAAACTAAGCAAGCTAGGGCCAAGAATCGCTCAATTTGGTTAAGAATTCAAGGAGTTAGGGTTTGTAGAAGTGTTTGGGAATTTCTCTCAAGAACACTTGAAAGAGATAAGGGGATTGAGTTTTAATCGTGAAAGAGGGGTGGGTTCAGAGAATTGGGGGTTTTTAAATGGAAAAAAAACCGGTTCAATTCAAATAATTTCGGTTCAAATTCAATGAAATTAAACCGGTTAGGATACTTACCTGGCTTGGACCGACCGGTCTGATACAGGGACCGGTCGGTCTGGGATGCATCGTGGATGGTCGATCCGCGGGACGTGGGAGGATCGGCATTGGGACGTGGAAGAGACCGACCGGTCTGAAGGTAGACCGACCGGTCCAGGGTCTCCAGTGAGTAGACCGACCTAGGAGACCGGTCGGTCTGTTTGGGACCGGGCACTGTCAAAAAATTGAGACCGACCGGTCTGTTGGCAGACCGACCCGTCCAGTCCTGGCTCCGATTCCAAACTTCTGTGACGAGAATCCTAAGGAAAAATCAAAAAGAAAAACAAAAACCAAGGTAAAACCGAAAAAAGAATGAGAAAGAAAGAACATATATATACACTTACAAGTGGGTTGCCTCCCACTAAGCGCTTTGTTTAACGTCGTTAGCTTGACGTGTGCGCCTCTTAGGCGTTAGGTGGCTCAGCAAGAGGGATCTCAGCACCCTCTGCTATGGTGGTATCAGCGAGGTAAGGCTTCAGGCGCTGACCATTGACGACGAACTCATTCCCAGTTGGATCCAATAATACCACTGCTCCGTAAGATCTCACCTCTTTGATGGTGAAAGGTCCAGACCACCTCGAACGGAGCTTTCCAGGGAACAATTTCAAGCGAGAGTCGAACAGCAGAACCTGGTCATTCGAAGCGAAGTCCCTGAAGATGACTCGCTTGTCATGGTATGCCTTGGTCCGTTCCTTGTAGATTCTAGAATTCTCATAGGCCATGTGCCTTATCTCTTCCAACTCGTGCAGCTGGATGGTTCTTCGTTCAGAGGCTGACTTGATGTCATAGTTCAGCTGCTTGATCGCCCACGCCGCCTTGTATTCCAACTCCACTGGGAGATGGCAAGCCTTGCCATACACCAAATGGAATGGAGTGGTTTCCAGCGGTGTCTTGTACGCAGTGCGATAAGCCCATAGAGCATCATCAAGCTTCATCGACCAATCCTTCCTGGTCGTGTTCACCGTCTTCTGCAAAATGCTCTTGATCTCTCTGTTGGAAATCTCCACTTGGCCACTCGTCTGTGGATGATAAGGTGTCGCGACCTTGTGTCTAACTCTATTTTTACTCAAAAGATTCGCAAGCACCTTATTGATGAAGTGAGAGCCTCCATCGTTGATCACTACTCGCGGAACACCAAATCTTGGGAAGATGATTGACTTGAACATCTTCAGGACCACCCTGGCGTCATTCGTTGGGGAAGCCAGCGCCTCAACCCACTTTGATACGTAATCTACAGCCACCAAGATATACTTGTTCCCATATGAAGAAGGGAATGGTCCCATGAAGTCAATTCCCCATACATCGAACACTTCCACTTCCAAGATGAAATTCTGAGGCATTTCGTTCCGTTTGCTAATGTTTCCCTGTCTCTGGCATGAATCACACTTAGAAACAAACTCATTAGTGTCTTTAAACAGGGTAGGCCACCAAAAGCCTGCCTGCAATACCTTCGAAACAGTTTTAAAAGTTGCAAAGTGTCCTGCATAACTGGAACTGTGACAGTGAAAGAGTATACATGGAATTTCCTGCTCTGAATGCACCTCCGAAAGATACCATCTGAGCACTGCTTGTAGAGGTACGGTTCGTCCCAGAAGTATCTCCTCACATCTCTGAGGAACTTCTTCTTCTTGTACTTGATGAAGTCTTTCGGTTCTTGTCCCACAACCAAGTAATTGGCATAATCGGCAAACCAGGGTCTCTCAGGGGGGCGTGTGGACTGAATGGCAGCAGCAACCTCATATGAATTCCCAATGCTAACCGAATAAACTTGTTCCTCAGGGAGTCCAGCATCGAGTGGGACTTGCTCTTCAATTCGCAGTCTAGATAAATGATCTGCTACTCCATTCTCAATTCCCTTCTTGTCGCGAATCTCTAGATCATACTCTTGTAGCAAGAGAATCCAGCGAAGTAGTCTTGGCTTAGCATCTTTCTTGGTAAGGAGATACCTCAGAGCAGCGTGATCCGTGTGAACTACTACCTTAGAACCCACCAAGTATGACTTGAACTTCTCGAAAGCAAACACAATAGCAAGTAGCTCCTTCTCAGTAGTGGCATACATGCATTGTGCGTCGTCAAGGGTCCTGCTAGCGTAGTAAATCACGTGTAGCTTCTTGTCCTTTCGCTGTCCCAAAACAGCTCCCACTGCATAATCGCTTGCATCAGTCATGATCTCAAAGGGAAGATCCCAATCAGGCGGTTGGACAATTGGTGCAGTCATAAGAGCTCCTTTGATGGTGTGGAAAGCCTCAAGACAAGGACCATCAAAGTCAAATTTCACGTCCTTGCAGAGCAGCCGAGTCAAAGGTCTTGCTATCTTGGAAAAATCCTTGATAAACCGCCTGTAGAACCCGGCATGTCCAAGAAAACTGCGCACTCCTTTAACTGAGTTGGGTGGCTGCAGACTAGCCATGACCTCTATTTTTGCCTTATCCACCTCAATCCCATTCTCAGAAATCTTGTGTCCCAGTACTATCCCATTTCTGACCATAAAATGGCATTTCTCCCAATTGAGCACTAAATGTTTCTCCTCGCATCGTTGCAAAACTCTGCATAGATTCGCCAAACAAACAGAAAAAGATGAGCCATAAACTGAAAAATCGTCCATAAATACCTCCATGATGTCTTCAATGAGGTCAGTGAAGATGGACATCATGCATCTCTGGAACGTGGCTGGGGCATTACACAAGCCAAATGGCATTCTGCGATATGCATAAGTGCCATATGGACATGTGAATGTTGTCTTTTCCTGATCATCTGGGTGGATGGGAATCTGGAAAAAGCCTGAATACCCATCTAAGAAACAATAATAAGGGTGATTAGCAAGTCTTTCAAGCATTTGATCAATAAAAGGCAACGGGAAATGATCTTTCCTAGTTGCAGCATTCAACTTTCTGTAATCAATGCACATTCTATGGCCAGTTACGGTTCTAGTGGGAATCAATTCATTCCTATCATTTTTCACTACAGTAACTCCACCTTTCTTAGGAACTACATGCACAGGGCTAACCCAGGTACTATCAGAAATAACATATATGATTCCAGCTTCTAACAATTTCATTATCTCTTTCTTAACAACATCTTTTAGATTCGGGTTTAACCTCCTCTGATGTTCTATAGAAGCCTTGGATTCATCTTCTAAATGGATTATATGCATGCACAAGTTAGGTGAAATTCCAGTAATGTCATCAATTGAATATCCTAATGCCTTACGATATTTTCTAAGTTCACACAACAGCAAAGCAGTTTCAGCATTATTCAATTCAGCATTGATGATGACAGGATATGTAGAGTTTGGGCCAAGAAAAGCGTACCTCAACCCAGCTGGGAGGGTTTTAAGTTCCACCTTAGGAGCTTTCAGCTCGCTCCATGGATTATCAGTGTGAGTGGTGGACTTACCTGGGGGGTTTGGAGATTCTGATGGCTCTGGCATGTCGGCTTTGATATCTAGAGAAGCCACCAACTTTGTAAATGTGGCGCTTTGGTCCAGCTTCTTCACAAGCTCGTTAGCCTCATCATTCAGAAATCCATCCTCCGTCTTGGCTTTGGTTAAAGCGATCTCCAGTGGATCATCTATCAAGATCTCCTCCGTAACTTTGTCGGCGATGTCTTCTGGATCATTGATGGAAAAGGCTTGACCATTTATCATGGGTCTCTTCAGTAGCTTATCCATCTCAAATTGCATTTCAATGTCTCCCAGTTGGAGATTAATGCGTCCTCGCTTGACATCTATCATTGCACCAGCTGTGCAAAGAAATGGCCTTCCAAGAATGAGAGGATCTCTTGGCTCCTCGTCCAGTTCCAGCACCACAACGTCTGCAGGGACAAAAACATCGCCAATTTTCAGTTGTAAGTCTTCTAAAACACCTACAGGAAGTTTAACAAAACGATCAACAAAGATTAAGGAGATTTTAGTCGGACTAAAGTCCTTAAAACCCAGTCGTTTGGCGACAGAATACGGCATGAGATTGACGCTTGAGCCCAAGTCGCATAGGGAGCAGGCAAAGATGGTAGAGTTGATCCGAACTGACAGCACAAAACGACCCGGATCTCCAAGCTTCTCGATTGTCTTGTTCTGCAACACCGCGCTGCACTCCTTAGTTACTCTGACATAATCCTCTTCCTCGGTTACATTTGATGTCAAGATCTTCTTGAAGTAACGCTTAAGCGAAGGGCACAGATGGATTGCGTCCACTAAAGGGATCTTTACCGTCAAATCCTTAACCATCTCTCTGCACTTTGCTTCTTCCAGGTCTTTCTGAGACCTCTTAGGTTGAACCGGATAAGGAGCCTTGGGAACAAACGAGCTTTCCGGTGCACTGTTGACCGGACCGACCGGTCTGGTAAGAGGACCGGTCGGTCCCTGAGTACGATCGTCCAGACCGACCGGTCTGATAGGGGGACTGGTCGGTCCATCGTCCAGTGGACCTTTCGACGCGTCTGAATCTCCTGCAGAAATTGTCCTTCCTTTCACTGCTCTGGGGACTGGCTCAAGAACCTTACCACTCCTAGTAGTGATAGCCTCAACGTCCATTTCAGAGATGGCATGACAATCTCTCTTAGGATTTTGCTCCCCTTTTGCTGGAAGGGTCCCTTGCTGCCTCTTAACAGCTTCTCCATTCTGAGCTACCTGAGTATCAAGCATCTTCAGGTGAGTTTGCACAGCATCTAGACGCCCATAAATGTTGGTAACATCCGTGGAAACCTTCTGCTGATTAGCTAACATGAGCTGCATCATGGCTTTCAACTCGTCATTGGGGCTTGCAGCTGGAGGTGGAGGAGGAGGAGCTTGTTGTCTCGGTTGGAACTGATTCTGATTCTGGTATCCAGAGCCTGATCCTTGTCCATACTGCTTCTGATATCCTGCATTGTAGCCTGTATACCCCTGAGCCAGTGGAGCTGTTCCTGATGAACTGATGAAAGGTTTCTGAGCTGGGGCTGGAGCTTGCTGAGGGTAAACCTGATCCTGGGGGTTTGCAACATTGGTGCTCCTGTAGGAAAGGTTGGGATGGCTGCGGTAATTGTTGTTGAAACCTCTGTTATGCCCAGTCCCTTGACCATTCACATAGTTAACCTCCTAAGCATCATCTGAAACTAAAGCAGCATCCTCCGAATAACAGATCGCATCAGAAGCGTCTCCAACCAAGTTATTTCCCTGTTGGCTGGCCTGCATCAAATCCCTGAGTTTAGCAGCTGTCAGCTCTGCTATTTCTGATGCAGATGGTGCCTCAACACTGCAGACTCTCTTAGACCGATCATACTCGGGACACTCATTGCTGGAGCTCTGAGCCATGTTCTCAATTAACCTGTATGCTCCTTTCAAGCTCTGAGTCCCGAAGTCACCATTACTTGAAGCGTTGAGGCTGGTCTTGTAATCTCTGTTGACTCCATCGTAGAAGGTCCTGAGCATCTGGTTCTCTGTAAATCCATGGTGGGGACACTCTCTGCGGTACTCCTTAAATCTGTCCCAGGCCTCAGCAAACGACTCTCCGCCTTTCTGCATGAAATTAGTGATTTTGCTCTTGAGCTGGGCTGTCTTGGTCTTTGTGTAGAAGTAGTCCAAGAAAGCAGCTCTAGCTTCTGTCCAGCCATTCAGAGAGTTCGGAGGAAGTGATTTCAGCCACCTTAGAGCTTTATCAGCAAGGGAATGCTTGAACAGCTTGCATTTGAGGTAGTCAGATGGTACCCCATTAGCCTTGGTCGTCTCGCATACCTCTTCAAAACTCTCTATGTGATCCATGGGGTTTTCAGAGGATAACCCATGGAAAACATGTCTCTCCACCAGATTGATCAGCTGCGCCTTAATCTCGAAATCGTTCCTCTGAATATCAGGCACCCGAATAGCTGATCTATTCTGATAGTACTAATGGACATTCTCCCCTTCTCCAATTCCTCTGTGTGGTGGAGCATTCTGTCCCTGTGGTGGCACCTGTTGTGCCAAGAGCCTAGCAAACTCCTGCTGCATCTGCTGCATTTGCTGTTGAGCCGCGAGCGCTTGCGCAGCATTTGCAGCACGAATCTGCTCTATCTGGTCGAACAGAACTGTCTGAAGATCATTGTTACCAGCTGGGTTTTCGTCCTCCATGGCTGATTGAAGATTCCTCTGAGCTCTGTTGGTCCTTTCAAGTCTTGCTAGTTCTTCGTTAGTGTACGAAAGTAGAGGTTCAGTGCGATTACTTCTCCTCTGCATACACCTGGAAACACAAGCAAAGACAAAAAAAACAAAAAGAAAAACTAAATTAGAAAATACTTAGATGAAATTCGCAATTTAAATAAGATGGCAAACGTAATATGGGCCCCGGCAATGGCGTCAAAAACTTGATACACAGAGTTTTAACCCTATATTCTACTGCAAGTGCACAGCAAACGAAGTAGTTATTCAGGGATCGAATCCTCGAGGACCAAATTCACTTACACAACTTATTATAGAAAATTGAATTAAACTAAGCAGGAAACAAGAGTTGATGGTGATGTTAAAAATAAAAGACAAGATTGCAAATGAAAACGGTTTTAATTCCGATTAATAAAAACGCTAGGCTTTAGAGAATCTCAGGAAATCACTTTAACAAACCAGACAACTATTCAGATTCAGATATGCATGCATCTAGAACTCAAAAACACAGTTTATAAATTATTCCACTTTCATGATAATAATTACTATCCCTAGAGATCCAAGAACCTATACTTTCGCATGGTCTCGGCTATCCTAGGCAAGCAGTACAGTTCATGTTTTGGTTTGTTCACAATCAGTTTCTAATTCACTTTCGAGACTAGAACCTAATTGTTCATCAACAGTAGTTCCAGTGATTCACAGGCTTTTGGAATGTAAATCAACTTAAGATCTAGGATTAAGTGATCAGTTCAATCCTAGCTTTATGCTTAACAGTGATGAAGATGATAAAGATTAAACAACCTATTTGTGTCTGATTTATTGTGTGAAATCCATCGAAACCCAAAAACCTAACTCAAGATCTACTCAGACATAATTGAAAGAAAAGCAATAGCAAAAGATGAAGAATGCATAATAATATAAAAGAAATCAATAGGGTTCAGAAATCTTCTCAGGAAAGTAGTAGATCTCTTCTCCCTTGCTTACAATTGCGAAAAGCTCTCAAAAGTCTCAGTAAAAACGTGCTAGAAAAAGTGATCCCCCTTTCAGTCTAAAAGAAATAGGGTTTTTATATGATAAAACGCAGAAAAAGGAAAATCCCATAAAATCAGGGAAACAGACCGGTCGGTCCGTTTGATGGACCGGTCGGTCCTCTTCAGAATCAGGTTTCTTCGTCTCGCCTGGACCGGTCGGTCTGATGGTGGATCGGTCGGTCTGAGTTGTCCAGTGGGTAGACCGACCTAACAGACCGGTCGGTCCATGAATCGTTTGATCGGTCTCGGTCTTCACGTGCAAAAAGGGATCGGTCGGTCCAACCACTGGACCGGTCGGTCCAGGGCCTTCATTTCACCGATTTTCGCCTATTTGCTTGAATCTTCGTTCCGAACGCGTGTAGCTCCAAATCCTCATGTATGGACCTAAATAAAGACTAAAGACAACTCAAAAGACCCTAAAACCTCATAAAAAACATAATTAGGGAAATCCAAATTCTCATTATATCAATAGGTTGGAACCCGAAGTTGTACCATTAGTTACCGAACCTGTACCCGACCTGAAACCTTACAGATACCTAAATGATTATAAAATGAGTATACCCGTTAGAACATGTACCGTTAGGATCCGAACCTAGACCCGAACTGAATACATGTATGCCCATGACTAGTTTTTTTAGTCTTTTTTGAATATTCTTAAAAAAATTAAATTAATAACTAAAAGGGATAATTGCTCAATAACATTAAAAAAAATTATAATTATGAAACTAGCCAATTTTATCCTATGGGGCTAAGGGTTTTTGTTTAGTTGCTTAATTATAACTTGTTTTTTGGTTATTGATTAAATTAACCCTAACTAAAAACTGGATTTTCTTTTTTTTTAGTATTTAAGATAAAAAAAATTCGCGAACAGTTCTTATTTAGTCTCCAATCTGTTACAGGAAAAAGGAGTTGGGGTTGAAATGTGAAGTTTGGAAGTTATGGTTAATTACGAGAGGTGTATAGACAATTCAGAGTTTGGGGTTATAATTAGAAGAAAGAAGAAATACAAGGGCCAAAATGAAGAAAGGAGATATATATGCAAACCTTTGAGTGTTTTGTAAACAGCTTTTCTCTTGGTTTTTCCTTTCAAAACTCATGGTTCATCTTGCGGATTCTCTCATCTTGAGAAATTAGCATTTGATTACACAAATTGTTGTTTCTCGTGAACGGCGATTGCACTTTTCCGATGGTGTTTCCGATCACTATTCTGGTATTACAATCCAACCTAAACCTAAAAAACCAAACCAAACCTAACATGAATTTAGTGATGTTAAAATGAATTTTTATTTCGTGGGCCTTTAATATAAATAAATGCCTATTTAGTCTCATTTATCATATTGAAGTTTAATGGGTTTAAATAAGTACCCTATTAAAACCCATTAATTAAATAGGTTTTATATTCTTATTAATGAGCATCCTATTAAACCCATTTATATTTAATGAAAAAAAATTAATTAACAAACTAGTTATGGATTGAAATTTAATATGATTTCTATATTCGAAATTGCGGAAAATACGTTTTTTGCAGAACATACGGAAACACATTTTGGTGAGCAAACACCGAAAACACATTTTTGGCGGGAAAACTACGGTTTAATTACCCAAAAAAAAATTCATGATGAATTTCTTAAATATTGGAACAGTTTCTATCTCTCTATACTCAGAACCCCAAAAATCTGAAAGATCTGAACCGAATGCATCCGGGTACCCTACCTACTGCCCACGACTAATTAGCGGTATTAACCGGTTCAATCCAATCGCTAACCCGGTCAATCCAATCTAACTAGCGGTATTAACCGGTTCAATCCAATACGACTAGGTATTAACCGGTTCAATCCAATTAACTAACGGTTTCAAAACTTGCGGTATGATTCAATCCAATCTGTAAACCGGTATAAACCGATTCAGTCCAATCTAACTAGCGTCTCTTGCTGACTGCAAGACCAAAATGGAGTTTCGCTTATGCAATTCTGTGTTGCCAAATCTTCACTTTCTTCTATGGTACTTTGCTTATCCATTGGGAGGGATTTAACTTCATGAGTACGTTCAAATGTCTGTTTTGGTTCGTCTTACTTCAAAGATTGCATCTTTGGCGAAATCAGGTCGAATAACTAGCGCACGTCAGGTGTTCGACGAAATGCCTGAGAGAGATACTATTGCGTGGAACTCCATGTTAACGAGCTATTCTCATTTGGGTCTACATCAAGAAGCTATATCTTTATTCACACACTTGAGATTCTCTCACTCTAAGCCTGATGATTATTCGTTTACAGCAATCTTGAGCATTTGTGCAAGTGTACGCGATGTTATATTCGGAAGACAGATTCAGTGTTTAGTTATCAGGTCTGGGTACGGTGCTTCGTTGCCGGTTAATAATTCGCTTATTGACATGTATGGTAAGTGTTCTGATACTCTTAGTGCAAACAGAGTGTTTAGAGATATGTGTAATGACAGTAGAAATGAAGTAACTTGGTGCTCGCTTTTGTTTGCGTACATGAATGCTGAAAAGTTTGAAGCAGCGGTAAATGTTTTTGTCGAAATGCCGAAAAGGGTTGCGTTTGCTTGGAATATTATGATCTCTGGTTATGCCCAATGTGGAAAGATTGAATCTTGTTTAAGGTTATTTAAAGAGATGTGCATGGAGAGTGAGTTTGAACTGGATTGTTATACGTTTAGTTCTCTTATGAATGCTTGTGCTGATTCGTCAAATCTTGTTTATGGACGGATGGTTCATGCTGTTTTGGTGAAGAACGGGTGGGATTACGCGGTTGAGGCGAAGAATTCTGTGTTAAGTTTCTACGCGAAGTTAGGCTGTAAAGATGATGCCATGAAAGAGCTTGATTCTGTTAAAGTCTTGACTCAGGTATCGTGGAACTCTGTTATTGACGCGTGTATGAAAATAGGAGAAACGGAGAAAGCTCTTGAGGTTTTTCATCTAGCTCCTGAGAGAAATATCGTTACTTGGACTACTATGATTGCAGGGTATGATAAGAATGGAGATGGAGAGCGAGCGCTGAGTTTTTTCGTTGAAATGATGAAATATGGGGTTGATTCCGATCATTTCGCATATGGTGCTGTTCTTCACGCGTGTTCAGGTTTAGCTCTTCTAAGACACGGCAAAATGATCCACGGCTGTCTGATCCATCACGGCTTTCAAGGTTATGCTTATGTTGGTAACGCCTTGGTTAATTTTTATGCGAAATGTGGAGATATTAACGAATCAAACCATGCATTTGGTGATATTTCTAACAAAGATTTGGTATCTTGGAACACAATGCTTTTCGCATTTGGTGTGCACGGGTTAGCAGATCAAGCTTTAAAGCTCTATGACAATATGATAGCATCGGGGATTAAACCGGACAACGTGACATTTATTGGATTGTTAACAACTTGCAGCCATTTGGGGCTTGTAGAAGAAGGTTGCGCGATTTTCGAGTCTATGGTTAAAGATTATGGAATCCCATTGGAAGTAGATCATGTAACATGTATGATAGATATGTTAGGGAGAAGTGGACATCTAGCAGAAGCAAAGGAGTTGGCTACAACGTACAGTTCACTTGTCGTTAACGCTAGTAATAATAGTTCATGGGAAGCTCTTGTGGGTTCTTGTACAACACATTTGCACACAGAATTAGGCAGAGAAGTTGGCAAAGTTCTAAAGCTAGCGGAACCGAGCGAAGAGATGAGTTTTGTTCTGTTATCTAACTTGTATTGTTCGAGTGGACGGTGGAAGGAAGCAGAAGATGTGAGGAGAGAAATGGTTGAACGAGGCGTGAAGAAAACACCGGGATGTAGCTGGATCGAAGTAGGGAACCATGTTTCAGCTTTTGTAGTCGGTGACTGCTCACACCCGTGCTTTGAGGAGCTTTCTATGGCTTTAAATTGCCTTCAACATGAAATGAGAAATCCAAATAGTTTTGGATATTGAGTACTTATTGTTATAGACAATGAGAAACATAAACACTCACACACACACACTGTTTACATAGACTATGTACACTACTGACTCTACACAAGACTCTACTCATGTACAAAACCTTTATATACACCAATTCTTTGAAATGGAGTATTTAATCAGATTTGAGTTAGTTTTGACAAGATTATTTGATTCCTGTTTGATTTTTGTAGTGACTGGATATATAAAAGATGAAAAAAAAAAAAAAAAATTAAGTAAAATAACTGTAGCTTTCTCTACCTCTAGAATGTATATTTGTGAAAATATTTCGTTATCACAACAAAGCAGTGTGAAGCAACTAAAAACAAATTGTTTATCATCAATCACCTACTAGTCAAAATTTAGATTGCCAAAAATTGGTACGAATTTCAGTAAGATCACGTGGGATATTTTATCTTTAGGTCGTACTGAACTTCCCTTATAATTATTGTCTATTCCTATACTCCAGCTTTATTTCTTCATTCGTCAGTCAATGACTACTCCATTATCTTTCTTTCTATGGTTGGAAAATTTCAGTTTCAAAATTTGTAGCCTCACTCTGTAATTTGTAAGCGTGTCGAGAAAACATTCATTGAGAATGATTTCTTAACCTCGATTATTAGTTGAACAATATCATCACTTAGTTTGCTTTCTTTTGCATGGATTATTTCACTTTGTCATTGAGAATTATTTCTGTGAACTAACATCATCACTTAGTTGTTTAGCCAAAAAAAAAACATCATTTTAATATTAATATCAACGGAGTGTTTAAACAGTTATATGAATGTATTATAGATGGATTTATACACATAGAAATCACATCAATTCATGTGTTTTTAATCACAAGAACATAGCCTAATTTCCTGGTGTCAAAGGCCATTAAGGAAGCCAAGGATTGGCAAAATGGTCAGTTGCGTAAAACCAAGGAGCGACCCCTCAGTTAGGGTAAGTAACTTCCATAAGTCACACCTTTAGATTGAATGTGATATGTCAAACTGATGCAGCTTGGAGGGAAGACCAAAAAAGGCAAGACTAGGCTTGGTTCCTGAAAAATTCTACACCAAACCTATCAAAAGAGTATTCCCAGGTCCAAGAGCATGTGAATTCTCTCTTAGTAGCTGAAGGGAAGGCAATTCGAACTAATCAGAGCCATTGACTCTGGCTCCAATTAATATCACTGCATTTCATGGGATACTAGCAAACATTGCTAATATTTTCAGTCGCTTTGATTCTATCCGCTTTAGGCACTTTCCTAGACTAGCTAAATATGTGGCTGATAACATTGCTAAAAAATGCTCTGTATCCATCTATTGTAAACATATAAGGAAGTGAATGAAGTTTTATGTTGTTTAAAGAAAAAAAAAAAGAACATAGCCTAATTTCATATTTCTATCAAGAGTTCAAGCATAAACGCATGTTTTAAAAAAAAATCATTTGAGATTAGATGATTTACGTCTTAAAAGTAGTATTACTAATGGTTGGCTCCGGACTTTGGAGGAGATTATGAATCAAAAATCCAGAACTCAGAGTTTATCAAAAACAAAATTGATGGGTAAATTTGATGATCTTCACTTGTCTTACGTTTTCACATGACCTCCTTATTTAATACTAGAGATTGCCCACGCGTTGCGTGGGTTTAAAATTTAAAATATTTAAATATACAATAATTTCTATTTTTTTTTAACTAATTGTGTGTTTAATATTATATAAATAAATTTTATGATAACTTTTGCATAAAAGAACAAAAGCTTTCAATTCAAATTTTAGCTTAAGATCACAAAGATAGTAGAGTTTGGCTTGGTTACATTTTTTCTTATAATTTTTCTTACAAAAATATAAAATTTTTAAAAGGTTCTTACAAAAAGATAGTAGTCTAATTAATTTTTATAGTATAACTAAGACAACAACAGTAATGTCAACCAATGCTCACCGCGGTGCCTGGCTGGGATTAATCGTGATGAAGTTGTTGACCGTGTGGGTGTTTTATTTCCCATATGAGAAAGGTTTCCAGAAGACTTGAATTATGTAGATATATTCTATCATTCTTCCATAGATATCTTCTTCGGCCATTCTTTGAAGTATTTGTGGTTTGTGTTAAACACTTCCACAATTATTTGGATTATAGAAAACTTTTTCTTGTTATCTGCTTAATGATGCATCCTGAACAAACATGAAACTTTTCGACTTACGTATATAACCAATGGAATGTTAACTTGAATTGTATCATGGTGAACTAACATCGGCTAGAATCCAAGTCAGGCTCTTCATGACTCAATGCATTGCACTTGATACATTTACATGATCATAGATTAGATGTCTTGAGATGGGAAATAGATCATCGAAAATTCAAGAAAAAGAGGGAAGATTTACTTTTCTTTTAGATGCTTGTTTGGATTCATAGCTTGCTTTGGAATAACAGTTGAAAGTGTAAAAACTGTAGGAGCACAATTTCTAAAAAAATAGATACAAAATTTCAAAAATTGATACCAAAATTATGATAAACAATGAACAATTTGTGTGGAGGCGAGCACTCTTGTTTTAATTCTTTAATTGCCCGTAATGTGATGGTTTTTTTATACAATTAAGAATTTCAGGATACAACCACACGATCGACTATTTCACAACATTAAAAAATAGAAATTAACGAACTCATGATCTATGTGTACTCTCAGACACAAAAATAAAATAAACATGTGAAGGGTTTAGTATTGTTCTTGATAATCATTATGATAACTGGAGCATGACTATATTATATAGCTTAATATCTCAATGTATAATAACGTCAAAATCATAATGAAAAATTTTAGAATTTAATCTCATCATCAATACCTGTTTTAACGTGTATACATATTAATAATGTGTATGTTACAAAAATCAATTCACACTTAATATTGCACATAATTACCAATAACAAAGAAGATATTTGTTGACTTAATCAACACTTAATTCAAAAACAAATTTGTACCAAAAAAAATAAAAGAATTATAAGGTTATAAATAAATAAAATGACACATGTCATCTTTTCATAATTTTGCTTTTGGGAAACCTTAACATATTATATAGATCTTTATTATATTTTTGCCATATTTTTTTCTTTTGTTTTTATGTATTTTTTATCTCTTATATATATATGAAGCAATTCTACTTTCCTAGATGGACAAATTGAGGTGGACTAAATTTAAAATTTTTCCGAGAGTCTTGGTTAGAAATATTATGTCTACTACAAATTGTATTAAACTTTTCCAATCATATTTTAGTATTTCAACGATCTAAAAAGTTTAATATCTTTTATTGGTTCATGTTTTGTTTTCTTTTAACGAAACTTCTTTTTGTGACATTTTAAGAAACAAAATCATGATAACTTATATAAAAATCAAAAAAAAAAATTGTTAATGGAATAATATATATTATATAGATTAAAGGTTAATGGAATAAGAAATGCCGGAACTTTTGGTGGTTTAATTTTTTTAGATGGTTTATTTTTGTTGTTCAAACTAAATGATTTTTTTATGTGGTTTATTTTTGTTTTTCGAATTAAATAATTTTGGAATAAAAATTAAATGAAAGAAATTTTATTTTATTTTTGGTTAAAAAGATGTGACATTTGTCGTCTTGTCAGAGTTTGTTGGTTTTTGTAAACCTTAATAATATAGTAGTACTGCAAGTGACAATAATTGATTACTAAACCAACATGCATATGATCATCATATAGTTCAAGAAATTTGAACAAAAGAATATACGAATTGTACTTAAAACTTTTTGAAATTTTATTTATGGAAAGAAATGTTACTTACATATCTAGGTTAAAAAAGGACAAGAACAACACTCGCAGAAGAGATATATATATATATATATATATATATATATATATATATATATATATATATATTCTGTAGCAGAGAAGTTTCTATCTTTAGAATACTAGACAGGGTCTATTTTTATCCTGATTTACCAAAGAACTTTAAATTAACTAAAGGAAAATTTCGAAAATACAAAAGGTCAGAAATTTACCGCGTTTCCATTGATATAGTTTCTACATTGCAAATACATTTTTCTCTAAGAATAATAATGTGTGTCGGGCCCGAGCACAGGCCAATCAAGCCTACGCTTTGGGCCTCCATTTTTAAATGGTCAATTTTAAGCTTGGAATTTTTTTTTTTTTTTTTGTAAGTTAATTTGGACCTCCATTTCGATTTTGCTTGGGGCCTCCATTGCTCCAGGCCCGGCCCTGATAATGTCATACTTAAGCATATAGATTTTATCATCACGTACTTTTTTCTAAGAAGAGTTGAGCTAATATTAATCATGCTTATATATATATATATATCTTTGACAAAATAGTTACACATCTGAACCAGTCCCGTCTTAACTTTTGGTGGGGGCCTTGGGCCAAAAAAAAAAATTGAACCCTTTTAGTATATCTATTTAAATTTGGGGCCTTTTATGCAATATAAAATTTTTTTTTTAATTTGGAGCCTTTTATTTTTAAAAAATTTTAAAAAAAATTGGGTGGGCCCTGGGCTTAGGCCCCACTTACCACTGCTCAGAGCCGGCCTGATCTGAACCAAAAAAAAAAAAAAAAAACAAGCGTACGTTGACAATTTAATATTTTCTAATTTTACGTAATCACATAATTATGCATATATATAATTTCTAATACGAAGATGACAGCCCAATGAGAAGAAGAACTGAACGCTAGTTAAAAGGGGGAAACATAGATCAATGCTCGTTGCTTTCGCGGTAGGGGTCGCGCCAGCAGACTAACATGGCAATACAACGGCAAAGAATATAGAACTTGGCTCTTTGTTTCTTCACGACATTACTACACTTTTGCCCGAAATTCTTGCACGGCTCGCATGTGCCATTCTCCTCTGCTGCCATTGGCATTGATTAGACAAATTCTTAGTAGTGAGTCCGACCACAATATAGAAATTTAGAGAGAGAGAGAGAGAAAAAGTTGAGTGCAAGAAATGGGAGAATTTTGAAGGTTATTGCTTATGAGCTTTAATTTGTAGTAGAGATATGGAAGAGAGACAAAGATGAAGAGTTAAGTATATAGTCGTCAAGTGGAGGGGACAAGCATTATCAAAACCTCAAAAACATGTTTTTCTAAGTAATTCTCAAAACCACATACACACGGACGGTGAATATATCAACTTTATCTGCTTTTTTGCTAATATGTGGAAGTGTATATTCCAAAAGCAAAATATAGAAAATAAAATCAAATTTATTAATATATTATTGTTAATTGGCATATTGATGATTGAATACTATTATGACTACATTTGAAAAAATGGATTAGTATGATCACAAAAGTTTCGAATGGTTACACAAACTAATCCGTTTGCTCAACAACCAAGTTATATCCTTGAATCCCATAAGAAAAATGTAGTTTCATCTATTTCCTCTTCTCATCACACTTGTAATTTCGAGCCAAAAGTCAAACTGATCTTTGAAACGTGTAATAAGCAATATATTATTGTCACAATAATCAATCATAGATAAAATCATACTGAGAATTTGAACCATGATCCTCTAATTCTAGAGTGAATTATTCAACCAGTACACTACCCTGAGTTGATTAATATATACATACATAATATTTTATGTTTGTTTTCATTACGTCAAATCACTTAAGAATTCAATAAAATTCAGTCTCAAAGTTACAACTAAAATGAAATTCAGGCTTCAAATGGTGACGATCTGTACCGTCCGCCCGCACTGAACAATTCCAAAGATCTATACTTACATATATGTATCTAACACACATGTTCCGCTCCGCACTGTACTGTCTCCATTCGAAGCCTCAGTCTCACATTTTCATTATGTTGAATATTTAGTTTTTACCCAAAAAACCCTTCCAAGTTTTAAAGCAAAATTTTTTAAACAAACTCATGAAATGGGATACTAAGAAAAGTAAACCATGTATCACTCACTCTGAAGAAAGAAAAACAAAACACTGACATTGTTGAAAAAGATGAGTTATATATTGTTATGTGACACTGTCGCAAGGGAAAGAAACAAAACATGGTGGTGAACAGTTCATATAAATTTAACTCTTTATTTTATTTTGGTCGACCTCAAACGTAAATAAAAAATATTGATCTAGGTATTGCCTCATTGGCATGCACCTGAACATAAGTGGGTCGTCCGTATAAGCCAAACCCTACCATATGTGGGTATCATATGATATAAAATTATTAAAACTTGATCTTTTTAAATGATATAATTCTTCTCTTTTGTGGGTATTATATGATATAATTCTTTTTCCAAAGAATTATTTCGACTTTTTTAATAACAAATTTGGTATACACATATGTTACACTTTAAGAGGCAAAAAGAAAAAAGACGATAAAGAATTAGAATACTGTTCGTCTATAAACCAAATGTAAAATTACTTTACTTAATTAGTTAGGCTACTTTGCAAATTGACCACTAACTTTCCTCTAAAATTATGAAAATTTGATTAAACTAAAGCTAAAACAGATTATGAAAACTTGGAAATCCCTCTCTTTCCTTACCCAAAAAAGGTTTAGAGACAAAACTCTAATCCTCAGAATATCAATAAAACCCTGTAATAACAAAAGTATGTTTTGTATACACATCATATTATCACTACTAAAAGAAGCCAATATTATCTCCATGAGCTAGACAAGCAAATCAGCATAAGCATGAAGTCCATGGCTATTCATGTTTTGCTTAAGCCTGTACAATGCCCGGCTCTCTAGCTGCCTTACCCTCTCCTTCGACAGTCCGTAAATCTCTCCTATTTCCGACAATGATCTCTGTTTCCCGCCATCAATCCCAAATCTCAGCTTGATGATCCTTCTCTCCTTCGGACTCAGTACGTTGAGGAGATTCCGTACATGGTTCCTCATCAACTGCTTCCCTACGCTCATTGTCGGTGTCTCAATCCCACTGTCTGGTGTTACTTCCTATGGATGGATTAAACGGTTATTAATTACTGGTCTTTGCTCGGTCAAAAATAACATCTTCAAAATGGGTTTACCTGAAAAGTGGTGTCTTGATCAGCCCAAATGGGTTGTTGCATTGAAAGAGGTGTTCTTGTATTGTACAGCAGTTTATCTAACTTCTCTGTTGAAACTCCTACGTGTCCTGCGATTTGCTCTTTACTTGGACGGTAATTTCCTTCTTGAACGCACGTTTTTCTGGCTTCCGATACTTTTCCCAATAGCATGTATATATTCTCCTGTAGTATAACATGCGTAGATTTTAGCAAGTTTTGCTTTAAACCATTTCTGCTTAACAATAATTTAACAAGTTTGTAGTTACCGGCAAACGGATGGTTCTCGAGTTTTGAAATATAGACTTTCTTATGGACTGTCGAATCCACCAGTAGGCGTAAGTAGCAAATCTGCATCCGGATTGCGGTTTGAACTTCTCTACACTCTTCATTAGCCCCATGCTTCCTTCCTAACAACCATTAGATAAGCGTCATAAGAAATGGACTTCAAGTGACAAAACCAATGAGTTCGTTTTAAAAGCTAACCTGCAATAAGTCTTGAAAGTTGAGTCCACGATTCTGATATTGTTTAGCGATATGGACTACAAGACGTAGATTTGCTGTAATCAGCTTTTCTCGGCTGCTTCTGCCACGGTGGATTTCAGATTTCAAGACAGAGCCACTTAGCCCCATAGCTTCAGCCCATTCGCCTATTGTTGGTTCACAGCCGTTTTGAGATTCAAGTTTAGTCTTTACCTTCTCCAACTTTATCAAATGCTGATATAACAAACATTACAGAAGTTAGCATCAGGGAAAAGTTTCCAACGAAGCTCAACAAGAAGTAAGCACGAACCTGTATATGCGCTATCAAGTCAGCTTCCTCTTTAGCAGTAAGAAGTTGTTTTGTCTCAGGCCCCCACAAGAAGAGCTGGAGCGCATCATCCATATCAAACCCTTGTTTCATCTTCTTCTTCGCATTAATTTTCTGAGGAACATAACCTTCATTTTCCACATTGTTTGATTTGGGAGCCTTTCTGTTCCTTGCTCGTCTCTCTAGTAGCCGCTTCGATCTCACTATCGTTCCCTCTTCTGGTAAGAACATAGAAGAGCTAAACGAAAATACTTTCACATTATAGTCCTCACGTAACCGAAGCAACATTGATGAGATAAACAAAGACGGTTTCGAAAGCAACCTAGTGGAGAGAGAATCCCCGGGGTTATCAGGTGGATCTGCTTCGGGATCATCATCTAACAACAATGCAGCTTGTTTAGATGCTGATAAAGCCTTCTGAGCTAATGCAACCACATCACAAGACTCCGCATCTGCTAAAGGCGATACAACTTCCGGTAATTGCTTTTCAACGGTTAAAGGAGATATCAATCTGCCAAAACCAAAAGATTACATCATTCAAGAAACTCATAGAGCGAATGAAATTACAAAACCAAAGAAAGAGACATTACAAATTCCATAAACCAGTAGAGTGAAGTAGTTGCTGCTCAAATTTCTCGTCTTCTCGAGATGAAACCAGTTCATCAAACTGCTTCCTCTCTAGTGTTAACTGAAATTGAAGGCGGAAACATAGAGAAGAGACTATAAAGTTGAGAACTTTATGAGATTCAAGCAGTTTAGGACAATACTGCTGCTAAAAGAAATGAACCTGGGATGTTCTGTCTTCTCTTAAGGCATGTGAGAGAGGTCTAGACTCTTCCCTTGGCTCCTGTGAGAGAACCGACGCAGGGAAATGGCGAGATAGTGAATTGAGATGACGTGAGTTAACTACAGGAGTTACTGTTTGTTCATAAAGCATCACTACTGCAAATTACCCACAAAACAAAACACAAAACTCGTTAAATCAGAAACCTTGTCAATAAAAATTCCATCTTTTTAACATAACAGCCTAATTTGAGCACATAAGAGACGAATTCCAGTAACCAGACGAATTGGAATTGAAAAAGTACCAGACGAAGGAGAAGAGTAACTGTTCTTGAGATGGGTCTTCGTCTGAAACGAAGGAGATGAAGAAACCAAGTTCCTCGTAGCTTCCATTTTCATAAAACCACCACACAGACTCTGTTTCTGCTTCTTCGAATGGCTAAGGAAGAAGATAAGGCAAATTCACTCTCATTTTTTTTTTTTTTTTTTTTTTATAAATCTCCTTCTTCCATGGAAGTGTGGATTTTATTATTCTCCTCTTTTATAATTTCCTACTTAAAAATTCAACTTGGGCCTAAACCCAAAAAGCCCAATAAAGCCTAACGATTAAAAGTTAAATTAATCATGATTAGGGTAAATAAACCTTCATTTTAAACCATCGTCGTCTTCCTCTTGAAGCCCTAGATTCTCTCTCTGTAAAATTTACAGTAAGCTTGTTCAAATCGATGAGTTCAGAGATGGTATTTCAAAAATTATGCACAACTGAGACCTATCTCAATACCGCGGCTCCCGAATCGCGTTCCCAAACGCAGATCGTGAAATCCGCCGGAGGTCGTATCTCCAAGGACCGTCACACTAAAGTTTACGGAAGAGGCCGTCGTGTACGGATGCCGGCTCTCGCCGCCGCTCGGATTTTTCAGTTGACTCGTGAGCTTGGTCACCGATCTGATGGAGAAACAATCGAATGGCTTCTAAGTAAAGCCGAACCGTCGATTATTGCAGCTACCGGAACCGGAACGATTCCGTCGGAGCCGATCTCGTCGTCAGTGGGAGTCGCGGCGGTTGAGTCATCGCCGCCGCCAGGACAAGTGATGTTCGATATTGGTGCACCGCAAACGCAAACGCAGCTGCAACCGCAACAAACGTTGTTTAATCAACCGCCGAATTGCCGGTTAGATCTAAGTCAGCCAATTGGAGTTCATTATTCTGTGAATGGTTACAATCATATGCCGTTCACGGCGATGCTTTTACAGCCGATGACTACGACGGTGGAAGCGGCGGAGGAGAGGAGAGAGAAGGAGGCGGTGGAGGATTGCAGACATCATCATCACCATCAGCAAAATTAGGCTTTTTCGTTTTTTTAGAGGTTAGAGGTTTTATTAATGGATCATCAATTGTATCTTCTGTACTATGTTTTTTTAATTTTAAATTAGGATCTCAAATTCTAAACATTATCAAACAACACACAATTTCTCTTGCTGTATTATGAAGCAAGTCGCCATAAATTTACATTTTAGTTTAAAGTATAATCCAACATAGTTAACTTTTCTGTTTTTGGTATACCAACATAGTTAGTTAACTTTCATTCTCTTATAACTTCGAAGTTTGGAACCAGTGCCTAGAATTATACGATTGGATAATACTATGATGTGGCGTAAAACCATCCATTCTAAAACTTTTTTGAACTAAAACATTATAAAACCAAACACTTTGCACTAACCACTAGACTACCACACATTTCGGTATTAAAAATTTCATTTTGCATGCTTGTTTAAATGTTGGAAACAAATCCATTTAAATGTTGGTAGTATATTTCAAAATGTATAGGATTCTTCTCTCTAGCTATCGATTTGTGGTTTAAGTACAAAAGCCAAACGTTTGTTGAAAATTCACAAAAAAATATTCTCTTGAAATCCAATCAATTATCTTTTACAATATATAGCCACCAATTTCTATTTTTGGTAAAAGATTATTAAAAAACCATTCATTTTTTCTCAACCATTTTGCTTCATTTGCTAGAAACCAGGATCTCCTTTCATGACTCTTACGATGACCTTTCTCAAACCTCTTTTTTCACACAAATCACCCATTTTTCACCTTCCCAACTTTGTTCTCAACGTAACCATTTCAAAAAAACAAAAAAATCTATTTTGTTTTGTAACGAGCTCGTTAATTTTCTTCAAATTTCTTCATCCCAATTTGAAAGAAAAAACTTCTTGTTTTAGGTCTCCTCCTGCCGTGTGACGAAACACACATCTTTTGCTCTGAAGACATGATAAAAGAGCATATAGTATCTCCACAAATATTTTCATTGGTAGCTTCCAATGTTTTCATTCCACTTTTGGTTGGAAAAAGTCATATATTTTTTTTTTGAAAGAGAAAAATTCATATATTTTGGTCGGGACGGTTCTAACTCTTCTTTCCAAGACTTTGATTAAAGAGCAATGAGAATTAAGATTGATGCTAGTTGGTCACAATGCATCTTGTTTTTCTTTGTTTGTGGTTTGAGTTTTATTTCACTCGTATCATGTCTTGATGGAGATGACTATAGCAAAACAGGAAACGCAAAAGTTCTTCTCCCCGTCACAAACCTTATATATAGTCGGCTTCAAAATCTAAAGAATGCATTAAAGACCGACATTGATCGTGATTTAGGATATTGCATCAAGAATTTGTAAGTATTCTCAACATTTCCGTGTGAAGATTAATTCCGTTATATATTTCCTCCAATTTATTGATGTTTTTTTCAGGAAGAGTGATTGGAATGAAGCATTTAATTTTGATAAAAACCTAGACTTTTTAAGCAACTGTGTCAAGAACAGCGATGGTGAGAAAAAAAAAGAAGCTTTTTTAAAAGATAAATTTTTGATTAAGTCAAACACTTAGGTGATTTAATTGTATGTTCTTGTTTTTGTAGGGGATGTTACATTTAGACTATGTACAGCTGCCGAAATAAAGTTCTACTTCAATAGTTTTGTTAGAAGAGATGAAGCAACAACGGTTCACGTAAGACCTAACATTAATTGCAATTTGGCTAAATGGGTTTCCGGATGCGAACCGGGTTGGAGTTGCAATGCAGATGATGATGAAAGATTTGATCTCAACAATGGAAAAGTTCTTCCATCTAGAACTCGTAAATGTCAACCTTGCTGTGAAGGTTTCTTCTGTGCACAAGGTCTTGCTTGCATGATACGTAAGAAATCCATCTACACATATACATGTTATATGATCAACATTATAAGTACTAAACTTCAATCTAACATCTTCATTATTGTTTACTATTTTGACTTATGTAAACGGAGCGTGCCCATTAGGTGCTTATTGCCCGCTTGCCAAGCTTAATAAAGCAACAGGATTCTGCGAGCCGTAAGTATATAAGGAGCATAGGCCAACCCACTAATTACGTTTTGGATATATGAAACTTAACGATTCTGTAGATTAAATTTATTAGAAGAATGAAAAGATACTATAAGTGAATGATTAAAGATTTTTTTTTTTTTCATTGCAGATATAACTACCAGATTCCTCCCGGAAAGTTGAACCATACATGTGGTTCTGCAGATAGTTGGGTTGATCCTGAGAGTAGTGGTGATATGTTTTGTTCACCAGGTTCATATTGCCCAACAACGATTCGAAAAGTCACTTGTAGTAGTGGGTATTGATTCTTTTATCTCACAACACTTGTTACTTAAAAAGAAAAGAAAAATTCATATGTGAAATATTCGTTTTAGGGTAAGAATGTTGTTTATATACATAATCTATGAGCTGAAAATGTTTTTTTTTTTTTTTTTTTGTATTATGTAGACACTATTGCAGACAAGGTTCTACTTCACAAAAACGTAAGTTCTAAAACAAAAGAAAATGATTAAATTTCTCTGTTTTATCATACAATAATTTTTTTTTGTTAGAATACAACTCAAGTTGATAATTAAAAAAAAATTTGGTGATTGTTTAGCATGTTTCAAGCTCGCAACTTGTAATCCGAATACTGCAAACCAAAATATTCATGCATATGGAGCCATCTTAATTGTAAGTTGTTTGATAATATAAGAAAAAGTATAGATATTCCTTTTTGCTTGGAAATTTCTTGGAAATTAGAGTTTCTTTTATTGTCTATGTAGGCGTCACTAAGTCTTCTCATGATCATGGTGTATAATTGCTCTGATCAAGTTCTTGCAACCCGAGAAAAAAGACAAGCAAAGTCAAGGGAAGCAGCAGCGAGACACGCAAAAGAAACGACACAAGCTCGAGAAAGATGGAAAAGTGCAAAAGATGGAGCCAAGAACCAAAAGATGGGATTGTCCGCACAATTATCTCAAACATTTTCTCGCATCAAATCCAAAAAAGACACCACACCTGATACTAAAGCATCAGGGAAGTCAAAAGGAAAGAAAAAAGAAGCAAGTAATTTAACCAAGATGATGAAATCAATGGAAGAAAACTCGAGTAACCACGAAGGGTTTAACGTGGGAACTAGTGGAAGTAAACATGGGAAGAAGCCACAAGCTCCAAAGGGTAAACAATTACATACACAAAGTCAGATTTTTAAGTATGCATATGGTCAAATCGAGAAGGAGAAAGCTATGGAGCAAAATAACAAAAACTTGACATTTTCCGGAGTTATTTCGATGGCTACCGACACTGAGATTAGGACTAGGCCTGTTATAGAAGTTGAATTTAAAGACCTAACTCTTACATTGAAGGGTAAACATAAGCATATATTGAGATCTGTTACCGGAAAGATCAGCCCCGGTCGTGTTTCAGCGGTCATGGGTCCATCAGGAGCCGGAAAAACTACATTTCTTTCGGCATTGGCAGGAAAAGCTACTGGATGTACAAGGACTGGATTAATCCTCATTAATGGTAGAAATGATTCCATAAACTCATATAAAAAGATTACGGGTTTTGTCCCACAAGATGATGTTGTCCATGGCAATCTTACCGTTGAGGAGAACCTTCGATTTAGTGCAAGATGCAGGTAAGTCATGGTAAATTTATAGTCATTTTGATATGTTCTGGTCTTCTGCTTAGAGGATGTACGGGCCTCGATACAGAACCTCCTAACAAGTCATCAATTTTTTTATTTATTATAACTTAAAAGCCGGTAGATGAACATTATTATAGCTAGTGTTTATGCTTGACATATATTTATTTACATGCAGATTAAGTGCTTATATGTCAAAAGCCGACAAAGTTTTGATCATTGAAAGAGTTATTGAAAGCTTAGGACTGCAACATGTAAGAGACTCATTGGTTGGTACGGTAGAAAAAAGAGGAATCTCTGGAGGGCAAAGGAAACGAGTGAACGTTGGTGTCGAAATGGTCATGGAACCTTCTCTATTGATATTAGATGAGCCTACCACAGGTTTAGATAGTGCATCTTCACAATTACTTCTTAGAGCACTTCGACGTGAAGCACTTGAAGGAGTCAATATTTGTATGGTCGTGCATCAACCGAGGTACGTTATGTCCATTATGATTTATGTCACAAAAGAGTATGGTTTTTAGAGTTTTTGTAATAGTGTTTGTTTTTATTATTAGTTATATGATGTACAAAATGTTCGATGACATGATAATACTAGCAAAAGGTGGCATTACCGTATACCATGGGTCAGTCAAGAAAATCGAAGAGTATTTTGCTGGAATCGGGATCACGGTTCCGGATCGTGTGAATCCTCCTGATCATTATATAGACATTCTTGAAGGTATAGTGAAACCAAATGGTGATATAACCGTACAACAACTTCCTGTGAGATGGATGCTACACAATGGTTACCCCGTGCCTCACGATATGTTAAAGTATTGCGATGGACTACCTTCATCATCTGGATCGGTTCAAGATGATTCGTCCGAAAAATCTTTTAGTACTGATTTATGGCAAGATGAGAAAACTAATGTGGAGATCCAAAAAGATCAGTTACAAAACAATTACTCCAACTCTCAAGATAATTCTAATCGAGTAACTCCTAGTATAGGTCGACAATACAGATATTTCATTGGAAGGTATGGTTTTTCTAAACTCGATAAATTCGATAATTTGTTTTATATGTTATATAAAACTATAGTTTATATGTTTCAGGGTTGGGAAACAACGACTTAGAGAAGCAATTGCTACACATATACGATCATAGCTGTCTGTAAGTTTTCAAATGTATACAAATATTCATGAGAATTCGCGATTTTTGGACCATTAACTAAGTTTTGTGTATATTTTTTTGTTGTTGTAGCTCTTTTGTGTAAGATTTCAGCGTTGAGATCTTTCTCTGTAGATAAATTACAATATTGGAGAGAAAGCGCAGCTGGAATTAGTAGTTTGGCACATTTTATGGCCAAAGATACAATGGACCATTTTAACACAATTATGAAACCTTTAGTCTACTTGTCCATGTTCTACTTCTTCAACAACCCGAGATCTAGTTTCGAAGACAACTACATTGTACTAGTATGCTTGGTCTACTGCATAACGGGCATGGCTTACATATTTGCCATATTGTACAGTCCTAGTGCGGCTCAATTGGTTTGTCCTCACTTTCTAATAACTCATATATAAGTTTCATGAGATTCAAGGACTTATATAACTTAAAATTTACACTAACCACAGGTTACCTTATTGTTCGTGTAGATGTCGTGTTAGTACCCGTTGTTTTGACTCTCATCGCGAATCAAGATAAAGAAAGCCTTGTACTTAAATATCTCGGAATCTTCTGCTACCCGAAATGGACTCTTGAAGCTTTTGTCCTTTACAACGCTCAAAGGTAGAACGTTTTTAATTTTGTTGGAATATACATCGGAAATGAAAATAATTCAACAACAGTCTATAGAAAAAAATGAACCATCCACTAATTACCATTTAATTTTGAGTTGGAAACCTTTTTTTTTTTTTTTTTGTCACGTAATTTATTCTGAATTCACTATTTAATTTTGGGTATTTTGTTGGGCTAGGTACTCTGGAGTGTGGGTGGTGACTAGATGCAGCTCACTGTCTCAATACGGATATGATCTTAGCGATTGGATCTTATGTCTCATTGTTCTTATTCTCATGGGACTAATATGCCGATTTATAGCTTACTTTTGCATGGTAACCTTCAAAAAGAAATAATCTATTACATGTGATTAAAAGGCAAATTGTACAAATCCTGTAAAAAAGGTTGTGTTTTTGATACATTATCATCGATCGATGAGTTATATAAGTAGTTTTGTAGAACTCCAGTTTTGTTCTTTACGCATACTTTAATTCCATTTTGTAAAAGAATTTGTAGATAATGTGATCTCCTTTACTACTTGAGAAATGAGAACGTATTTTAGTTATGATTGATACACTAAAGCCATGTGCATTGGTCATCTTTAGGTGTCTAAGATCATCTCCATCAGAGTGTCTAAGGAGTATTTTAGAGGAGTCTTAGGCTTAGGTGGAATAAAAAATAATGTTAAATGGGCTTAATAAGCAAGACTCGGATCCATAACAGGACTTCTAAGACCTGCTAAGATACGGACAGGTGTCACATCGTGAGTGGTTTTGCGGTTTTAATTAAAACAAATGAAAAAAAAAACACTTTTCTCTCTCTCTTTCTCTCGTCTCTCCTCTCTGTCGTGTTGATCCTTGGACAAGAACACGATTTTTTTCTTCCCGATATACCAACGGAATCCGTCTATTGTCGACGAAATCACCGTCAATTTGGCTTTGTTCTATTGCTCCAATTGCATGTGAATTTGGGAGGAAATTAGGTTGAGTTAAATTTAGGGTTTTGGTCTGGAATTGGATTTTCTTTTTAAATTGAGTTTAGTAATGGTTAGATTGGTGCTTCATTGATCTATTTGAGTTGTTTAGATGAAGAATTAGAGTTGTATTTGAATTCCAATGTTGTGTTTGGTTAGGTAGAAAGTTGAAGGATTCGTGGAACATGATTTCTTATGATTGCATATAGGAATGTGTCATTGTTTAGATGGCGTTGGAATATTCTGAAATTCGTTTTTGTGAGTTGCACATTTTTTATAATGAATTGAGAGGTTGAGAAGCAATAATAATCAATGGATCACCACTTAGCAGAATCCATTATTGTTATGAATGTTGAGAATCTATAACCTTTTGTGTCATTGTTTGAGATGTGATTTGAATTGAAATCCATTTCAATCGTCTTGTCCTCTAGGTCCTGCAATAGTTAAACTTAAAATTTCAAAAACAATCCAGTTGGTATTGGTTTTGATTGACTAGATGACTAGATGAACCCCTGAGTTAAAAATTAATTTGTGTAGTTTGGTTTATTGAGCTAATAGAGATACCTGGCTCTAATTTATCGAGGAATAGATTTAAGGTACGAAATCCTCTTTGTGATCAGTGTAATTGGAGGTTTTACAGAATGAAAATGAACTAATTCTTTGTTTTCCTCTGTTTCTGCAATGATAATGAATTCATTTCCAAGGATCTGGTTATGGATTTTATGTTTGGCTGTTGATTTATACAGATTCTGGAAATTTGGCGGAAACCTTCTAATATTAAGATCCACCAATGGAAACCAACAAAATTAAAATCTCTTAGAAAAGATCTTTAAGAGGTGATGATTAACAATTTATATTAAAAATATTTCTAAGATCCAAAATCAGGGATCCATTGATGGAGATGCTCTTAAGGGTGTTTAATCAATTTAATATAATAAAACTTAAGAACATAAAATATAGATCCAGATTCTAATTAGGACACTTAAAAATGTTTTAGATCCCTCGACGTGGCTTGCTGTGATTGGTTGTTGATCGTGGCATGCTGTGATTGGTTGGTGATAATAATTATGTTTTAAAGTTTTCAATGTCATTTATGTTTCAAATTTTATTAAATGTTTTTATGTTCATGTTTTAAATGTTTTTATGTTCTATCTAATATACTTCCTCTGTTTCGTAGAGAATGATGTTTTGCATTCTTCACACAAATTAAGAAACAATTAATTACTTTTTAACACTAACTATTTTTCAATAATTATTAACGAATAGTAATTCAAAAATTAGAATAGTTTTTGAAGTTTACAATTTCTTAACATTAATTATCAAAAAGTACATTTAAAACTCCACAACATTAATATTTGTGGAACAAAATAAAAATCCAAAACATCATTCTTCAAGGAACGAAAGGAGTACTATATTTACAACAAAAAAAATAATAATAATAATTTGTTTAAGACACTCAAATTTTGGTGTGTTCATTGGATGAGTCCAAAATAAAAGATTTCAAGAGTATCTTAAACATAAAAGTGAATAAATTTTAACTGAAAAAGGTTTAAGACACTAGTTATATGAATTCCAAGCTTTAATCATTAAAATTAATTTTTATTTAATATATAAGACACTTGGTTTATGGCAAAACCTGCTAAAAAAAAAAATGCAAACAAACAAGAAAGGTTCGGTCGTGATAATCAACTTGTAACGGCAGTATTATGTACTATACTCAAAAACTTAACGAATAACTCCGTTTTGAATCTTTTGTTGTAACGAAAACCTATGGATCATAAATCCACAAAATTATAACGTCATTTGAAACGAAGTAATGCAACCCAAATTTTCCTACGTTATTGACGATCATATATAATTGTTGAATAAAAATCTACATATTACGTTAGTTGACTTTTTATTCGTTATACGTTAACTTATATAAATACTTCATTCATATACTGATATACGTTACGTTCAAGTTGTGTTGTTAGCATATGTTATGGATCTTTGGAATTAAAAGCAATTTTATAACTAAATGATTTTGAGATTAAAAAAAATCAATTTTTTAATTATTTATTGAATAAATAGAAAATTTTAGTTAAAGACATTTTTTAAAGGAAATCAAAGTCAACCAAGCATGTTCTTTTTATTTGATAAAATGAAATGAATATAAAGTCTTAAACAATTTTAAACGTCTTTAATAACTTTAAGTAGACTACAATATTCAACGCTCCTATTTTTATGATTTTGTTTTCAAGAAAACAAACACTTAAAATCAGAAATCCAGGTAAAGAAACAAATTCAGTCCAACAGAAGATCACCTTGAAGCTGTTTAAAAATCCTCTCACCAAAATCTTTCATCTCTAAACAAAAGAAGAATCAAATAACTCGAAAGGATCAAATATTTCTCACAATGTTTACATCTAGAAACATAGTGTTTGGTCTCTTCGTCGCAACACTCCTTGTATCTTCTGGCAACGCGGCCGAAAACGCTATGGCGCAGCCACATTTCCCCGCGATTCTAATCTTTGGCGACTCAACCTTAGACACAGGGAACAACAACTATTATTCACAAGCCGTATTCAAGGCTGAGCATCTTCCTTACGGAGTTGATCTTCCCGGCCACGAAGCTAGCGGAAGATTCTCAAATGGAAAGATAATATCTGACATCATTGCGACCAACCTTAACATCAAAGAGTTTGTTCCTCCGTTTCTACAACCAAACATATCTGACCAAGACATTGTTACCGGTGTCTGTTTTGCATCTGCGGGCGCGGGTTATGATGACCGGACCTCGCTCTCGAGCAAGGCCATCCCAGTCTCAAATCAACCAAGCATGTTCAAGAATTACATTGCTCGTCTCAAAGGTATCGTAGGAGACAAGAAAGCGATGGAGATCATTCAAAACGCTTTAGTGGTCATCAGCGCAGGGCCTAACGATTTCATCTTGAACTATTACGATATCCCCACAAGGCATAGAGAGTTTCCTGATATCTATGGTTACCAAGACTTCGTGCTCAAGAGGCTTGAAGGTGTTGTCAGAGTAAGAAATTGTGTTTGATATTTGTTTCGTCTCATGTTAGGTTTCTCAGTTTGCATATTTTTATGTGTGTATAGGAGCTTTACGGTTTAGGCTGCCGGAACATTATGGTCGGAGGGTTGCCGCCGATGGGGTGTTTGCCGATCCAAATGACAGCCAAATCGCAAACAGTCATGAGCAGAACTTGCTTGGAGCAAGAGAACAAAGACTCAGTCTTATACAATCAGAAACTTGAGAAGAAATTGCCACAAATCGAAGCGTCTCTTCCAGGAAGCAAGTTTCTATACTCCAATGTCTATGATCCTGTGATGGACATGATCCAAAATCCTAGCAATTATGGTACATGTGATTTCTTCCTTGTTCCACAAGTCATCAAAATCTCTACTTATATTCACTGATGCCCTAATTAATCGAAACAGGGTTCAAGGAGACGAAGAAAGGATGTTGTGGAACAGGATACTTAGAAATGAGCTTTATGTGTAATGTCTTTTCAAAGACTTGTCCAAATCATTCAGATCACTTGTTTTGGGATTCCATTCATCCTTCGGAAGCTGCTTACAAATACCTAGGCAACTTCATAGATGCTCAGATCCAAGAATGGCTTAAGGCTTAAGTCACTTCGTTAGCGAGATTTATGAATTAAACAATGTATTTTTGCCTTGGAAACCACAACATACATCTATGGCCCCCATAGAGATCTATGTATCTAATGGGTGCTTTTTTTTGTTGAAACTTTCTAATGGGTGCTTCATATTGGAATGATTTATATCTTAACTAAATAGAAATTTATATTTGATAACAAATTTAAAATGTTGCATGAGATCATTTTCTTCTTTTTCATCTTGCTATGGTTTGTATTTATTTGGTTTTACATCAGTGAGAAGCTCATATGTTTAGATTAATTTAAGTTATATTTAAACTTAGTGAGGAAAATATATGAACCGTCTTTGAACATGACAACACATAATTTCAAAAAAAAAAAAAAAAAAAAAAAAAAACATGATGTTGGGGTCGGTTTTCACCCCCTCAACACTAACATTCAAAGTCAAATGTTCAAAGACATGATTCCCAGGGCTCTCTAAGAAGAAGGTATGGCAGCACCTAAGTTCTCCTGCAGAGCAAGGAAAATGACCGAGGAGTGAAGCGAAGCTGGTCGGTCCAGAGCAAGGCAGGACCGACTGCGAGCTCGGCTTCCCTGGACGACCACGTACTCGGCCTCTCCACGCGACCGCAAGCTCGGCCCCTCCGTGCGACCACGAGCTCGGCCTCTCCACGGGCGAGCGCAGCTTTGAGCACGGCATCATCCAGCCCGGCCGACCGTGGCCTCGGCCCAGGGGCCGATCGCACACTCTTTTCAGCTGCTGAACACGTCCTCGGTCAATTACGATCTTCGGCCCAACCATGCAAAGCCCATGTCAATGACCGACTCAAGCAAGGCGATTCTGCGGAGACTTAGGAGTGCTGAACCGTCTTAGAGTAGTATAAATAGCTAATGTAAAAACCCTAAGAGGGGGATCCGCAATTTCAATACGCAAACTTGTACTCAAAGCTTTTCTGAGCAATAAACAATCTCTTTACATCTTTCTTGGCCCTAGCTTACCATAGAAATCTCACAAGCTTCCCTAGAACTCTTACAAATTCTAGTTGTGTTGGTTTCGACCCCCACAATTTGGCGCCGACTAAGGGGAACTAACTGCAGATTTCTGACACTCAAGAGTTAGGGTTTTCATCACACGATCACGATGTCAAGCAACACCACGAGCAACGAAGGATCTTCGTCTCACCAGCACGACGAAGACAGACGCAACTCCACGGAGAACACGGTGCCTCCCGCTCCTAACGCCGCAATTGACCTCACACAGATCAAGCAGATGCTTGAGACTCTGGCGAAGAAGACTGACGATACGGCCAGCGAGCTGCAATCGCTCAAAAAGAGGAAGCGCAGAAGGTCCCGTGTCCGTCCGACGCGCCTCAGATTCAATACACCGCGAGCTACTCGGAGGGGTCAACACGAGGAGCTGCCACCTCGGACCGATCGCTCGGATCCAGAGGATCTGCCTCCACCACCGCCTCGTCGGGATTTCGATCCAACTCCTGAGCGTGTGATCGAGGAGTCAGACGAAGATCACCCCCCTCGGAGGCGAGTTCGAACCGATACAGCTACTGGCGACGCTGAGGCTGGGGAAGAAGTGGCCCGGACTACAGCAGGTTACTACAGAAGGGAGCAGGAGCGCAGGACTCCTCGAGGCTCCCGTGACGAAGAGGTCGCCGCCCTGAAGTCCCAGCTGGATCATGTCGTCTTAGATCTGAGGACGACTAAACTGCAGATGTATCGGAGCACCGGGAAGGCTCCCGGGGTCGCTTACGTGTTGGAGAAGGCACGGAACACCCCCTTCGCAGATAACATCTCAGGGGCTAGGATTTCTGACCCGGGAAGGATTAGGCTTCCGACTTACGAAGGGACCTCCGATCCCGCTGATCATCTGATGGAGTTTGAGGTGGCCCTAGGAAGGGCAAATTTCAGAGATTCCGAGAAGGACATCGGATACTGCAAGCTATTCGTGGAAAGCTTGAAAGGACCTGCCCTCCAGTGGTTTTACAAGCTGGAGAAGAATTCTATCCACACCTTCCAGCAGCTCACCGAGATGTTCGTCCAACACTATAACATCTTCGCTGAACGGAAGATCTACGATGCGGACCTGTGGACCAACAAGCAAGCAGAAGGTGAAAGCTTGCGGTCTTTCATGACAAGGTTCAAGGACACCTTGTCAAAGGTGGATGGAATCAGTAGCACATCCGCACTGGAAGCGTTGAGGGGTGCAGTGAGATGTCCATCCCCGTTTTGGCAAGAGCTCACCATCAATCCTCCAACGACGATTCAGGACGCCCTTCACCGTGCAGCTGATTTTGCCCGAAGCGAAGAAGAGCTCCGCGCCAAGAGGGGTGGTAAAGCGAAGCAGATAGGCGAACCTTCCCAGGTTCTGACCCCAGCTGCTTCTAAAAGAAGTAATCCCGCCTTCGTTCAGTTTGAAGGGGGAGCAGGCGGAGCTCACAATTACCAGATCGATTCACCTGGCTACGGCAGAGGTCGAGGCTGTGGTCGGGAACGTGGCAGAGGAAATCTCACTTGGGTAAGAGACCCGAAGGAGTATGATGAGAAGTTGTATTGTGATTTTCACAAAGCAACTGGGCACTCCACCGCGAGGTGCCGAGAGTTGGGTCGACAGCTAGCTGCTAGGCTGGCCGAAGGTACCCTCAAGGGTAACATCAGTCTGTCGGACTTCAAGCCAGAGGAGAAGTTTCGAGATGCTACTGAGATCCAGACTGAGAACCCCAGGCGACAGCGTCGTGGAGATAATCCCGAAAACGGAAGCACCCATGGTACTATCTCCGTGATCCTGGGAGGATCGCAATACTGTGCCGATAACGAAGCTGCATTCAAGGCCTATCAGCGGCGCGCTGAGGTTTGCGCCAACATCTCGACATCTCCAACAACAAGGCGTGCTAGTGATCCCGTCACTTTTAACGAAGTGGATGCTGAAGGCATCGATCATCCGCACAACGATTTGTTGGTAATCAACCTGACCGTCTACGACTTCAATGTCGCTCGAGTCCTCATTGACACCGGAAGCTCAGTGGATGTCATCTTTCGGGAAACACTCGAGAAGATGAAGATCGACCAGTCCCTCATCACAGGACAGCCAAAGCCTGTAACGGGCTTCTCAGGTGAAACAACCTGGACACGGGGAACGATCCGCCTGCCAGTCCAAGCTGGAGGTGTTAAGAAGATGGTCAACTTCGCAGTGTCCGATCATCCTGCCATCTACAATCTGATTATGGGGACACCATGGCTCAGTCAGATGCGAGCAGTGCCGTCGACATACCACCTTTGCTTGAAATTCCCAACCAGCCAAGGCGTTCACACGATCTTTGGTAGTCAAAGGGATTCACGCACGTGCTTCTTAGCAGAGCACAAGTTGCGCAACCGTGAAGAGAGCAAGGGATTGAATCTAGAAGCTCACGACCAAAAGAAAGACGACTCGGACTCACAAGGGCCACGGAAGAAAGCGAAGGCCGGGTCCGATCAAGTGAAGGACCTAACCACCCTCTTATAGCAATTACAGATTGCAGAGGGTCGTGAAGAAGAAGAGCGACCCACCTGCGAGCCTGTGATCTCTGTGTGCATTGATGAACAGCACCCGGAGAGGTGCGTTGAGATCGGAGCTGCTCTTGATGAAGAGCTCAAAACAAAGTTGGTGGTTTTTCTCTGGAAGAACATCAACACCTTTGCCTGGGCCGCTGAAGACATGCCCGGAATAGACATCAGCGTCACGAGCCACGAGCTCAACGTAGATCTAACATTTAAACCGGTCAAGCAGAAAAGAAGGAAGTTGGGTCCTGAGCGAGCAAAGGCTGTGAATGACGAAGTCGAAAGGCTTCTGCGAGTAGGATCAATAACCGAGGTCAAGTACCCTGACTGGCTCGCCAACCCAGTTGTGGTAAAGAAGAAAAATGGGAAGTGGCGCGTCTGTGTTGATTTCACAGACCTTAACAAAGCGTGCCCGAAGGACAGTTTCCCTCTACCTCACATAGATCGCTTAGTGGAAGCAACGGCGGGTAACAAACTGCTTAGCTTCATGGACGCCTTTTCAGGCTATAATCAAATCCTAATGCACCCTGAGGATCGTGAGAAGACGGCCTTCATCACGGACAGAGGTATCTACTGCTATAAAGTAATGCCCTTCGGCCTGAAGAATGCTGGTGCAACGTATCAGAGACTGGTGAACAAGATGTTCCAAGACCAGTTGGGAAAGACCATGGAGGTTTATATTGACGACATGCTCGTTAAATCACTCGAGGAAGAAGATCACATTTCCCACCTAGAAGAATGCTTCAATCAGCTGAACCTCCACAACATGAAGCTCAACCCAACGAAGTGTCGGTTTGCTGTAACCTCTGGTGAGTTCCTTGGATACCTGGTCACTCGCCGGGGTATTGAAGCCAATCCGAAACAAATCGATGCCTTGATCCAGATGGCTTCACCAAAGAATAAGCGCGAAGTACAGAGGCTGACTGGGAGAGTGGCTGCACTCAATCGGTTCATTTCCCGATCCACTGATAAGTGTCTGCCTTTCTACAACACTCTACGAGGCAATAAGCAGTTTGAATGGTCAGAGAAGTGTGAAGACGCCTTCAAGCAACTGAAGGAGTATCTGGCGACGCCTCCCATCCTTGCTAAGCCAGTAACTGGTGAACCTCTCTTTCTCTACATCGCTGTCTCAGAAACAGCAGTCAGTGCCGTCCTTGTGCGTGAGGAAAGAGGCGAGCAGAAGCCTATTTTCTATGTGAGCAAGACACTCACAGATGCTGAAACGAGATACCCTCAATTGGAGAAGCTGGCATTAGCCGTCCTCATGGCCTCAAGGAAACTAAGGCCTTACTTCCAATCGCACTCGATCGTTATACTTAGCACCTTCCCGCTACGATCGGTCTTACACAGCCCAAGTCAGTCCGGTAGGCTGGCCAAGTGGGCTGTAGAGCTCAGCGAGTACGACATCGAATATAGAGGGCGGACGTGCAATAAATCTCAAGTACTGGCGGACTTCCTCATAGAACTTCCAGAGGACAGCAATTCCAAGGAGGTGCCGCCGGGGATTTGGCAGCTGTACGTAGACGGTTCGTCCTCAAAGAACGGTTCCGGAGTTGGGATACGACTCCTGTCACCAACTGGAGAGGTCCTTGAGCAATCATTCCGACTTTTGTTTAAAGCTTCTAACAACGAGGCAGAGTATGAAGCCCTTGTCGCCGGTCTGAGGCTCGCCCAAGGGCTACGAATCAAACACATTCACGTGTTTTCGGATTCACAACTCGTAACCAGTCAGTTCAGCGGCGAGTATGTCGCAAAAGACGACCGAATGGAAGCTTATCTGAAGGTAGTAAGGGACTTGGCTGCTTCATTTCAAGAGTTTATCCTCACAAGGATTCCTAGAGGTGAGAATATGGATGCTGACGCATTGGCAAATTTGGCCTCCGCTACCACTGCGCCAGAGGATCCAGCTCTAAAGCGAGTTATCCCAGTTGAGTTCATCGAATTCCCTAGCACCAAGAAGGATGCAGCACTCGCTATCCTGACACGTTCCCAAGCAGCGAAGCAAGCAGACGCCCTTGTGGGGCCTACTGACGAAGATATAGGAATGGCAGTAGAACCAGAAATCCAAGACGCTGACATGCGTGACACCAACAACCCACATCATACCGAAGCAATCCCAATGGACGCTGACACTGAAGGATCTGAGTATGGCTGTGACAAGCTCTGGATAAGTGAGATACGAGAATATATCGCCGATGGCAAATTGCCCAGCAGCAAGTGGGCTGCTCGCAAACTACGAAAGCAAGCCGCGCGTTATGTTCTCCTTGACGGAAACCTCTTCAGATGGGGATTCTCTGGTCCAATGCTTACATGTGTAGAAGGAGAGAAAGCACGACAGATAATGGAAGAAGTTCATAGTGGTTCTTGTGGCAATCATTCAGGAGGGAAAGCACTTGCTATAAAGATCAAGAGACATGGTCACTTCTGGCCTACTATAGTAGGTGACTGCACTAAGTTCTCAGCCAAATGTGAAAAGTGCCAGCGACACGCTCCGAAAATCCATCAACCGACTGCAATGCTCTCCTCCGTCACCTCACCTTATCCGTTCATGAGATGGGCCATGGACATCGTTGGACCATTGCACCAGTCACGGCAGAAGCGGTTCTTACTCGTCCTAACAGATTACTTCTCGAAGTGGGTGGAAGCTGAAGCTTATGCTAACATCAAAGATGTTCAAGTGGAGAGCTTTGTATGGAGGAACATCATATGCCGTCACGGAGTACCATACGAGATAGTAACTGACAATGGTTCGCAGTTCATATCTAACCGGTTCGAGTCGTTCTGCTCAAAATGGAACATCCGGCTTAGTAAGTCTACGCCTCGCTACCCTCAAGGCAATGGGCAAGCAGAAGCTATCAACAAGACAATCCTTGATGGCCTTAAGAAGCGTTTAGAGGCGAAGAAGGGTCGCTGGGCCGACGAGATTGAAGGGGTATTGTGGTCCCACCGCACCACTCCCCGCAGAGCAACAGGCGAAACCCCTTTCGCCCTTGTCTATGGCACCGAGTGTGTCATCCCGTCCGAAGTCTGTTCGCCTGGTGTACGCCGTCAGTTGCTACCTCTCCACGAGCCTATCAACAGCACAATGCTCCTTGACGCGTTGGATTTCCTCGATAAACGACGTGACCAAGCGCTTATTCGGATCGCCAACTATCAGAACGCCGCTTCCAAGTACTACAATTCCAAGGTCAAAGAAAGGAGTTTCTACCCAGGTGACTTAGTCATGTGAGAGGTATTCCAGAACACAGCGGAACCCAACGCTGGCAAGCTCGGAGCCAACTGGGAAGGCCCATACAGAGTTACCACAGTTGTTCGTCCTGGTGTCTATGAGCTCGCCACCATGACCGGGACTCCAATCCTCCATTCCTGGAACGCAAGGCATTTGAAGAAGTACTATCATTAGTCTTCTCTCCTTTACTTGAACTACGAGGCGACTTGATCCCTGCAAAGGGTACGTAGGCAGCCTGTCTTCGGATAGGTTCAGTTGCCCCCCCTCCATCCAAAGAGGGGGATTTTACGCTTCATCAGTCTCATTGCCAGAGGAACTCTATGATCTCCTCCGCCTTAGGGGGGGGGGGGGGGGGGAGTGAGTGTTTTACTCTGCTTTCAGACGAAGTCAGCAGCCTCCTTCGTCTCGAAGGGGGGGAGTGGGGTACCCGTACTCCACTCTTCCACAACAGCCTCAGTGGCGTACAGCTTTATCAGTCACGAGCCTCATGGCTTAAATCAGAGTCGTTCCGCTTTCATTGCTGCTGGCCACAGTAATGAATGCGGAGATGCGAACACACTGACATCCATAACGGATTCAAGCGCGCTATATAAGTACCAGTGTTCAGTACTGGGGCGGATGTACCCACTTGACCACTCAGAAACCCAGCAAATATCGTTGGTAATGCAGCTGCTAGTGACCTCCGTTCGGCCTATACCCTGAGCGTGTCACTCTGAAACCCAGGACAAGCACTGGTCGAATTCAAGGTGAACTTGCTCTCGGACAGACGTGTCTAGAAGAGCTGCACCATTTTGCGAAACCCAACAGCAACGTTGGTGATAAAGAGCATGAGCGCATTAGCGTTTTCACAGTCTCAACAAGAGCCTCATACATGAGCAAGCACAATGAGAAGTCGCCAGACCTCTGATCAATCGCGGGGTCTTACGGCCCTTGGTTCACCAAGCCCAACGCTGGTGTTGGCAAATACATGACAGAAACGCTTAAACAGCCTAAAGAATTCCTAAGTATAGGTACAACATCAACAATATCTAAAGCAAAACCTGAATCTGTAACCATCAAGGTTAAACATCAGCAAAAGCTACAAGTCATCTTGCATTCACCACAATGCAAGGCTCCAAAATAATAGCAAGGATACAAACCATCCAATGCTACAACCGAAAATTATCAAGTCCAACAAGAGTTTTTAGAAACAAAAGGTTATAAATAAACTAGGTCATAATAGAAGAGCAACGGTCGCTCATCGGTCACACCTCTCCGTTGGCAACATCAATATCCTCTGAGATCTCCAAAGCTTGCCTCACGCTAGAAACAAGCTCATCAAACACATCACGAGCGTCGTAGATCGGGATCTTCCTCTCGACCAAAAGCTCTGATGCAGCGTCCAAAGACGCTCCATCAGACCCACGGAGACGCTCAATAAGCTCCAAGCTCGCATCGATCTCAGCAAGATCCAGCATGTTATCCTTCGCTGTCCCCTCAAGCCTAGCGAGCGACCTGGCAACCTGTCGGGTCCGGCTAGCAAAGCTACGGTCTGCCTCCTCTTTGGTCCTAGAAACGGCCTCCTCGATCTGGGCGTCCCTAAGACTCTCGGTTTCCAACAGCTTGCTCTTAAGCGAAGTGATCTCCTCCTTGTTCTTCGCATGCCGCGAGGACGCCTTAGACAACTTCCCGCTCAACTCATCCGACCTCTGTTTCGCGGAAGCGACATCGTCCTCGAGGGCTAGGACCTTCTCAGCAAGCTCAGCGTTGGCCCTCCTGGCTTCGCTAACCTCACGGTCACGAGAACGAGAGTCCTCCTCAAAGCAGAAAGCCATGCCATCCAGCTGGGTGGAGAGCTGCGCATACAAAGGAAAACAAACATAACGCTGGAATAAGTGGAGAAACAATAACAAGGACAAAGAGAGAAAGATAGAGAGATCAAACCTCAGCCACTGTGGCTCTCGCCAGCGCAAGAGCCCTCTCGCCAGAGCCAAGAGTTGAAGAGTGCGCAGCTGCAGCACCATCACTGATCGGATCGCTAACGAACGCCAAAGAAGGACCCACTTTCTGTCGCTTCGGAGGTACCTCATCAGGAGTGCCTCCCGCCTTACCTTCCGATCCAAGGGCCCTCTTCCGCTGTTGCTCACGCCGCCTAGCAATCTCATCAGGAGTGAGGTTAGAACCACGAGGCCGCTGAGCTGATGCAATAGGAGTCTTGGGCGTTGTGGATGACGGAGCACCCGTCTGCAAGCCTGCCCTCGCTGAGACTGCGGCGCTCGTCGACGCCGCCTTCGCCGATTCGGCTCGCTGAAAAGCGGAGACTCTAGCAGAGCCTCGTCCAAGGACCTTCCCTGGGAAGATCCGAATGGAGAGCGCTCTCCGGATCCTCTGACAGGTGAAAGACTTCACCCAATCACCATCTCCAGAGGCCAGGGCGCTGTGGATAGCCGCCGCCTCACTCCGGCTCACTGTCTGGGATGCTGGTTTCACTACGAAAACAAAGCTACACATTAGTGCACAAGGCACGAACACTGTGCAAAAGAGGATTTCTCTAAGTATAGAATTACCTCGTCTCTCCCAACTCGTTCTGAGGAGGGGAATGCAATCAGCCTCAACACTCTTTTCGGAGATTTTGACGAAGAAGAACCGGTCCTCGAAGTAGTCATCCTTGCTCGGGAAACCACTAATAAGAGTACGACCCGGAACCGGGGTGACGCAATACCTCAGCTCATCTACACGGCCACGGGGCCTGAAGTCCAGTAGAGAGGACAGTTGCCCGATGCTAATCTCCGCGTTGCATTCCCTGCTCAGCACGTAAATCCCGATGACTTGCCTCAACCCTCTGGGGTTGATCTGAGCAAGAGAAACGCCGTTCGCCTCTAAGAAACGAAGGAGGAAGCCAGGTACCGGGAACCACAGCAAACAATGCTCGATGAAGTTCTCATACAAGGTAAAGTGTCCTGGAGGCGGAGCGTCAGCCCGCTGAGTGTGGTCGGGAGCAACTAACTGGATCTCATCCGGAATCCCGCACTTTTTTCTGAGAATCTGCAGCGCCGTCTCATCAGACAAAGTGGATCCTAGGGGGTCCGGACGCGCATTCTTCTTCTTGACCACCGGGTGTCGTTCAACCTCTGCGGAGACATTATCATCACCGTCCTCATCATCGGAGGCAACCGACCTGAACGAAGAAGAGTCCGACGCCAAAGCGTTGGCTGCACCATCGGGGAGCCTTGGATCCTCATCATTGAGGGGAAAAGAGAGTCTGATCCCACCATTAGGGGCCATCAAATCCTCATCACCACTAAGCCTCCTCTCCTCCTCAATATCCGCTAAGCCATCAAAGATATCCTCGTCACTCTCATCGGACCCGCCGAGACGATGCCGTGGAACCGTGAGCTTTCTACGGTGGTGAAGCCCGGTGCCATCATCCTCAAGACGTGTTCGTTCGACGGACACGAACTCCGGGGTCGCTGAGGGCGGTGTCGGGACCATATCCTTGGAACGACTCGATGTCGCGATCACCGGGTCGCCTCGGTATGATGGTACGATCGCGAGGTCGGGCTTGAACGTTGCAACCGTGGGATCGGCTTGGCATGATGGTGCGATCGCAAGGTCGGGCTTAGACGTTGCGATCGTGGGATCGGCTCGGCATGGCGGTGCGATCACGCGATCGGTCTTCAACGGTCCGACCACGGGGTCGGTTTGACTATGTATCGCGACTGCGCCCTCGGTCTCGCGTGATGGTGCGACCACACGGTCGGTCCGGGTAGGCAATGCCGAGACGTCCCCAGCCTGGATCGGAAACCCGTCTATTCTTTCGGTTTGACTCGGCGACATCGCCGATTCACCACGGTCGATCGGACCAAGTTTCGCCTTATCCATAACACAATTCAATCTACATTAACCCCAAAGAAAAGATCAAAAGGTGGGATTTGATATTTCCTCATCAAAAAAGCACATCTCAAGAACAAACAAACTTTAAAGAAGGATTTTCAAGACATCAATCTAAAGCCAATCCTATCAACAGTTAAGGCTTGGGAACAATGGAAGTTGAGAGACTTGAGAATTCCTCCTAACAATATCTCTTAACCAAATCCAAGATCTAAGCTCATCTACTAAGATTTATGGAAATCAAAGAGAAAGTGAGACAATGGAGAAACTCACCAAGGAACAAAGGCAACCGGCGGGGTAAGAATCCGGCGACGGCGAGCTCGTGGTCGGCGGCGGTCCGGCGGTTGTTCCGGCGGTGAATCCGGCGGTGGCTTGATTTTAAAATTTTTTTTTAAAAGGAACCTTAGAAGGAAGAAGGAGAAAGAAAAAAAAAAAAGGTGTGGACCACATTCACAACCTTATCCTCTCATTTTTTACCAAGCGGGTCCCGTCTCCCATTTGAACACTTTCTTCCCTCCAGAAATCGCGTTGCTATCATCCGGAAAACGCCGCTGACAAATAGCAGTCGCGGCACGGAGTCTTAAAACCTCCGTAAAGAATATATGAAGTCTTAAAATCTTCGAGAGAAAAAAAAAAATCATTGACATTTGCAATCGCAACACGGAGTCTTAAAATCTCCATAAGAAATACGAGGTCTTAAAACCTTCGGGAACAAAAAAAATCTTGTTTCTGCAGAAAACGCAGCAACTTCCGTAGACGAAGCATGAAGTCTTAAAATCTTCACAACGCTTGCAGAGTCTTAAAACCTCTTGCGAAAAGTCACTCTTTACCACTGCAAGGCAAAACGAATGTATACCTTGACTTTAAACGTTGATGCTGATATCTAGATACATCTTTTATCTCGACACTGTTAGCTCTAACACTGCCGAGCTGGGGGGCTAACTGTTGGGGTCGGTTTTCACCCCCTCAACACTAACATTCAAAGTCAAATGTTCAAAGACATGATTCCCAGGGCTCTCTAAGAAGAAGGTATGGCAGCACCTAAGTTCTCCTGCAGAGCAAGGAAAATGACCGAGGAGTGAAGCGAAGCTGGTCGGTCCAGAGCAAGGCAGGACCGACTGCGAGCTCGGCTTCCCTGGACGACCACGTACTCGGCCTCTCCACGCGACCGCAAGCTCGGCCCCTCCGTGCGACCACGAGCTCGGCCTCTCCACGGGCGAGCGCAGCTTTGAGCACGGCATCATCCAGCCCGGCCGACCGTGGCCTCGGCCCAGGGGCCGATCGCACACTCTTTTCAGCTGCTGAACACGTCCTCGGTCAATTACGATCTTCGGCCCAACCATGCAAAGCCCATGTCAATGACCGACTCAAGCAAGGCGATTCTGCGGAGACTTAGGAGTGCTGAACCGTCTTAGAGTAGTATAAATAGCTAATGTAAAAACCCTAAGAGGGGGATCCGCAATTTCAATACGCAAACTTGTACTCAAAGCTTTTCTGAGCAATAAACAATCTCTTTACATCTTTCTTGGCCCTAGCTTACCATAGAAATCTCACAAGCTTCCCTAGAACTCTTACAAATTCTAGTTGTGTTGGTTTCGACCCCCACACATGATAGCACATCTATTTATCTATTATATTATTAGAGAGGTAACTATGCACCAGAATGAAAGTTGAATTTTTATTACATCGGATTTTTATGTTGTCTTTACATGATTTTCATTTTTAACAGATATAATTGTTATTTATTTATTTATTTATTTATTAGTTATGGATATGTATAAATAGATATCAAATTTGATGATATCAAAATTACTTTCATCCTTATTTTGTTTTTTATTCTTATAATTTTGTATACCTTCTTCATGTTAAACAAATCAACACATACTCTTTCTTTTTTTTCATAGTTCCACTTTTTTTTTTTTTAAGTTTTTTTTCTTTCAGTGATTTGTATGTTCTATTCTCATGTTCTATTATATTATTAGAGAGGTAACTATGCACCATAATGAAAGTTGAATTTTTATTACATCGGATTTTTATGTTGTCTTTACATGATTTTCATTTTTAACAGATATAATTGTTATTTTATTTATTTATTTATTAGTTACGGATATATATAAATAGATATCAAATTTGATGATGTCAAAATTACTTTCATCCTTATCTTCTCTTTTTTTTATTCTTATAATTTTGTATACCTTCTTCATGTTAAACAAATCAACACATACTCTTTCTTTTTTCATAGTTCCACTTTTTTTTTTTTTAAGTTTTCAAGTTTTTTTTTCTTTTAGTTATTTGTATGTTCTATTCTCATGTTCTTATAATAATTTGTTTATTATTATTATTATTATTATTATTATTATTATTATTATTATTATTATTATTATTATTATTTGTCAACAGCATAAGACTCTTTTACCACCATCCAGTTACCCAATCTTGTGGTTGAGAGCTTACAAAAGAAACATTACGATCAATCATACGTGCACAATTCGCTAGCTTATTTGCCTGTGAATTATGTGTGCGCGGGATAAGGGATAACGTGAAGTAGTGAAACCTCGTCTTCAGCTTCTGAATTTCTTCTAACTCTATCGCAAACGTCGGCCACTCCATTGGTGTAGACACCATCTTCACCAAATCAGAACAGTCTGTTGCAAAAGCTACCTCTGTCTTTTGATTATGGAGCATACACTGCATAGCCCATATGAGTGCTTCTACTTCCGAATGCAAAGGAGATAAACTGCGTCTAGTGTTGCGAGCTCCCATTAGATCCACCTTATCATTGCTATGAAAAGCAAACCAAGCAATACCAGATGCAAAATCAGCATTCTTCCACGATCCATCCGTGTAACATTTTAACCCTGCGAACTGTTTGGGTTCCATGGTGAGTCCCATATCCATAGTAGTCAATGGAGGTTACTCCAAGAAAGCTTTTTCCCAAGCCTGAGCTTCTACCGCTGCATTACGGACCACAATGTGGGGATCCACATCTATACCTCTGAAAACCTTATCATTGCGAGCTCTCCAAATATACCATAGGGTCCAAGGGAAAATATTATCCTGATGTCCAATAGGCATCCTCCAGAAAAGATAATCCATATTTGTCCAATGAGATGATACCAAAAATATACTTGGTGCTGTCGGAGTAGTCGATAATGCCCAGGTTTGAAATGCTGGAGGGCATTCAAAAAGGACATGATTGATCGTCTCCTCTAAGCCACACCGAGCACATTGTGTATCACATCTAATTCCACGATTTCGTAAATTAGTTGTTACTGAAATACATCCCGTAATAATTTGCCATAAAAAATGTCTTAATTTTGGCGGACATTGTACCTTCCAGGATTGAACCTGTAGTGGTTGTATTGTTGGACCAAAAACCAAAACTCGATGCGAATCCATACTATTATGTTCCACTTGGTACCCAGATTTAACCATATATTTACCAGATTTTGTATGATACCAATTTTGTAAGTTCGGCGCAAAGAGATTTCCTATCGGAATGCTGCGAATAATTTCCACGTCTTTGGGTACTATTATTGCATTAATTAAATCTATATTCCAAGTCTTTGTCAAAGGATCCACCAAATGGGAAACTTTGAAGGATGTGTAGTAATTTGTTGTTTTACAAGTGGCTGCCCGAGGCGGTTGAGCTGGGATCCAAGGGTCCGTCCACACAGAAATGGAGGACCCTGACCCAACTCGTTTGATTAGACCTTTTCTAACCAGGGGTCTCGCCGAAATAATACTTGTCCACCCATAAGATGGAGAGTATGAGGTACCTGAATCCATTGGAGTGGATTTTCTATAGTACCTGCCTTTGAAGACCTTGGCAAAAAGGGATTATGGGTTATCCAATAATCGCCAGAGTTGTTTTGCCAATAGGACCTTATTAAATTCCTCAATTGTCCGGAATCCAAGGCCACCATTCTGCTTATCCCTACATAGTTTTTTCCAAGCAATCCAATGCATCCCTCTTTGATTACCATTTGAGCTCCACCAAAATTGCGCCACTGCACTAGTCAATTTTGAGATTATCGTTTTAGGAAGTCTAAAACTAGACATAACATTATTTTTAGGTTATGAGTATTATAACTTCGGATGATAAAGTATGATTTCGTGATTGGTCTTTATTATAACATAAGATTGATCTTTATTATTAAATTCTTTTGTGTGGTGATTTGTACAAACTTTGGTTTGTTATTTTTTGATGTTTTGTAGGTTTCGTGTGGTGATAACTGATAAGTAATAAGGTACTTACATGTCTGTTCTTCTTTTATAGTTTTGTTAGTATATTGTTTTCTTACTAATCGTCTATCTTTGTTATAACAAATTGTTTGTTTTTTACTTTGTGTATGAGACTCCTTCGTCGATGTATGGTTTATTTTATTTTTAATAACAAAAAATTATATTAACAAGTTGTTTTGTCAATGATATGATTTGTGTTCGATGTTTTGTAGGTTTTTTGTGTATTGGTTATCTGATTAACAAGATATGTAATATATTGATTTATGATTTTTTTTTATTTTGTCCAAGTTGGTTTCAATTCGTATTTTGAGTCGTATGGGTTTTATACTCTTTATCGTCTATTTTTATGTTTAGATTCATAAATTAATCCGCCGATCAAGAATGTATATTTTCTTTTTGTTTGTGTATATAATCGATCTGATGTTTTGGTTTTTATTGATTTTGTTAATTTTTTTTAACATTGTTTATTATGTTATAGGCTTTTTCATTATGTTCTTCACTTTTTCTCTTGGTTTACATTCGAATAATGATAAATCTTTCTCTCGAATTGTTAATGTTTGGTAGATTTTGCAGGTTAATACTACGATTAACAAGGTAATGTATCTTTCTTCCACTTCCTAATGCCATGATGTTTTGGGGTTTTTTATTTTCTTTTTTTGCTTAACTTGATTTTGTTGCCACTACTACAAATTACCCTAGCTCCTTGCAGTCTCTCTTAAAACTCATATATATATTAGATCATGATTAATAAAGCCAAAACTCATATATCATGATTCATGGATAATTTTTGAAGTTTTTTTAATTTTTATTAGTATTTTGACGTGATGCTGGTCTGATTTTTTCATATGCGATATTCATCTAATAGGTTTGTTCAATGGTTTGTACACCGGATTGCAACTTTGTTTGAAGAGGTTTTATGAGATTTATTTTTTCAATCCTCAAATATGTATCTTTACATTGACCATGGTTTGAATCAAGCTTATTTATCTTTTGGATTTTGATAGCCTACTGGAGTTATTTTGAGTTTTGGGAAGAGTCGTCTATATCGAATGGTTTGTTTATTTATGCAGCTATATTTTGTGTATGTATTTTTTTTTTTTATCAGAATATTTTGTGTATGTATTATGTATATGCATAGACATATCTATATCTTATGTTCGTTAATGTTTCTTTATTCTTATAGGTTTTTACGTTCACTTATGTTGCTGCCTCTCTAAAATATGTATTAGAAAGGTGATTATGGTCAACTTGTTGACTCATTTGACTATTATTGAATTAAAAGGTGATTCTGAGGATAAATATGGTTGGAAAGATAGAGTAGGTTCTTCTAAGGATGGATTTAGTTTCTCTCATGTTCGGAAACAGTTGGCTGAACCAATCATTGAGGTAGCTTGGCACAAGGGAGTCTGGTTCTCTGGACATGTTCATAAGCATGCCTTCATTTTGTGGCTTGATTGTCTTGACAGATTAGCAACAAAGGCAAGGCTAAGGGCTTGGGGTGTTACGTCAAAATATTTTTATTGGAATTTTCAAAAAGAAAAAAAAAAATATATTTTTATTGTTTTCAATTTTCTGTATGTATCTTTGATTTCATCTTGACTTGATTATGTGTAAGAGTTTGACTACGATAGTGATGTTGGTGGCGTTGATCAGGAAGAAAATGTGCTTCATAGTGATGATCCGGATTTGTTTGTTCGATGCTTTTGAGAAGACGGCTAATTGTGAATGACCGATGTAACAATAAATTGATTCCTATTCTTGATGGTCCTTTTTTTTGTTAGTTTAAAATTATTGACATGTTATTTGATTTGATATCCATTATATTAAATTTAAGAATTTTTCAGAAATCTCATATCTATCCATGTAAATAAATTTGCTCGGATATCTGTGTTAGTTTGATAAAATTTCTAAGAGAGACTAACTAACTAACTAACTAACTAACTAACTAACTCTATCTATGTAAATTTTATAATATATTTATAAAAATTTAGGATAAAAAAAAGAAAAGTGGAATATAATGAACCTTTATTTACGATTTTTTTTGTTCTAATAAAACCATTTACGTATCATTTTACCATATTTGGTTAATTTATAAAGTATACGGACGTTTATACGGGTATATACAGTATATTTTTTTTAATAAAATTGTAATTATATATATACAAATTTTTGTCACATATACCTAATACTAAGTTATTAAGTATAGACGTATAGTACACAATTTTAATTAGTGTACTATATAAAAGGACAACATTAAACAGTGAGAAGAAAGGAGAATTAAAAACTTAAACTTAAAACAAATGAAACGGTGGTGGCTTGCGGAGACGTAAACGAGAAACTGATCTTGAGAAGTTGCAGAGACAAGAAAGGCAGAGAGTAAACATGTGCTTAGTGCTTACTTTAGGGTTTTGTTTCTATTATTCTTTTACAGTTTTGTATATTTAAAAAAAATTAAAAATACAAAAATTAAAATAGTAAAACGCTAAGTTTTGGTCAAAGTTTTCTGATGTATATACGCCGTATATACGACCGTATAAGCACTGTTTATACGGCCGTACTGTTCAAAACGTATTTTACAAACGTTGTAACAGACATGGTGAGCCCACGAGCCTGCGAGTGGACGGGGGCCCATGGGTTTAGTCCGGGAGGCTCCGAAAGTCATGTTTACTAACCCTGCAAATCACCACGCGATCTTTTTTTCATGTTTTGACCTCACTCACACGATACTGGAAATGATTTCCCAGTAGGTCACCCATCTTGAAACTAATCCAGCTCATGCACACTTAACTCTGGAGTTCTCTCAAGACCTGTGACCGAAAAGATAAGTGCACTTTTGTGATATAGGTAGCCAAATCAATTCTTTTAAGCCTCTCCGCATATACCACATATGCCCTGAAACCGGGGTGTCACAATTACCCCCACTAACAGATCGCAACGTCCTCGTTGCGCATACCAAGATCGTTACCCCGACAGTACACAGTTGTCAGGGTTCGCTCTGATACCACTTGTAACGCCCCGACCGCCCCTCCCATGGGTCCCCGTCCACTCATAGGCCCGTGGTCTCACCATGTCCGACGATTGGTGCGTTAGTCCGGGAGGCTCCGAACGTCATGTTTACTAACCCTGCAAATCACCACGCGATCTTTTTATCGTGTTTTGACCTCACTCACACGATACTGGAAATGACTTCCCAGTAGGTCACCCATCTTGAAACTAATCCAGCTCAGGCATGCTTAACTCTGGAGTTCTCTCAAGACCTGTGACCGAAAAGATAAGTGCACTTTTGTGATATAGGTAGCAAAATCAATTCTTTTAAGCCTCCCCGCATATACCGCATATACCACATCTGCCCTGAAACCGGGGTGTCACAAATGTATAGTATAAAAACGGTATGGTGCTTCATTATCTAGCGTATATACGCCGTATATACAGTCGTATTTGCTGTATTTTAGAACACTGCCTTTTACTATTAAAAGCCAAGTTGTTTTATTAAAAGAGCTTATGTGTTTTAATTTTGTTGGCTTTTTTTTATGGAAAAATGATGACATGTCTTGAAAAAAAGATAACATGGCACAAATTCAGTGCCGAGACTTCCGGAGACCCGAGGCAAATTTAAAAAATGAGGTCTCCTTTTTTTTGTTTAGTACAGTGTATAAACAATATTAGTTATTTCAAAATAGAAACAATGACAAATAATATATAAAAAAAACATAAAATGCCAAAACAGTGTAAAAAAAAAATCCATCACATCTTTTCTCTTTGCTTATAGACACGGGCTGCACAAATTCATAAAAACATATCAAATGTAATATTCAATTGTTTTTGGAAAAATGTAAAAGCAATATTAATCCAGCATAAGAAATATGATTATATATTTTCAAACATTAAATATTCTGATATTTCAAAGATTTTGCCTATCAAATTATTCTATAAAACATGAAAAAGAAGAGAAAGAAGAAAATAAAGAAAATCGAAATATAAAAATTGAAAGAAAATGGGTTGACAAGAAAAAAAAATTGAAAGAAAATAATGATGAAATTTGGAAGAAGAATAAAAAGTTAGAGTAGACAAAAATGAACAAGAAAAACTCCGAATAAATGAAAACGGTCAAAAAAAAGGAAGAGAATAGTGAATTCTAATTTTCAAGACAACAATCAAAATATTTCAAATAGTATCATAATTATTAATCTTCTACATTCATCAAAAATTTAAAACAAACAATAATATCTATTTTTTTTACAAAAGATAAAATCAAGTGATTAAATAAATTAACTTATTTAGTTATTTTCATCAAAAATATTATACCAGCACACGCGGGGGTCAATCACCTAGTATATAGGTACGATGAAAGGGTTTATCTTCGGTTCCTTTCCATCTAAACCTTTTTGCCTCGCTGACGAGAGAATCCAGAGATCTTATATGTATGAAAAAGGCCTATTTTGTATTTGAAGTGATCCAACACCAGAGTTTAGGGTTTCTCTTTGACTCTTTGGCAATAAGTTGGTGGTGAAACCAAGGTTAATCCTTTCTTTTTCACCCGTAAACTTTCTTCTTTTAATGTTATGATTGTAATTCAAAACGAACCCTTTAGAAGAAACTGCACTCGTTCGCTTCTTTGGTTTCTCTGTTTATGAAACTTTTAGAGTGGGCTTGAGAAATTCACGATGATTTAAACCTTTTTGTTTTTTTTGTTTTTATTTAAACCTTATTCTTATTTTTTTCAGCATCTTAAACAATTTTTAACATCGAGACGAACAAAAAAGATTATTTGACGAGTTCCAATGGATTTCAACAAAAACAAAAAAAGAGTTCCAATGGATAGGATAAGTCTGTTTTCAGATGACTTGATCTTGAAGATATTGTCATTCGCTCCCACAAAAGTTGCCATCACCACAAGCCTCTTGTCAAAACGGTGGCGTTATCTTTGGAAACATGTGCCAAATCTTGAGTATTGTGATTCATTAGGCAATCCGTACTGGAAAGCTCCACGTTTTGTTGACAAGTTTTTTCAACGACACGAAGCTCCAGTCTTAGAAACTCTGCAACTCGGGCTTAGTAGAAATTGTCGTCCCGCAGAAGTTGAAGCATGGATTGATATAGCAATTGGCCGTGGTCTCCGCAATCTTGACTTTTTCCAATATAGACCCGTTTCAGGGGCAGTAAAGTTGCCTATGAGTTTGTATACATGCAAATCCCTAGTGGTTTTAAAACTCCATGGAGATATGATTATGGATGTTCCTTCGAAAATCAGTTTCAAGTCCCTCAAGACTTTGTGGCTACGATCTGTGAAGTTCTCAAGCGATGAAGTTGTTCAGAGGCTTGTATCAAGTTGTCCTATTCTTGAAGATTTGAGAGTCGTACGAAGGAGCGATGACAATGTGAAGATTTTCACAATTTTGGGTCCGTTGTTGAAGAAATTAGTCGTAAGTGACAACAAAAACGGTTCTCCAAGAAAAGGAGTTGAGTGCAGGTTTATGATCAATGCTCCTTCTTTAGAACATTTAAAGATTGTTCAACGCTTTAGCTGGTTTCATTTGTCAGATAATGTACCAACGCTTGTTCAGGCTAATATCAAGATTCGACTTGCTGAATCTGCGCAGCTTCTGGGATGTCTTACCTCAGCCAACCACCTTCGCTTATGTATAAAACCACATATGGTTGGTCAAAAAAAGATTATGTTTTCTCCTCTGATTTGCTTATAGTTTTCTCTACTTATTATGCTGTTACTTTTGCAGATTTCATATCCTACTATGGACATGTTTGATCAACTCGTTTCTTTAAGGCTACGTGCATGCTCTTTAGATTGGTTCGGTCATATGCTCATACATACCCCTAATCTGCAAAATCTGGAGATAGGGCTCACACAAGTAAGTTTGCTTCAAACCCAAGAGAATTTAGCAGCTTCAATTTTCTGACTGGTTTGATTTTATGTAACCAGAGGCATTCCCACGACCTACCATCGGCTCAGTGGAAAAGGCCGAGTTCTGTTCCTGGATGCTTGGTTTCCAGTCTCAAAACTGTTGAGTGGATTAGGTACAAAGGAACTCAAGTGGAGAAAAAAGTGGCGATATACATCTTAAAGAAGGCGACTCTCTTAGACAAGTTGGCTATTAAATCCTCAAGATCCAAAGATGCGAAGAAAAGAGTTATTATCGGATCTCTGAGATTAGAACTATTCGTACGTAGCTATATTGTGGGTTAATACTCTGAATAAGTGGACCTTGTCTGATGCACACATTTTACCTCAAGGTTGTTATGATCATATTATATTGCTAAAACAAATTGTGATGAATTTTCTTGTTGGGGTTTTGGTTTTAAGATTTGTGATGACTTTTTTCCAATATTTGTTATTACTCTTGTTTTAGATATTTAAGATTTTTGTGTGCGATGGTGTTGTAAACACAAAACATACCCTAACTAGGGCTCTTCGTCTTTTTTTTTTTTTTTTTTTTTCTAAATGGTAAATATTTCATATAATGAAAATGTTCTAGATTACAAATCGGAAAAACCGAAGAACCTATGATGATGTGATCATGGCAAAAAAGGTAAAAACATGAAACACATATATATAATGCAACAAGCGGTTTTCAGTTCATCACTCGACATGACCAAAGTCGATGGAGTTGATGACGATGATGGAGATTTACTACCGAACCAATACGCGAGATGAGAGCACAAGGCAACGACGCACACTCAAGACATAGCAAACTTAACCTGCCCAACAACAAAGTACTAGAAGCCGTTCACCGGAAGTCCAACTCTGAGCCGTCAACGGCCAAGACTCCAAAGCTCCCGATCACCCATCCCCATGGGCGAAAAACAAGTGATTCGAAAGTCTCATCCATGAGCTATCTTAGAGAAGAGACCTCACAAACTGAAAAACGGACGCATGAGCTCACTCTACCAACAACTTTGGCTAGCACAGAGCTACATTAATCAAACCAAACCTCACCTACGAACATTTACAATCGTACTAGCTCCTCTAGACCTAACCGTGAGTAAAGCTAAAGAAATGGCAAGAGTGCAGCATCATCTATACTTCAACGATTCAGCAAAAAAACCAACACCCTAGCTCGAAACAAAGCCACAAACTACATATACCTGAGATGAAAACGTGAGGAGAAGCTGGGGAAGCCACCACCGGTGACCGAGCAAAAATAAAGTCACAACTCTGCACTTCTTGAACAGTGAGTAGGACCAAAACACAACGAAACCTCACACTCGAGAAAACAAAGGATTGAACTCAAAATAACCTGGGGCTGTCTTCACGCAGGTTGTTCGGAGAGGACCAGTCAAAACATCGAGCCTCTCGTTGATACAATAGCCAACTAAAAACATATAAAAACAATTGCCCAGATAAACCGGTCCTAAACCACTAAAACCTCACAAATTGGCGAAGACAGGGGACCGAAACTCATCTTCAAGGTGGCAATGACGGGCGAAATCTCCATGGCCGACCACCGTCCTAAAGCAGAAACCACGAACGGAGATGAAACCCAAAAACCACCGGCGAGGAAGAATGAGTCGTGACGGTGAATCCAAGACGAGCCGTGGAAGAGGCGCAACCGATAAGGACCGAGGGACGAGACCACCATAGGGCATTGCTCCAGTGATGATCGAAGAGCCTCAATCGCCGGAAAAACGCTAGGGAAGAGCTGGATCTAGAAAGTAGATCTCACCTGACGAAGAGCATGTCGCAAGTGAAGGGGGCCAGCTGATCTTCCTCCAACAAACACTCACCATCGCCTAGCTTGTGAGGTTGAGAGAAGAGACCCTTACACCAGTAAACGCGGCCGACATGCAAGGCGGAGCTCTCCACCGCTCGTCACTAATTCAAGGCAAAATCTAGAAGAGGTAATGAATTCGAACTCCACGGACAGAAGAAACAGTGAAAATCGAGAGGAGCCCTCTCACGGGACCTGCGGAGCAGATCGCCGGAGAGGCAAGCGGAGAAGAACGGCGAGCGAAAGAGGGGAAGAATCGCCGCGCGTGTAAACCACGCGCTCGATTCTCTGTTTTTTATCAACCCACTTTTTTTATGGCTCTTTGTCTTCTTACGTACGCATCTCTCATTTGCTTGATGGATTCGTCTTTGGTTTTGTCCACGCCTTTGGTGAAGATATCTGCTTGTTAAAGTAAGTTTATTAATCAGATGACCAAAAATATAAAGACAAAAGAGCTATGTAGCACGGGGACGGCATTTTGGTCACCGTTCCCGTACCAGGGACGTTTTGGGGACGGGGACAGCTCGGAAATTTACGTCTCCCAAACGTTTCGAGAGTAATGTGTACCGTAGTCGGTTAATGGGGACGGCTAGGTTAAAAACTAGGGACGTTTTGGAAACGTCTGAGCTTTAAAATTAGTGTTTCCCACAGTTTAAGTGCCAAAATTTGTTCTGAAAATATCCTAATATTCCTTAGGCGGCATAACATAATTCAATTAATTGTCTTATAGGTAATATATTTTATGTATATTGATTTTGTTTGTCTTTTGATTACATTCAATTAATTGGATTTGTTTGTTTTTGTATTATTTTGTTCAACATTATTCTTTTTATTTTGTATTCGATCCGGATTCCATGATGTAAATGGTTTTGTATAGAGGCATTGCTATCCGGTATATTTTTCATACAATATTATCTGGAAGTATAATATTGTTGATTTAGTTTTTATTTAATATACTTGTATATCACAATATTCTTTTATTTCATTTTTAATATATTTTTTACTAAGCAAATCATTTTTATTTTAGATATTACTATCATCATTGTTAGTGTGCTTATGATGTTTATCCGACTGTTATTTGAGTCTGCATTTTGAAACATATGATGATCATTGTATGTTTCGAAACATTTAGTGGACAAGTTTGAAGCCATGTATTACAACATTTCAACGAAAGCATTTGAATAAACTCAAGGATCAATAATTTGTGAGGAAATAAGAGTGAGTTAGTGTCAAGATTGGTGAAACATAGCTATACTCATTCAAGTTCTAATTTTCCATTTCACTATATTTCTTTTTGTTTTCTCTATATACTATATATAAATATATTTTTACTGAGTACCATCTTATAATCATGACACATGTTTCATGTATATTATGAGCTTTTTTGTACAATATCTTATATAAAAAGCAACTCCATCAAAATAATTTTGCCAAATTCATCTCATTTTTTCCGTTTATCGTTTTTACTTGACAAACAGGGGAGCAATACCCACAATCTATAGATTCCTTAAAGTCTATACATTTAGCAAGATCAATCGTTTTAAATCTTTCCATATTTTGTGTACATGTGTGTGGGTTTAGTCTCCCATAAATAGGGTTTAATATCACTTAAAATTCACACATTTAGTCAACTCGAGCTAACTGAAATCGATATATTTATTTAGATCGATTCATTTAAATCATTCCTGATGCGGGCTCAAATTTACCCTAGAACCACTCTCTCAAACAAAGAGATCATCGTAGTATTTAAGGATCGAATCCACAGGGAGTTAGAATACACAATCAATCTCGGTAATCAGATTTTGCTAAGTAAAACGATTGTAAGAGTAAAAACAGTTTATAAAACAAGTAAACGAAAGATGGGTTGATTAAATACTTAAAGAGATGAAAGCTAGGTCATGGAAATTCTTTAGGTAATGATTCGAAATCAATATATAACAATTGTCAAGGTTCAATTAAGTGCCGTTCTAGAACTCAAACATGAAAATATAGCCAGCTAACTGTCGTTACGAAGGCTATCTATCTTTAGATCCTCGAATCCCAAATTTCTTTGCAAATTCATCGAATCTAAACAAGCATTTAGTACGAGCTCGATATGTTCACAAAGCCCCTAAACCAAATTTCTTTGCGAATAAGTAACTTTGCCCATTTAAACTAGTTCAGGTTATTAATCCCACTGTCGTGGCTAATCAACAATCCTAAGATCGAGATTCAAGATGATCAAGCAAGAATCAAGCATTAATAACAGTTTAAATGAAGAACCTACGGATAAACCTTAACAAATATGCAATTTCAATGATTTCTAGTCATAACCCAAGAAATCCCAAAACCTAACAAGTGATTTACTTAGAAATAGATGATGAAATCATATTAACTGAATAAGATTGCATTAAAGAGTAAGAGTAGATGATACAAAAGGGTTTGAAGTCTTTGAATCTCAAGAACATGTAGATCTTCCCAAAGTTTCTCCAAAAGTCTCTCTTTCTCTCTCTACCTCCTTAATAAAACAGTGTGTCTTTAAGTAAAAACGAGTTAAAAGTATTTATACAAGTGGTTAAATTAGGTTTACAGAGCCACCGTCGATCGACACAAACAATATGTCGATCGACACGAGGGCGTCTGTGGATATTTTCTTCGTCTTTAAAATGCTCCGTCGATCGACACATATGTACAACTGTCGATCGACAGGGACCTTTTAAAGGTCCCTATTCCACTTGTATCTCTTCAACTCCAAAATGGTCCAAAATGCTCCAAATGTTTCCATTAAGCTCTAAATGACCATTTCCTGCAAAACACTGCAAAATACATACAAAATACCACAAATACTAATATAAACCCGGTTATATCATGGTTAAAATCGGGTAAAAACCATGATATATCAACTCCCCCAGACTTAGCGTTTGCTTGTCCTCAAGCAAAATCATAAACTAAGAATGCGAAAAATTTGAAAACACAGAACATACCTTTTCAGCTAGTGAACCACATGATTTAGAACCAACCAAAATCAGACCACCATGTACTTCTCCGTAGACAAACGCGGTTTTCCAAATTCACTCACCACTTCACAGCATAATCCGTTAGTCTTCATCGCTTGCCCTCAATGATCTCAATGCCATGAACCTTCTAGACTCATTCCCATACTTGTACCGTGATAAATCAACCTATACAACACTTGGTACTCTTTCTTTCTCTCCCCCAGACTTGTTTCGTTCTATATTTATATATACATATTATTTTGTGATTGTTTGAACTCAAAGCAGTGCATATCTCACTAATGTTGTTCCTTGTTAGGAGACAGGGTCGTGACTCACTACGATTGTTCCTTGTGAGGAGACAGGCTTGTGAGATTGCTCGTCTTTCAACATCCTTTTTAGGGGACTCAGGCTGCTGCTTTGAGCTGGGTGATCATCTCGAGTACAGATTCATTGGATTTACTCCTTATCTTGTACTTGAGAACTATCATTTCACCCCAATCCTAGTAATATTTTATATATGTATATATATATTTTTTTTCTTTTTATATGGGGAGAGGAGTACCATTACTATCAACATGAGGTTGCATTTATCAGGTACGAATGAGGAGTCAAGCTCAATGGACATCGATCCCAAGGAGAATCGTGCAATAGCTCTGACTTAGCGGATTATACTGGAAGTAGCGGATGTTTCTAGTCGACCGGTCGATCCTAGGATTTTTCATTAGTCTAACTCTGCAACTGGTCCTGGAGGAATGGTCACACGCTGAAAAGGACATTCACTAAACCAATACAAAAAATTTTCTACTAGTTTTGACTCGATAAAACAAAAAATTTTCCAAAAAATTTGAGTCAAAACCAAACCAAAAAGAAATACGTTAGTAGTTCCCTCCCCCAGACTTAACTAACACTGTCCCCAGTGTTATCAAGCCCGAGATTGGCAAAATAAGTCAAAATATGTGAACTTGATCGAAAAAATTGAGAATTTACCATTTTTAGGATTCCTGTCGATCGACATTAGTTCCTGTCGATCGACAGATGACCTTCTGCCTTGACCGTTGAGATGTTGTAAAACTCAAATTTTGTGCCCATGTCGATCGACAATGGTTCATGTCGATCGACAATGGTTCATGTCGATCGACAGATGAGCCACTGTCCAATTTTGCTCAATTGTAGATTTTTCGAAAAGTGTTGGGTTCGATGTTCGAAACCTGCATCTACAGCTATCCAACAAACAATCAACGGGAAAACATAACGCAATCCTTAAATGGAAATTCGAGTTCACTTTTAGTTTGAAATTCCAACAAAAATCCGAAATTTAAATGCAAAGTTTTTGAAATTCCTAACAATATCTCAAAAGGGGAAAAACCGAAAATGAGATAAAGCAGAATGGAGGAAGGTAACTAGGCCTCCTCCTCATCGGCATGGTGCTCTGGTGATGGTGTGTTGCACGGAGACGGTGTGCGGGGACGGATACAGTCGGACTTGCACGACATTGCATCCCATGTCGCCTTTAAAGCCCTTGCAATCCAGCTCAAACGCGGGTCGTCGTCCATCAAGCCCGCTGGGAGACTCGGAAAGCGATGCTCATGCTGAGGCTTTGTATCCGGTGCCTGCTCGGGCTGTGCTTGGGAAGTGCTAGCTCCACCTCGTGTGGTGAGCTTCCTCGTAGGCCCCATGGGCTTAAGAACTTCCTCAGGCGGATTGAAAGAGATAAGCGAAGGGTCATTAATGACTTGCATGAAATCCTTCACATCCCTAATCGCCACCTTTCTCTTTTGTCCATTTGCAACCGGGAAGACCCAATGTACCGGATGCTCACGCGTGATCCAGTGAGCGTTCCTCATATGGTCCAAGTCCACATCTGCAATGCTAGTCTCTTCCGTATATCCAGTCGTAGAGACCTTGCATCTCGTGAAGATGGGAGTGAGGATGCTTCCCACCGGTAATTGTTTCTTACCGAAATTAGTGAGAGAGAGGGGAGTATGCTTGAGCCCGTAGAGGTACTCCATCAACACCATTCCCATGTTTGGTGTTGTTGCATCCCAAATGTCGTTGTGAACGATGCCTCTCAAAGCATAGGAAAGTAAGACCAACTCGTGAGTCCTGACCTTCACCGGCTCTACCTTGCATACGATAGTGGAGGAAAGCAATCGAATCAAATATCGGGCAACCGGATGACGCACATCGGCTTGTGCAGAACTCCCCACTTCATAAGGGCCGGTGCCAATCTCACTCCACAATGTTTGGACGCCGCCAGCAATATCCTTCGGCAAACTGACAAGTGGAACCTCCGGGAACCCAAAGGCTCTGCAAACGGTTAAGGCACTCATCTTGTGCCGCTTCCCGTTGCACAAGAAACTCATGTAGAAGTGCCTCGGATCGAGCTTGTCATCTTGAGGTCCTGCTTTGCTGAATAGCTTAACCGTGGCGAAGAATTGGCGGACAAGGTCGGGATACATGATTGATGGTCCGTTCACCAATTTCGTCAAACCCATTTCCTCAACCAAATTCTTCACCTCGTCCTTAATGTTCAGATGAGATAACGCCAGCCTATCGATGAACTTGCTTGTCGCTATTGGGACCTTGAGCCACTCGTTGTAGAGGAGGGAGTTATAATCGTCCCAAGCGGCTAGATTCCCCTCTTTTTCAATTTCGTGGCTTGTCAATACCGACTTCAACGTTACTCCCCTCTTTAGCGACTCAAACTCAGCATCAATCCTTTTGTGCTCCTCTCTTGGCCACTTTGGTTTGGCCCCACGATGGATTTCGTAAGTGGGTGGTGGAGCTTGAGAGCTCGAACCATCATCGGTCCTTGGTCGTTTGCCCGTGCTCTTATCAGTCGTACGTCCCATCTGCAAAATAAAATCACAAAGAAAAACGAGCAGAGGAAGTTAGAAAGAACCAACAAAATGGACAGTCACTTACCTGTCGATCGACACAAACATCTGTCGATCGACAGAGAGGCTATTGTCCCAGTTCTGCATACGACAAACAATCAAGTAATTCCAACACACAATTTCGATAAAATCAGATGCAAGACAACTCCTAGCATCTCTATTAAGCCCTATTGTTCTCCAAATAGCCATGATTCCCACCAAATCAAAACATATTCAAAAACCCCCAAATTTCTAAAGTTCAAACCCTAATTAACAAAATCAACACAATTGAAGCACGTAATTGGTTCGAAATTACCCTAAAAGTGTAATGGAAGTATTAACAACATAAGATTCGAACCAACTCAACCATAAAACTCATCACTTTTCTTAATAAAATCGGAATGAAAATCGAGAAAAGAGAGACATACCTTGGTTGATTTCGAAAACGAATGAGAGAATCGACTAGAGGAGGAAAATCCAAGTGGATCAGGCTCAAAAATCAATCGATTTGGTCAAGATTTCGAAATTCTAGGGTTTGGGAAAAGTTTTGCGATTTTTGGAGAAGATGAAATGAAGAAGAAGAAGCAAAATCAGGTTAAAAACCACTTACCTCGTGTAATCTGCTGCTCGTGTCGATCGACAAGGGAATTCTAAAGATTCCTGTCGATCGACGGAGAGGAATTCCCCTGTTTTTCCTTTTCAAAACCCAAACTTAAAAACAAAAGTTAGTGAAAAACAAAAGTATATACTTACTTACAAATGGGTTGCCTCCCATGTAGCGCTTGTTTTCAGTCGTTAGCTCGACTCTGTTGAAGCTCAGACTTCGGGTGCATCATCCAAGGGTACCATGTGTCCCTCCGGAATTTTGGCTTCCGCCTAGTAATGTTTTACCCTTTGGCCGTTAACCGTGAACTCCTTTCCGTCTTTTGCGATTAACACCACAGCTCCATGTGGTCTAACCTCCTTGATCGTGAACGGACCTGACCAACGAGAACGCAATTTACCAGGAAAAAGTTGTAAACGCGAGTTGTATAGCAATACCTGGTCGTTGGGCTCGAAGCTCCTGGAGATTATCTTCTTGTCATGGTACGCCTTTGTCCTCTCCTTGTACAGCTTGGAGTTCTCGTAGGCATGAAGTCGAATCTCATCCAGTTCGTTCAACTGAATCAATCTCCGTTCTGCGGCGGGCTTGATGTCGAAATTGAAATGCTTTACCGCCCAAGCTGCCTTATGCTCGAGTTCCACCGGTAGATGACATGCTTTTCCATAAAGCAGATGGAAAGGAGTGGTGCCTAGAGGAGTCTTGTAAGCAGTCCTATAAGCCCAAAGCGTATCGTCTAGCTTTGTAGACCAATCCTTCCTCGTGACACTTACCATCTTCTCAAGGATTGCCTTGATCTGCCTATTCGACACTTCCACTTGACCACTCGTCTGTGGGTGGTAAGGACTCGCCACGCGATGGTGAACACCGTATTTCTCTAAGAGTTTAGAGAATATCTTGTTTATGAAATGTGTCCCACCATCACTAATGACTACTCGTGGCACTCCAAATCTCGGGAAGATGATGGTCTTAAACAACTTAATGACGACCGCAACGTTGTTCTTCGGACTAGCAATTGCCTCCACCCATTTGGAGACATAGTCCACCGCGACTAATATGTACTCATTCCCATAAGAGGATGAGAATGGACCCATGAAATCGATGCCCCAACAATCAAATACTTCAACCTCGAGGATGAAGTTTTGCGGCATCTCATGTCGCTTGCTAATCTTTCCTCGCCTCTGGCAGGCATCACATTGCAGTATAAATTCATTTGCATCCTTAAACATCGAGGGCCACCAGAAACCCGCTTGAAGAACCTTGGACACTGTCTTGAACGTGGCAAAGTGCCCTGCATATTCTGAACCGTGACAGTGATAGAGCACATCTTGAACTTCGCCCTCCGCAATGCATCTCCGATAAAGCCCATCTGAATAATGTCGGTATAGATACGGCTCGTCCCAAAAGTACCTCCGAAGTTCTCTCATAAATTTCTTCTTCTCATAGCCTTTGAGATCATCCGGTGTAGTCTCTGCAGCAAGGTAATTGGCTATGTCACTGAACCAAGGCCTATTGCCTTCTGAGACCGCGTTCAACTCATGGAGTCCCATCTGATCACCCATTGTCGATCGACATATAAGGGTTGTGTTGATCGACGGTCCATGTGCATCATTTAAATTTTCGGACAGTGAGCTCCCTGTCGATCGACATAGAAGCTTGTCGATCGACGGTGAATGCTCTGCCCCAACACTTAGCCAATTTTCCGGTGTAGCCCCTTGCGATCCAATCTCAATGAAGTGTACACTTTCCTCTGGGAAGTAATCATCGATTGGTACACTTTCTTCTATCCGAATGCGCGAAAGATGATCCGCTACACCGTTCTCGACTCCCTTTTTGTCCTTCACCTCTATATCGAACTCTTGTAGAAGGAGGATCCACCTCAACAACCTCGGTTTAGCGTCTTTCTTTTGCATTAAGTACTTCAATGCTGAATGATCCGTGTGCACTATAACCTTGGCTCCAATTAGGTAGGAGCGAAACTTCTCGAAGGCAAAAACGACGGCTAACAACTCCTTTTCAGTAGTTGCGTAGTTCCTTTGAGCCTCGTCTAGCGTTCTACTAGCATAGTAGATTGCATGAAGTTTCTTGTTCTTCTTTTGCCCTAACACTGCCCCAACCGCGTAATCACTTGCATCGCACATTACCTCGAAAGGTAAATCCCAATCGGGAGGTTGCACTATCGGGGCACTCACCAAAGCCTGTTTAATCTGTGTAAAAGCATTAAAATAATCAGCATCAAAATCAAATTTGATGTCTGATATATTAGTATTTTGGTCTCTTTTACGTATTATTTCTTTAGTCTTTTTGGTTCTTTCTAGTTTATTTTGTGTCTTTTCAGGTTCTAGGAGGCTCTCAAGCATGGATTGGAGTCCGTGAGGGTCATTGGAGCAAAAGGGACGAATCTGGAGAAAAGATGACACTTTTCATAAACCGAGCACCTGCTCGGTTTGGAGCGAGCACCTGCTCGTTTGAAGACTCGAAGATTCCGAAACCCTCTGGAATCCGGACCGACCGGTCCGGATACGAAGACCGACCGGTCCCAGCACGAAGACTTACAAAATGGTGAGACGGACCGACCGGTCCGGAACCAGACCGACCGGTCGGGCATTCAGAACCAAGTTGCCCTAATTTTCCCTATAAATTAGAGGCAGCCACTTTCCTAAAAAGCAAGTTCTATTTTTTTCTCTGAGATTTTTCATTGTACGTTCCTGAGACAAGAGACTTGGAAAAATCACGAAAACACTGTTCATCGAAACACTGTTCACGATTACTGTTCACGATACTGTTCACAGTTACTGTTCACGATTTTGGGATTTTTCCGATTTGTTGCTTCTCCTTGCTGGATCATTCCATGACATCGTTCTGAGGAGAATTCTAAACCTTATTCTCTTTAATTTGATTATGAATTCTCCTTTTGTCTTTGTTGTGATTGATTCCATTATGCTTGAGTAGTCTCATTGCTAGATTAGGGAAATTCAATGGTGGATTAGGATGATAGTGACTGAGCCAAATAGGAAATGTTATCATTTGTCTTCATCAATCGGGATTCATACTGCTTAGGCTAATTTGATCACCTAGTCTATGATCTTAGGATTAACTTATTCACGACAGTGCTCTAGGTTGCTAGATAAACCGTTGATGAGCAATCGGTGTGTAACCAACGACAGTTGATTGTTACCATCGATTGTGAACAAATCGAACCAAATTGTTAATGCTTATCTTCATCTCTGAATTCGAACGACAGTTTATGCATTTAGGATGTTAGATAAAGATATTGATGCATCACGACAGTGAGGCAATATTACATTCATGTTCGAGTTCTAGATTGCGTGAAATTGAATCCTGAATAGATTGCTCAGTCCTTAATCCGAAGTCACTGGCGAATGACTCTAATCTAGTGTCTTTATCTTATTGAATTTACATCATTTTTTAATTGCTATTTCGTTCATTGTTTCGTTTCAAACCAATCCCATTTTTATCTTAGCTTTAAACAATAGTCCATATTTTCATAGTGTGACCTTGGTCCCTGAGGATTCGATACCTAAAATACTACTGCTTTTGTCTGTGCACTTGCGGATACTATTTGGGTTTAAAACTTCACGTATCAAGTTTTTGGCGCCGTTGCCGGGGACCAATTGCGTTGCCTTTGAATTTCGATTTAGTTTATAGTCTAAGAATTTATTTTTTGCTAATTTTGTTTTCTTTTGTTTGTATTTGGTGTGTTTCAGGTGCATGACCAGTAGAAGAACAAGAAGAAACATCACCGAATCCTTAATCAACGTTTCGAACGAAGAGTTAACACGTATTGAACAAGAAAACCGTCGGCGAAGAAACTCACCGAATCCGGATAATAGGGCTAATCATGAGGAGATGAATGCTCAGTTGCAAGTGCTAAGGGATCAGATTACTCAATTGCAAAGAAATCAACCACATGCCACTCCAGCACAGCCGGGTATATGGGATACGGATAATCCCCATGCCTTCTATCAGAACCGTTCCGCCATTGTGATTCCAACTATTCAGAGGCAGGATTATGAGATCAAGCCTCAGATGATATCTCTGGTGAAACAACACTTGTTCCATGGATTACCGGCTGAAATACCGATGGATCACATTGAGAATTTCGAGGAAATCTGCACTACTACGGGGTCTAATGGAGTGCCGAGTGAATTTCTGAAGTGCAAGCTGTTTCCATTCTCACTCTCGGATAAGGCTTCTAGATGGTTGAAGTCTTTACCGGCTGGTTCTTTAAAGACTTGGGACGAAGTTAGAGCTGCGTTTTTGGACCACTTCTACACCAAGTCAAAAACTGCGTCTTTGAGGAATAAGATCTCTTCGTTTCAACAACATTCCAGCGAAACTTTCTGTGAAGCTTGGGAGAGACTCAAGGAATACCGTAGGGAATGTCCTCATCACGGCTTCAAAGATGAGCAGATTCTTGGAATTTTCTACGATGGAGTTGAGTGGGACTATGAGAACCTCGCTGCGAGCTCTAGCAACAAGGGTCCTGAGTATGATAGGTCCAGGAAAGTCTATAATATGGACACTCAGAAGATTGATGAGCTGACAGCAAAGGTGAATCTACTTTTACGCGAGAGCCAGAGACCAGTAAAATCTGTGGAAGAGAATGGGGCTGCTTCTATTTCTCAAGAGTTTGAAGGTTATGAGGTCGCCGCATTACAAGAGGTCAACTTTGTGAACGGTCAAGGATTTCAGAGATTCTACTCCAACAACGCTCATGGGAATCAGTTCATCCCTAACCAGAATCAGAGTCGTTTCCAAGGAGGGAACCAACAACAATTCGCTGCGCCACAACAAGCTACTTCCGCGCCTACATCTCTGGATGAGTTGAAGAGTCTCATGCAGCAACTGATGGTTAACAGCCAAAAGGCGTCCACTGAGATTAATGGCAAGGTAGATCTCATGTACGATGATTTGAATGCAAAGTACGAGGCTGTTACCGCGCATGTGAAGAAATTGGATACACAAGTTGCTCAAACTGCTGAGACGATTAAGAGACCGGCTGGAATTCTTCCAGGGAAAGGGGAGATGAATCCTAAGAATGGGTATGCCAATGCTGTAGAAATCATGAGCGGAATCTCTAGCACCCACAGAAAAGGTAAGAAGCACGTAACCGAGCACCTGCTCGGTTTGGAGCGAGCACCTGCTCGCCAGGATGCTCCTACCGAATCTTCAGAAATTCCCCCAGAGAGAGTTTACGCACCCAGGGTTCCTTACCCACGTGCCTATGTCAACTTTATCGAGGACCAAGGACCCAATCAGAGTAGAGAACATCAAGCACCGCACCTCCAAGAGAATAGACTTGAGCTAATGATGCAACAGATTCTAGATGGGCAAGACAGGAGTGCACGGGAAGTGAATGAGAAAATAACCTCTCTTGACGACAAGATAAACGTCATGAACAACGAACTCAGCTATAAACTAGAGAGTTTAACTTATCAGGTTGACTTTCTTGATTCACAAGTTGCTTCTATGTCCCAGAGTAAAGCGTCAGGTTCTGCGGAAAAGGTTGCATTGATTCCTGCGGACGAGCCAGATCGATCGATCCCACTTGAACCAGCTACGGATCCTCAGAGTCAAAGCATAGATGTCACTCCAGGTAACACTCAGAAACCTTTATTAAGGCAACTGCATAAGCTAGAGGATCCAGGTAAGTTTGTTGTTCCATGTCTTATCTTTGGAATTGATTTTGAGGATTCTTTATGCGATTCTGGATCTAGTGTTAACCTCATGTCAAGGGATATTGCAGAATCTTTAGGTATTGTTGATATCCAGACTTCTAAGATGTCTATTAGATTTGCGGATGCCTCGGTAACAACTTCGCAAGGATTCATTGGGAATTTAAATGTCAGGATTGGTGATTGTTTGATTCCAACTGATTTCCAAGTTGTGGAGATGAGCAATGGTTCATACATGCCTTTGATTTTGGGAAGACCTTTCCTTGCAACAGCAGGTGCAGTTGTTGACTTACCAAACAAACGGATTGTTTTCTCTAACATCGACAAGCGGATCTCTTACAACGCTATTTCGGATAGCGACAAGTATGGCTCTTGTGTTGCCATAGACGATGTAACGGGAAGGGTAAGTGTCCTACCAGCTGCAGCACTCTGTAATAAGAATGAAGTTAATGAAGTCCTGGATGGAGACACTCGTTCTTATGAAAGGAAACCCAAGGAAGTCAACAAGCGGGACAAACCAAAGCGCGAGAAGAATGCTACAGGTTTGCACATAACCTTGACACAGCAAAGATGTGTTGGAGACACAATTGAGTACAAGCTAAAGAGTAAAGGCATGTCTAGGCCTTTCTCTAAGGTCAAAGCTATTGTTACTCCGGAATTTAAGGAAAAGGGTCAAGCGGCTATGGCTAGTATGCTGAGCAAGGTTCTGCAACTGAATATAAGTGATCAAAGAGCAAATCGACCACGCCTCAACCCACCTCCACCGAGCCCTGATCCGGACAAGAAAGCCTCTAATCCTTGAGCCGAGATGGCCAACAAAGTCGAGCTAACGACTTAAAACAAGCGCTTGGTGGGAGGCAACCCACCGGTACGTTTTCTAACTTTTTCAATTTGATTTCTTTTTCTACTAACTTTGGTTTAAAATTTTGAGTTTTCACATTTCCAAAAAAAAAAAAAAAAAAAAATGAAGGAATTTTTATGGAGCACCTGCTCAGTTTCGGAAAAGGCCCGGATTAAGTCTCAGGAAATGAGACCGGTCGGTCCCATATACCGACCGGTCGATCCAGGAGACTCAACGGATCGAGAGTAGCCCCTGGAAATGAGACCGGTCGCTCCTTGACCCGGATCGGTCGATCCCCTACGCGGATCAGAACACGGCCAAACTCTCTGGAAACACGACCGACCGATCCAGTATCGGGACCGGTCGGTCCCGTGCCCGAGCACCCTCTTTCCTTTTTCTTTCACGAAAAAAAAAAAAAAAAAAAAAAATTCTTTTTTCTTTTATTTTCCCTGCCCCACTAACCCTTTTCTTTTCCCCTTTTCGCAGAATCGGAGCAGCCTCCTCCTCCTCCTCCTCTCGTTTCCACCGCCGCAACCCAACTCCCCAACCTAATCCCCTAGTCGAGCACCTGCTCGCATGGAATCGAGCACCTGCTCAACGATGACGCGGAGGTTTCTACCCGATAGTATCTTTTCTACCCTTTTACCATCATTGTATTATCCGTTATTATTATTTTCTTGTGTCACCAATCTCTTGAAATTTTTCACACCGGAGACGGTGTGATTTAAGTCCGGGGGAGCGGTTTGTTATCTGTTTTATTCGAATTTTTATCGAGTCTGTTTTTGAATTTTTACCGAGTTTTTGGAATTATGATCTTGATCTGTTGGAATTATGTTTAGATTGGGGATTACTTGCATGACTTGTTTGGCTAAAGCTCTGTATCGGAAAGGTTATGGGTGGATAAATTTTCCCCAAAGCTCATATTCATCGGGAATTAGGTGGATCAAATATCGTCTCAAATCATTATTTGGTTAATCTTGACTTTTAATTTCTTTTTCAAGGGTTTGATGTTCATTGGGCAAGACTTTTTCGAACCATACAAGACACCGCAACTCTCCATCACGTAAGCTCTTTACTCTCTAACTCTCCTCTCCCCTATCAAAGCAACATGTCCAGGTGGCCCAAGGGACTACGCGAATAAGCCCGTGTATCTTTTGGGACTCGCGGAAGGCATGTTGTAAGGGAAACTAAAAGATTCGAAGTGAACCAGGGGATGATGCGTAAACCCGTATCTCCTTTGTGACCTCATGAGGATCGTCCCATAAAAAAAAACATATAAATAAAAAAAAAAATTATTATTTATTCTAGAGGGAAACTTCAAGTTTCGAGGTGAGCCAGGGGATGATGCGTAAACCCGTATCTCTTCGCGGTCTCATTTCGATTCGTCCCATATATAAAAAAAAAAAAGGAAAAAAAAAAGAAAAAAAAAATCAGCTATTCAATCATTTAACCTTTTGGGAGAGAGGATTTGAGTTGAGAAAAAGAGTATACAGGAGAGGGTCTTGGTTAGGAGAAGTCAACACCCTTTGAAACGATCCCCCTTGGGTAAGATCACTGTACTTCATTTTCATTAATCCTATTAAAGAGATGATATTGTGGATACCGACGTTTTGATGGGTTGTGGGTGATTAAGTTAGGTTATGAGCCCCATGGTTGACTACGATACATGTTCTAAAGCCTAATGATGAAAGTATGAAATCTGAAATCTTTCCAACAAGCGAGTGAATTCCATCCGCATTTTCAAACCTTTCTCCTTTACTTATTTCTGAATTTGTTTGAGGACAAACAAAGATCTAAGTCCGGGGGAATTGATATATTAGTATTTTGGTCTCTTTTACGTATTATTTCTTTAGTCTTTTTGGTTCTTTCTAGTTTATTTTGTGTCTTTTCAGGTTCTAGGAGGCTCTCAAGCATGGATTGGAGTCCGTGAGGGTCATTGGAGCAAAAGGGACGAATCTGGAGAAAAGATGGCACTTTTCATAAATCGAGCACCTGCTCGGTTTGGAGCGAGCACCTGCTCGTTTGAAGACTCGAAGATTCCGAAACCCTCTGGAATCCGGACCGACCGGTCCGGATACGAAGACCGACCGGTCCCAGCACGAAGACTTACAAAATGGTGAGACGGACCGACCGGTCCGGAACCAGACCGACCGGTCGGGCATTCAGAACCAAGTTGCCCTAATTTTCCCTATAAATTAGAGGCAGCCACTTTCCTAAAAAGCAAGTTCTATTTTTTTCTCTGAGATTTTTCATTGTACGTTCCTGAGACAAGAGACTTGGAAAAATCACGAAAACACTGTTCATCGAAATACTGTTCACGCTTACTGTTCACGGTACTGTTCACAGTTACTGGTCACGATTTTGGGATTTTTCCGATTTGTTGCTTCTCCTTGCTGGATCATTCCACGACATCGTTCTGAGAAGAATTCTAAACCTTATTCTCTTTAATTTGATTATGAATTCTCCTTTTGTCTTTGTTGTGATTGATTCCATTATGCTTGAGTAGTCTCATTGCTAGATTAGGGAAATTCAATGGTGGATTAGGATGATAGTGACTGAGCCAAATAGGAAATGTTATCATTTGTCTTCATCAATCGGGATTCATACTGCTTAGGCTAATTTGATCACCTAGTCTATGATCTTAGGATTAACTTATTCACGACAGTGCTCTAGGTTGCTAGATAAACCGTTGATGAGCAATCGGTGTGTAACCAACGACAGTTGATTGTTACCATCGATTGTGAACAAATCGAACCAAATTGTTAATGCTTATCTTCATCTCTGAATTCGAACGACAGTTTATGCATTTAGGATGTTAGATAAAGATATTGATGCATCACGACAGTGAGGCAATATTACATTCATGTTCGAGTTCTAGATTGCGTGAAATTGAATCCTGAATAGATTGCTCAGTCCTTAATCCGAAGTCACTGGCGAATGACTCTAATCTAGTGTCTTTATCTTATTGAATTTACATCATTTTTTAATTGCTATTTCGTTCATTGTTTCGTTTCAAACCAATCCCATTTTTATCTTAGCTTTAAACAATAGTCCATATTTTCATAGTGTGACCTTGGTCCCTGAGGATTCGATACCTAAAATACTACTGCTTTTGTCTGTGCACTTGCGGATACTATTTGGGTTTAAAACTTCACGTATCAATGTCCTTACAGAGCAATGTGGTGAGTGGTCGAGCAATCTTTGAGAAGTCCTTGATGAACCTCCTGTAGAATCCAGCATGGCCAAGGAAACTACGAATCTCCCTAACCGTAGTTGGCGGTTGAAGACTCATCATCACTTCAATCTTGGCACGGTCCACCTCAATACCATCCGCGGAAACTCGGTGGCCAAGCACAATTTCTTCTTGCACCATGAAATGGCATTTCTCCCAATTAAGCACCAAGTGCTTCTCCACGCATCGAGCGAGCACTTTCTCTAGGTTGTCCAAGCAATCCTTGAATGAATCACCGTGGACCGAGAAGTCATCCATGAAGACCTCCATATATTGCTCAATCATGTCGGTGAAGATGGAAATCATACACCGTTGAAATGTAGCTGGAGCATTACAAAGTCCAAATGGCATTCTGCGGTATGCAAAAGTGCCATAAGGACAAGTAAACGTTGTCTTCTCTTGGTCATCTGGATGGATGGGGATTTGGAAGAACCCAGAATATCCATCGAGGAAACAGTAGTAGGGGTGCTTTGCTAAACGCTCTAGCATCTGGTCGATGAAGGGTAACGGGAAATGGTCCTTCCTTGTGGCTGCGTTTAGCTTCCTATAATCTATGCACATCCGATGACAAGTTACAGTCCTCATCGGAATTAGCTCATCTTTCTCGTTCTTTACTACTGTAACACCTCTTTTCTTTGGTACCACATGCACTGGACTGATCCAAACGCTATCCGAAATGGGATAGATGATTCCAGCTTCTAGGAGTTTCAAGATCTCCTTCTTGACAACCTCTTGCAAGTTTGGGTTAAGTCTCCTTTGATGCTCAACCGATGATTTGCTCTCATCCTCAAGGTGAATCCTGTGCATACACAAGTCCGGAGAGATACCTGCAATATCATCAAGAGAATAGCCGAGAGCTGGGCGAAACTTTCGCAGCTTGCTCAGCAGTAAGGCGAGCTCTGGATTGTTCAACGAAGAATTGACAATCACGGGGTAAGTAGAATTAGGTCCAAGAAAGGCGTACCTTAGCCCGGCGGGAAGTAGCTTGAGCTCAAGCTTTGGAGCTTTTTGTTCACTCCAATCACTGATTTGTGGAGCTTTCGATGAAGCCTCCCCCAAACTAGAACTAGCAACCAAGTGCTTCCTTTCCTTGCTAGCATCCATCATCCTAGCATAACCCCTCGCATCATTATCAAACTGTTCTTTCTCTTGCACAGAGTTAACCAAAGTCCTTTCCAAGGGATCAATGGGATGATTCTCATTGAAAACTTCCTGTGCAAGGTCGGTGAGAGTGTCTACGTAGAAGGTGTGTCCATCTATGGTAGGCCTCTTGATAAGCTTGTCCATCTCGAACTTCATCTCGAGACCACTTACTCTTAAAGTGATGCTACCCCCTTGACAATCAATCATGGCACCGGCTGTGGCTAAAAAGGGCCTACCCAAGATAAGAGGATCCTTGGGTTCCTCGTTGTATTGCAAAACCACAAAGTCAGTCGGAATCAAACAATTCCCAACCTTGATTGGAACATCTTCTAGTACTCCTTCTGGAATCTTAACTGACCTATCCGCTAAGATAAGAGAGATCCTAGTGGATTGGTAATCCGTCATCCCAAGACTCACCGCAACTGAAAGTGGCATGAGGTTGATGCCTGAACCTAGATCAAAGAGAGACCGCGGAAATCTATCCTTGAAGATATAACAATCCAAAACAAAGCTTCCCGGATCCGTTAGTTTCTCTGGGATCCTGTTCTGAATCACTGCGCTTACTTGTTCAGAAATCATAGCCACTGTTTCCTCAATGCCCCAACTCTTGGTCACCATCTTCTTGACATACCGTCGTATCACGGGACTGAGTTTAACAACTTCGACAAACGGAAGTTCCAACACTAGCTTGTCTATGATGGACTTGCATCTTGCATCCTCAAGCTCTTGCTTAGATCTCTTATGACTCTTCGGGTAAGGTACCTTGGGTATGTACACTCTCTCCACTGGATTATCCGACGATTTTAAAGGAGAAATCATTCTGGGGGTCTCGTGTCGATCGACGATTGTAGGTCCTGTCGATCGACATGGATCTGATGTTCTTGTATCGACCACATTCTTCCCTTTGTCGATCGTCACTGGACCTTCTGCCAAAACTTGGCTTGGCTGTGTCGATCGACGGTCAGATATGTCGATCGACGGATACAGCTCTGCATCCGGAGACTTGCTCTGTTCTGTTCCTGTCGATCGACATGCAGGTGTGTCGATCGACGGATGACCTTCTGCCCGAATTTCATTCTCATCAAAATCTCCAAACTCATCAAAATTTTCATTACCAAGTCCTTTCTTCAACTCAGGCCCTTGGATAACCTTTCCACTCCTCGTTGTGATGGCTGCAACGGAATGCTTCGGGTTAGCATCTGTTCTAGAAGGAAGGAATCCTTCTTGTCTCCTCGAGTTCTCGGCGGTTTGAGCGACTTGAGTGTCTAGCTTCCTCACATGAAGATTTATAGCCTCAATCTTTCCATTCAAATCAGTGTACAAGGCATCGATTTTGCCATTGAAGTTCACCGTCATCTTTTGTTGACCCTCCAGAATTTGCTCTAGCATCGAGTCCGTCTTGTTATCCGACGACTTAGGAGGTGGAGTTTGGTAAGAAGAGGAACCATAATTCCTAGTGAAGCTGCTCTGATAGGGTTTCTGATAATCCGTATTCTGGAACTGTGGTTTGGTGTAGCTAGGCGTGGCTTGATTTCCGGTGAATGTAGATCTTTGGTTGTTTCCACTGTAGTTGTTTCCACCGTAGTTTCTGTTACCCTGCTGATTACCGAACCTCTGTCCCTGAAATCTACTACCACCGACGTAGTTGCAGTCCTCTTCATTCTCTTCTTCACCTCGAATGAAGGTCTCTACTTCCTGAGCAAACTGCACTTGCTTCTTTCCCACTAGCAAGTTATGCATCGAGTCTAGCTTGGCTTCCATCTTGGCCATGTTACCTCCATCCGCGCCCTTTCCTAGCTGTCTCCTCTTGTAGTCCATGTTCTTTGTACTACTACTCGAGGCCATGTTCTCAATGAGTGCAAGCGCATCACTTGGAACATTGGTGTTGAAGTTTCCCCTACTCGCAGAATCCAACGACATTTGATGCCTCCAATCGATTCCTCTGAAGAAGATTCCCAACAACTGCACAGGCGTAAAACCGTGATGAGGGCAATCTCTTTGGTAAGATTTGAATCTTACCCAGGCATCCTTAAATGCTTCGGTAGGTCCTTGTCTGAATGTCGAGATCTTCATCCTTAGCTCCTCCGACCTTGTCTCATCGAAGAAGTTGACGAGAAAAGCGTTCTTCGTGTCCTCCCACGTAGTTAAAGAACCGGGGGCTAACTGCTTTAGCCAGTAAGCTGCCTCTCCGCTCAGTGAATACGGGAAAAGCTTGCAGAAAAGGTAGTCTTCGGGAACCCCATGCGCTTTGATGCTGGACGCTAAGTCCTCAAACATCTTAATATGGTCCATGGGATGCTCTGAAGGAAGGCCATGGAATTGGTGTTGAGCCACCAAAGAGAAGTAAGCCGGCTTTAACTCGAAGTCATTCCTAGGGAAGGAAGGAGGTCTAATAGCGGCTCGGTTGGTGTAGAACTCCTGAGGCCTATAGTGCTCCCTCAATGTTCGCTCATGCCCAGCTGGCTCGTCTTGTTGCTCGTGTTGTTGCTCCTCTTCTATCACGGTTCCATCATCCTCAATACGCTGTCCCTCAGCATTGTATTTCCGTCCTTGATGGTCCGTGATGGTTCCATCTGCACCACGGAGCAAGATAACTCTGTTGTTCATCATCTTGGCCGCTCTCGTTGCTCGCTCTAACTTTCCAATCTCAGGAATGAGATCGACTAGCTCTTCGTTTCGATTGCTCCTGGTTACACGATTAGGCATACACCTGAAACACACAAACACAAAGAGAAAAGAGCAAGTTACGTATCAAAAGTAAAAATAAAAGACTTAGACAAAATCTTAGTAACTTGAATTGAATGGTAAATTCAACTCCCCGGCAACGGCGCCAAAATTTGATGCGGGCTCAAATTTACCCTAGAACCACTCTCTCAAACAAAGAGATCATCGTAGTATTTAAGGATCGAATCCACAGGGAGTTAGAATACACAATCAATCTCGGTAATCAGATTTTGCTAAGTAAAACGATTGTAAGAGTAAAAACAGTTTATAAAACAAGTAAACGAAAGATGGGTTGATTAAATACGTAAAGAGATGAAAGCTAGGTCATGGAAATTCTTTAGGTAATGATTCGAAATCAATATATAACAATTGTCAAGGTTCAATTAAGTGCCGTTCTAGAACTCAAACACGAAAATATAGCCAGCTAACTGTCGTTACGAAGGCTATCTATCTTTAGATCCTCGAATCCCAAATTTCTTTGCGAATTCGTCGAATCTAAACAAGCATTTAGTACGAGCTCGATATGTTCACAAAGCCCCTAAACCAAATTTTTTTGCGAATAAGTAACTTTGCCCATTTAAACTAGTTCAGGTTATTAATCCCACTGTCGTGGCTAATCAACAATCCTAAGATCGAGATTCGAGATGATCAAGCAAGAATCAAGCATTAATAACAGTTTAAATGAAGAACCTACGGATAAACCTTAACAAATATGCAATTTCAATGATTTCTAGTCATAACCCAAGAAATCCCAAAACCTAACAAGTGATTTACTTAGAAATAGATGATGAAATCATATTAACTGAATAAGATTGCATTAAAGAGTAAGAGTAGATGATACAAAAGGGTTTGAAGTCTTTGAATCTCAAGAACATGTAGATCTTCCCAAAGTTTCTCCAAAAGTCTCTCTTTCTCTCTCTACCTCCTTAATAAAACAGTGTGTCTTTAAGTAAAAACGAGTTAAAAGTATTTATACAAGTGGTTAAATTAGGTTTACAGAGCCACCGTCGATCGACACAAACAATATGTCGATCGACACGAGGGCGTCTGTGGATATTTTCTTCGTCTTTAAAATGCTCCGTCGATCGACACATATGTACAACTGTCGATCGACAGGGACCTTTTAAAGGTCCCTATTCCACTTGTATCTCTTCAACTCCAAAATGGTCCAAAATGCTCCAAATGTTTCCATTAAGCTCTAAATGACCATTTCCTGCAAAACACTGCAAAATACATACAAAATACCACAAATACTAATATATACCCGGTTATATCATGGTTAAAATCGGGTAAAAACCATGATATATCAATTCCATATTGTAAATACATTTGTGAGAGTTTAGGTTCTCATATTAGGGTTTAGTACTATTTAAAATCTATTAGGGTGTAATAGCACTTAAAATCCACAGACATATTCAGTTCCAAGTGATTGAAATCAATATATTTATTCAAATCGATTTGCTTAAACCATTCCATACTATAAGTATATTGGTAAAGATTTGGGTCCCCATAGGAGAGTTTAGTACCACGTAAAATCTAAATTCCTACCTATCTAATCTTTAACCTAAAAAGTTTAAATCTAAATCTAGAACTTTGCATCTCCACCAGAGATTAGTCTCACAAGAACCGACCAAGGAAAATTAAAGACAAAACTTGATTATTCAACTAAACTAAAGGTCAGTGGAAGCAAGTGGATAATGCTTTACTCGATTAAAAGGATGCATATAGAAAATTTACAAGACCAGACAAATGACTAAGTGCACACACAGTGCCGGCTCAAAATTATTATGGGCCATAGGGCAAAAAAATTTCTTTTGCCCTTTAAATTCATTTTTTTTTTGTAGATTTGTTTTGCTAACTAAAAAAATTTGAAAATATTTTGTTTATAAATTCTGTTAAATAAACAAATAAATACATTGTAAAAATATTTATGGGCCCTTTTATTTTACTTATAATTAAATTTAATCTTCATTATTTAAAAAAAAAAATTTTGGACCCCTTAATTCTTGGGACATGGGATGCGACCGCCCCTAAGTGAGCCGGTCCTGCACACGGAATCCAATGATTAACAAGAATATTTACGTTTTAAATCATTCAATATTTTTTTGTCAAAAAAAAAGAAAAATCATTCAATGATTTACGTTTGTTGTGAGGGTTTAGGCTCCAATATTATGGTTTGGTACTCCTTCAAATCCACCAAATTATTCAAACTGAATGTTTAACATCATTCAATATTTTACGTTCGTTTGTGAGGATTTAGGTTGTTCCATATTGATTTAGGTTTATGCGATGAGTGTCGATCAACACCTAGAGAGAGTGTCGATCGACACCCACTTTTGTATCGCGTGTGTTATGAAAATTGTGTGTCGATCGACACCTAGTGGTAGTGTCGATCGACGCCCTGTTGATTTCTCGGTGATTGTGTTTGGTGTGTCGATCAACATCGAGTTGCTTTGTGCAGATTTTGATTGTTTGTTCTTATTATAGTTAATTGTGTATTGTTGTGTGATTGTGTAGTAATTGGCATCCGTTATCCGTATTATGTAACCGGTAGACGGGATGACCGCCTCACTGAATATTTGTGATAATACTCACACAACTCTTTTTCCCATGTGTTGCAGATAAAGTTAAAGTGTGATCGTGAAATCATGGTTGGGACGAGAGGATGATTAGGATCTCTAGTTTATTGTTTATGTTGTTGTGTTTCAGAACCTGGTTTAGGTTGCTAGAATTGTTGGAATTAGTTAAATTGGTTTATTGTCGTCCGCTGGTTGTTGTTTGGTATAATTTAGTTGAGAATTAATATTTATGGAAATATTAATTTGGAGTTAATGTTAAAAAAAAAAAGCTTGGCTGTTAGAGAGAGAGAGAGAGTCAAAACGCGTGTTACTTGTTTTTTTTCCTTCTTTTTTCTTTATCTTTCCTCAGCCACTTATACACCACCACGTGTCCATTCTTCTGCGTAAAAAAAAATCCAAAATTAGACCCTTATTCAATCTTAAGATATTGCTTTTCCTATTTCTAATTATATTTAAATTTTTAAATACCCACTTAAGACACTCAAATCTCTGCATTGAACATGCCCTAAGATTGGTCATGCTAGTTGTTTACATGAAAACTACAAAAGACAAGACATCGTCGGAAACGCATAGAAGTAAGATTTATATTGATATTGATATTGATATTGACTTATTTGCAAGATCCACATTGTGAATTTGCAAGACTTAAAAGCAAATTTGTTGAAAGAAAATATGGAGGTTGAAGACACCATCATGACTAATACTACTATATACCTTACGTTATTCCTTGTAATTCTTTTTTCGCTGCTCAAAATACTCAATTTCATATCAGAATTGCCTATATTTTATCACAAAAAAATTAATTTTTGACAAGTTTTTGACAATCCTAATTCTCTTATTTCTACAATTCTACTCAATGTTTTTAAAACCGAGCCCGCGACCAAATCGGAAAAACTTTCGGATCGTGGGTTAATATGGTCCAACCGGGTTCAACCGGATTTCATAGTTTTTTTTTTAAATATTAGTTTATATATATTTGGTCTTATAACTTTTTTCCCAATTATATGTCCATATCTATCCAAATATCAAATAAAACATTTCAATTATTACAAACATTTGAAAAACAAAAAAAATTTCATTAGCAAAATAAAACTAAATTATAGATACTAACACAATTTTGGTTTAAACTTTTAAACGTTTTTATAACTTAAAAATGTTTTATTATGGAAAAAGTTTACTATTTCATTAGTTTTATCAAAAAAATTTGGCTAAAAACTTAGAACTAAATAAAAAATAAAAATTTTAGTTACAAAATTATTAAACTCGGTTTGATGCAGTCCCGGATCGATGCCGGTTTTCGGTTATTTGCCAGTTCAACCCGGTTTTATATCTGATTTAACTATAATCGGATTTCTAAGTTAATCCGAACTGGACCAGTGGCTGGTTCTCGGTTTAATCCGGTTCGACCCCGGTCGGGTCCGGTTTTAAAAACATTGATTCTACTCGATCCATATATTATCAAAAATAAACCGATATTTTCAATGTTAGATTCGGTCCGGTTTATTATCATTTCGGTTCATAAGATGTTTGAGCGGAAAGAGAAAAGAAAACAAATGATGAATTCGGCGTTTCGAAGCGTTCACTTCACTGCGTCTCGTCGTCTCATAAACCCTAACCCCTTTTCCTCTTCGATTCTCCATTTTCTTCCTCCTTGCTCCGGCGACGCAATCCACCGTCATTCAACTTCTCTCCGCCGTCAAAACCCACCGATTCCTCTTTTTTCTTCCCATTTCTGCCCTTCTTCTTCTTCTTCTCTCAACATTCCTATGGCGGGGATTCCTCCATTGTCGTCTCATTCGCTTGAGAAGCAGTTCGATAGTTTCCGTGTTCAGCTTGAAGAATCTGCAGCTTTGCGTGAGAAGATTCGTGGTGTTGTTGTGGAGATTGAGTCTGCTACGAGGTTTATTCAAGCTAATCTCCTTCTCGTTCATCAATCGCGACCTATTCCGGGTAATGATTTTACTCTTCTTATCTGTTTTCTTCGACGGTGGAATCAAATTAGTCTGTAGTTGCATCTTTTGTAGAAATGGCTTCCTGAGTTAGATTCAGAAATTAGTATTGAAACTGTTTCGTTGTTTGCTAATAAGATTGTTTGTTATGTGGATGGAGCAGAGGTTATAGAGAAGGCTAAGGAAAAAATCAATGATTTGAAGAAGTTTTATGGTCAGCTTGCTGAGATTCTCAGGGAGTGCCCTGGACAGTACTATAGGTAAATTTGATAGTTATGTGTGGTATATTTGCAATGCAATGATTTTCATATTTGAAATGCATAAGGATTGAGTGATGGAGGTTGAGTTTGTGATTTAGGTACCATGGGGACTGGAGAAGTGAAACACAGGCAGTGGTCTCTCAGCTTGCATTTATGCACTGGCTAGAAACTGGAACTCTGCTTGTGCATACAGAAGCTGAAGAAAAACTTGGGTGTATGTCTCTGGATCTCAACTTTACTCTTTTTTGTTTTGCTTCCTAATGAATATCATGGTCTGGTGGTTGTATGAAAAACGGAACCTGATTCTTGATATGTCTATCATAAACTTTGAACCAAGTACAGAAACTATGGATGAATTCGTATAATGCTTAGGCCCTCTTCTTCCTGATCAGTCTCAGTTGAAAAAATTTGACTGAGCGAGTGTTCTATGTTTCTCAATGATAAGAAAAGTTGAAGACTTGTTCACAGTTAATTGACTAACTTATTGACTTGTCAGTTTGTTATTTAGCCAACCTTAGTCTTGTTTGTTGTTTTTGATTTTGTGCTAAGGCTTTGTGTCAGTCTTCATAATATCCATTCTAGTGTCAACCTTTTTGCCAAGTTTGATATTTCACCCACTTGAGTTATTTTTGCTTAGGATGATGATGAATGGCAAGGTTGGTTTTGCGAAATTTCTCCCAAGTGTTTTCTTCTCAAATTACTCATCTCTTTTGATTAAAATAAGCAGAACAAGTTATTGGTCAAAACATTTGTCATTGTGTCTCTTCTAACTCTACTTCATTATATTTCAGTGAACAGTTTGGAGTTTGGATTGGAGACTGAAGATTACCTGACTGGTATGTTTCTGAAAAAGAATCCTTATTCGCTCTGGGAGACCAAATATGTAGATCAACTAAGCTTCACAGCATTTTACGAATCTCGAACGTTACTTTTTATATATTCTGATCTTTATCTTTCCAATACTTGTTTGCAGGAATTTGTTTCATGTCAAACGATTTGGTAAGATCATTTGTTTATTCCTAAAATCTTACTTGCCATCTTTCCCACTTGGATATCAACTAATGAAATAACGATAAATCGTTTTCAATGTGTATGACCAGCCTAGGTACGTTGTTAATCGTGTGACGGCAGGAGACTACGACTGCCCAAGAAAGGTGATGAATTTCTTGACAGATCTTCACGCAGCCTTCCGCATGCTCAATCTCAGGAACGATTTTCTCCGCAAGAAATTCGACAGTAAGTCTCCCTCTGTTATGTATAAGCTAAGTTGTGAGATGGTGATATATTAATGTATTTTCGTATCCGCGTTTGACAGGTATGAAATATGATCTAAGAAGAGTGGAAGAAGTTTACTACGATGTGAAGATCCGAGGTTTGATCTCTGGTGGAGATCAAGGAATCCAAGGCCAATAAGTTCTTCACTCTTTAAAACTGTGTTTAGCTCATTATGAAAACGGCATGAAGTGTTTTTCTATAATCCAGAAACAGTGTACAATGCTAGAATAGACCCTTTTCGAGACTTGAGACACGGCAGGTGGTTTTTTTTTTCTGGGCTTTGATGTAAGGCCCATGATTTAAACGTCGGCGTCAAATGAGTAATTAACGGCGTCAAAAGGAATCGAAAATTTTCCGTTATCCTAGTCAGCGAGTCACAGTGAATCTATATAACAGTAGATGTTCATGAACAACATCTGTCGTCGTTGCGGACTTGAAACGCACGTTATATTACACGGTGACTTTATATACGTCATTTTTGGATTTCATCTCAATAAATAAAGCTTTTGGAATCCGTCCTCGAGCACTAACAAAAAAAAAACACAAAAATAATCGCCATTCGCACACCTTGGTCAGTGTTCTTCACAGCTTCGGATATTTTTCTTAGCTTTGTTCTAGATTCTCTCTTCAACGTTCTTTTCTTATCCTTATCTGAGTAAGTTTTTTATGGATGGTTTGGTTTTCATTTCCAGTTGTGTTAGTTTAAGCGAGATTTTTTCTTTTCAGGAAAATATTTTTCTTCTTATTTTCTCACTTGTGGGCTTACAATGGCGTAACAGCTGGCCCACATTATACGTAATTTCTATTTGTTTTTTGTATTTTCTCTATCGCATTGCATTTGATTTAATGATTTTGTGGTAAAAGATTGTTTCTGTAGCTGAAAGTTTTGATTTTGCCTTTTTGTGTTAATCGTTCCTCTGAGATCACTCGACAGATATCTGGCTGGTTACAGAATTGACGAGAATGGCTGTCCTATGCACTCTAATTACTACATTTATATATATTTTTTGTATTCAATTAATGTTTTTAATTTTGAGAGAACATGTTTCTTCTTGTTTAATAGTGTATGCATGAATGAATGGAAAAACGAGATCTGATTCTGTGAATCTAACTTGTGATTTGAAACGGCATGTAAGTTAAATTTGTTTTATGGGTCAACATTGTCCATTTCTGTTCAATTATTGACATACTTGTGATTTGTTAGTGTAGAAACATGGAATGAACTTGAATGGGATGGACCGTATATCCGATTTTCCTGACGCTTTTGCTGGCTTCAAGTATCAGAGTGTGAGAACCATCATCTTCTTTCCCTTGTGTTCCTTGGTTTAAATTTGTACATTTTGGTGAATCTATCTCAGAATTTTAATCAAGTTTTGTGACTTCTATAAGGTTGATGAGAATGTTCGCTATTCGGTTAAAGAGAACCATTTCTTGCTGGAACCTAAACATGACAATATGGCGGTGGATAGTTTCTTAGGCCTCGGCATGGAGAATATGGGCATAAGCTCCAAGATGGAGGAATTTTCTCATGGATTCGACTTTAACTTTCTTACAGATTATCATCGTAAGTCGCTTAAAATGGAAAACATTGTGTTGAATTGTTTTGTATCATACCAAAGGGGGAGTGTGGTTAATAAAGGTTTTATCTTTCATTTTGCTAAGGTGGACTAGACTCTTGTACCACTCAAGACGAAGAAGCAGGCCTAAAGCTCGAAGTATTACGCTCTCAATTACTGACATGGTTTCTTTCTTGGTCATTCATGAAATGAAGTTCTTACAGTGTGTACTCATCTTGTAGATTCTTGATGGGTTTCTTGATGAAGTAGAAGATATCTATGCGTCACACGATGGTGACCCTTCCATTCCAGGTATACTTACGATTTTCTGTCGATCATTTTAGTGCATCTAAGCAATATATGTTACTACAATCCATTCTATAAATTTTACTTGCAGAGACGGGAGTCAAGAAGAAAGTATCTGAAATAGATGGTTTTCGTAACTTGAGTTCAGAACCTTATTCTCCTGGAATTAGTGGAAGCAAAGAACTCTCTGAGTGGTCAAAAGAAACTGTTCCCCATGCTGTACCCAGCGAAAAAGTTAAAGATAGTTTGGATAATAAACCAGAGGATGACAATAAACCACTGTCCACTTTTATCGGCCCTTGGAATGAACAAGGCAAGAATCGTAAAAAGAAATTGCTTGACAACAACTCATGTAGTAGGTAATAGTCAAGATCATCTACTCGGTAATTGAATTCGTATTCCAGATTTTGTTAGTGAAGCATTCTCTTTTATTTTGCAGATTAGATTCTTTTGATGGACCAATGTCCCTTGTCACCTATGACTTCCGGCCTCGGAAGAAATACATTCATACTACACCGGTTTGCCTTTCTCTTTAAGACTAATGTTTTTATCTATAGTAAGTGTAAACTAAAGACTATCTGATATTGCAGGAAGATACATTATCCGAAGATGATCAACGAACTTCATCTGAGAGCGAAGATGAGATTACCGTAAGAATCAGAACCAAAAGCAGAAATGACAGGAGAAAGAATCAGAGAATGTGGACTGTTGATGAAGTGGTGAAGTTGATTGATGGTATTTCTCACTTTGGTGTTGGCAAATGGACAGACATAAAGAACCTCTTCTTTCATTCCTCTTCGTACCGTACACCTATCGATATCAGAGTATTTTCACCATTCACCTCAACTCCCAAACTCTTCATTTAGTAGTGATTGGTGTCTCAGTTCTTCTCAATGAATCTAATGTAGGACAAATGGCGTAATCTACTGAAAGCAAGTTATTCGGACAAGTACAGCGATGGAGAGGTTTGCCTTTTTTCTCATCCTTTGTCGACAAATTGTTCGTATATTTGAGAATCCATTGTAACATAAATGGGGTTTTAGGCTGAAGAAAGACGAAGGTCAACGGCTCGACTTATCCCGAAAGATATTCTACATCGTGTAAGAGAAGTTGCTTTGATTCATCCATATTCGTACTCCAAATCGCCGTGTTTTGTTCATGATTCCTCAAGAAGCCGAAGTACTTCAAGGAAGAATAAGAAGAAGAAGAGGAATTGATATTGTAACTGTCTTGGAAAAGTTTACATTCTCATTAGGATTAACAGTTTTATCATCTAACTTGTTTCATGTGAAGTTTCTGTTAATGAAACCGAAAATGATTTCAACTCGGAAAAGCTTTTGTTCATTTTTCTCTATATTCTCCATCCTCCAATGCAAATATATTCTAACAAAGAGCAGCAAATTAGCAATCCATTATAGGATTTTTGTTTGAACATTCTTGGTTTCTTGCAGTACTATTGTTTATATAGAAGAGTCAAGAGTATCATTTTAAGGGATGAGTAAAAGATTTGATTGCTTAACTCTTTAAGTAATGTAACTGATTTAACTCTAAAAACCAAATTAACTTGAGCTAATATATGACATAAAAAAAAAACCCATTACTTGTTAAGTTGTTAGGGAAGTTCATTCTTGTTAAAGAAGACTTCGAAATCAAAAAACAGGAAAAATATTGACCCAGTTGGGAAATTTCCACCATTTGCATTATTGCATATAAGTTTACATAAATATATATTTTGTATATTTCTTAGCCAATTTTTTTTTTTTTTTTTGCTTCACTAGTTTACAAAAATTTTGTTTTGTATTTTTGATAAAAAAAAAATAGTGGCTAAAATTGGTAAAGGAAATTAGTTTCGGTTCAAGCTTGTTGTCTGATTGGTAAAGGATAAATAAGTATCAAACTAAAACCATGTAATGTGAGTGTGTGACATACTAGGCATGTAAATTTTTAAGAAAATGGTGTATGTTAAAGGGTTTATTTGTTAAGTAACATAGAAAAAAACTATAAATAAAAAACTAACCAAAAACCATATATGAGGACATTGCAAAAATACCATTTTTAAATTATCTTTTACAGACATACCACTCTTGAACTATTTTCTTACCAACATACCACTTATAAATTCGTTTAAAAACCTTATATCTTAAAGTTTTGATGCCCAACAAATCTAAACCCAAAAAACTAAGCCCTAAGATAACTTAGTTAACCCAAACATACATGATTTTAAATTTTGAAAAAAAAATAGTAGCATTTTTGGAAAATAGCATGTCAAAAATGGTATTTCTTGAAAATTCTCTATATCTAATGACAATGATTTGCCACATCAGTCCATCTTAATTTGTTAATTATAAATCCTATTTTCAATATTTTTTTTTGTTATTTAACAAATAAACCCTATGTTAAAGTCTAAGATAATAAAAAAAAAAGAAAAAAGAATCAGAGAGTTCATATTTCAAATATCGAATGTGGCATATAATCTTTTTGCTACTTTTTATCCGAATTCACTTGATTTTTAGAATTTTCGTGTTAAATATGAATATAGATTGTAATTTAATGTTCGAATTTTTTATGATCTTCTACAGTATTTGTGCTTTTGGTTTTGTTGTGCTTACAAAAAGAATATCATTAATTGAAAGAAGCATCCTTAACGTACGTCAATTATTTGTATAGTAGTTTTTAGAAACCTAATTCAGACAGAACGTCTTCATAATGATTATGGGTCCATTTTTATCTAAAGACGTGGAAGGCTAGGGCCTTCAGATTCTTATTCAAGTTCGAGTTTAGATTTTTAGAAGTTTTGATTTTTCTTAGGAAAATCAAATACAAAAAGTGAAAGACATGATTCCTTTAAAAGGGGACTTTATTTTTTATTTGTTATCATTTATTTAAATAAAAAAAATTAGATAAACATTAACATTTTTCAGATATAAGTTCTGCTATGAGATACTATAACTAATTTGTAGTAGATTGAAATAATTTGTATATTTTGTTGTGAAAATATAGTTTTATCATTTTTTACGAGGCACTAACGGATAACATTTTTCTTGTATGAGTTTTTATGTTATTTAAAATAATATCAATTTTTTTTTTACAAATAAATAATAATATCAACTTTGTAACTAATATGTTCGTGAATTGCTTCTAGCACTGATGCCAAAACCTAACATGGAGATTGTAGATAAAGGTCCTAGACGTTTTGGTATCTTATAATAAAACTAAACTTATTAAAAACATAGAGCTTCACATTTAACAGATGATCGTTTATATATTGTGAGTGAAATCATGATGAATTATGTAACACTGAACATAATAACAAACACACTCTCTTCTGCCCGAACGATCCTATGCGTGTTGGTCACTATCGAATATAAGAAGAGTGTCTGCTGTTTGCTACTTCAATCCAAGACCACCGGCACCAGCACGTGTGCTCAGAAGAAAACATGAAGTAGTTGGGACTTTTGATTTTGGGTTAAAAGAACCGAATGCCGAATTCATGTGCAGAAATGTTTGTTTGTGGGTTATTTAGGATATCCAACCCGAACCGAATAATAAATTTTGAGTTCTAGTTTTTATCCTATCCTACTAAAATAAAATAGAAAGTAAAACAAAAGTTAAACATAAAATTATAATATAAAGTAATAAGAAGCTATTGATTTTTCACTGCGCATAGATTTTTTTAAAAAGAGTTACTCAGTGCGCGGAGTTAATAATTACTATTACAATTTTTTTTTGAAAATTGGTTGAACTTTGCTATTCTCCTTAATAATGGGACTATGGGACAATTTCCTCGTTTCTCTATTTCTTTGATTCTTCGACTTTGGAATATGAAAGCGGATTGTTTAGCTCGATCTTCTCGGTCACATTCAGTTAGTTTCTCATTAGTAAACGTTTTTTCTTCATGTGTAGGCCACCACCATGGAGTTATCTTTTAATATTATTTTGTTTATGGTTGAAAATGAAGAAATGCTATTGAGTGTAAGTTCTATAACATGTTTACATTTCCGTATTCAAAATTTTCACTATACAAATAAAGATTAATACATTTTTAATAACGTTTACAAACATAGAAATTTAAATAAATATAATTCACTAAGATAGTAATGACCTTTTTCCGACATTGAAAGACTTTTGACAAAAACAAAATTGATCATAATATAAATATTTACTTATCGCATGACATTTTTCATGTTTTTGAGTTATGTATCAGTAAACCATAATTTTAGGGTGCATATGAATGTCTCTTTTTATGAATACTCTTTTTATGATTAAGGCTGCAACTGGATTGACAATATGTGGGATACACTATTCATATACATTCCAAATTTTTACCATTTACATGGAATAAAAAGTCAATATTCCATCAACTACCGTGGCTTATGTGGAGTGATGGAGGAATATAGTTAAAAAACATTCATAAATAAAAAAGATCATGAATAGATGGAAGGAAAAAGGAAAAATGATTTTTAACTACACGAAGTATTGGCTAATATGTTGTAAACCATCTGAAGTATAGAAATGTCTTCTAAACTACACAAACTATTATGTAACACATGGTGACATACACCAAGTATATGTAAACATGTCAAAAACTACAAATTGGTGCTTTTTGAAAAATATTATCAATTTAGGATTCAATCTGTAATTAATTTCATACAAAATAAATATTTAAAAATAGAAAACTTAAACAATATAAATTTGAATAAATTGAAACACCAAATACAATTACAAAAATTTAAGAAAAAATAATATATTTAAAATTCTGTTGAATAAATTTCAATAGTTTAGAATAAAACACATAAATGACATATATTACACTTTTGTATGAGAATTTTTTTTGTAACATTGGGTAACAAATAAAAGACTCATTAGCCTAGCCCTTAAAAAAAAAATTATTCTCATTATAAAACTTATAAAATTACATTGCAATTCGCTGTTTAATGTTGGGATATCAGTAAAAAAAAACTAGTTATAATTTTCCATATAAAAAGTGTAATTTTTATTGTTGTAAAACAAAAACGAGTCTAATTTTTTTTTAAAGGGCTAGGCTAATGAGTCTATTATTTGTGACCCAATGTTACAAAAACAATTCTCATACAAAAGTGTAATATATGTCATTTATGTGTTTTATTCTAAACTATTGAAATTTATTCAACAGAATTTTAAATATATTTGTCGACCAACATTTAAAAAACTTTTATTTGATAAATTTAATTGGTTTTAAAATACATGTATTTAGATCCCTATATACCTTACATTTTCAATTACTTTTTAGAAACTAAGAACTTTTTGAAGTTAACAATTTTTAACAATTTTTAAATTTAACAAAAATAATTTAATATATTTTAAAACTGAAACTATAATTTAGTTTTTAATCAAAAATTTTCATTATTATTTTTTCTTAAATTTTTGTAATTGTATTTGGTGTTTTAATTTATTTCAATTTATATTTTTTAAATTTTCTATTTTTAAGTATTATTTTGTATGAAACTAATTACAGATTGATCCCTAAATTGATAATATTTTTCAAAAAGCACCAATTTGTAGTTTTTAACATGTTTACATATACTTGGTGTATGTCACCATGTGTTACATAATAGTTTGTGTAGTTTAGAAGACATTTCTATACTTCGGATGGTTTGCAACATATTAGCCAATCTTCGTGTAGCTAAGAATCATTTTTCCAAGGAAAAACATCCCATGAACACGTTTAATTTTATGTAATATTTTTAAATTTTTATTCATATTTATTTTGTATTCCATTCTATTTCTTTTTAAAATATTCACCTTACATAAATATTTGTATGCGATTAGTCATTCTATTCATCTTATTTATTTAACCGCCATTATCCCATTTAACTAGATCCCATTTGGCCATTTCTTTTAGTTCTTTTTATTCCGAGTATCCCAAAACTTGACTACCATTTAGACCCTAAAATGTTGTGAAATGGAACAAAAACTTTACCATTTATGATAAAATGGAATAAACATTCCAGTTATCCCAAATAATCAAAATTCAAAGGAAAATATCCCTCTGCAATTTGATGAAGAATGAACGGGACAAATTTATTTTATTACACTTATTCCATTTCTCCACATTTCATTCTTTTATATTCCATCAATTCCTAAAAAGTTTACCATTTATCACCTTAATTAGTTTTGTGTTGTTTATTACAAATTTGTAGCTCAAAACATGAAAATTGTTTTAAAGCCAAATAATCTGGTAACAAAAAGTATTAAGATTTTTCTATCCTCCATGCAGAGAGAGAGAGAGAGAGAGAGAGAGAGAGAGAGATAATAATAAGATGATCATAAGAGTTTCACATGCTTGCAATAAATTAGAATGCAGAAAAAGCCAGCTTTGTTCAGAGTGGCAGTCGTTGTTAATTGACAGGCACAAAACCAACTTCAAAACACACACACAACACAAACATAACAGGTAGATAGATCTGAGAGAGACATTTTAGTACAAAGTGAAATGTTGTAAGAATGAGGTTCTCTTACTCAATTCAGGGAAACATATTTGTTAGTCCTTAGGGGGATGAACCCTAATCAATGTTTCTCTCTTTCTCTCTTTCTTATGGACCCTCCAATATTGACATCTCTCCTTCTATGTACCCTTCCTAGCAACAACAAGCTTTTCACTATCCCTATCTCTTTCTTGTGATCCACATTCTTCCCCGTCTTCTTTTACACGCGCTTTTTCATCCGTAAAAACAAAGTTACCTCTCATTATACAACAAATCCTGATCAACCTTTGTAACATTGTTGCAGGGGTCTATTTTTGACTCCATGTGTATATATTTGAAGAAGTCACATGAGCTCTAGAGAGCCTTGAGGTGTTTTCGAACCAACATAAGTCTAGGAAAAGTCAAATGGAGACAAACATTTCTGCAGATCAAAAACTGATAGATGTATTTCAGAATAGTCCCATGCATGAATCACACTATCTCTAAGAAGAACCCATCCCTGGACCCTGTTAAGCTTCAGATCTTATCTCCTCTCTATCTCCAACTCTTATTGTCTTTGTGGGGTCTTAATCCACCATGAACTTCAAGAACTCTGACACCAATGTGAACTAGGCAAAAAAAGAAAGAGAAATTTTATTTATCTTTTTGCAATTTTATTTATCTTTTTGCTCATATCTAACCATAAAATGTGTGTTCGTACAGTTTCAATAATGCAAACAAAGAAAATAACAGAACCGCACGGTTGAACAAAGTATTGTATCATTTAAAAGTTGCCCATCTCACCCCCATTGGCTCACTGTCATGTGTCCAAACATTTAATGACTAGCTTTGATATTTCTCACTTCGGCGTGTATATATATAAACCCGTCCTTGACCGTGTACTCTCATCCAAAAACATCACAACATTCTATCTACTCCTATCTATACTCCTACTACTAAAACAATGAAGAGTAAGTTCATTAAGTCCTGCGAAAAGAAACTGAAAATGATGAAAGGCCAAGTCATAATACCTTGTGCGTCTTGCGAGTCATGCTGCGAAAGAATTTGCTGGGCGCTCAAGAAGGAAGCCGAGGTGATACCAAGAGATGTCCCTAAGGGTCACTTGGCTGTCTATGTGGGTGAGGAGTACAGGAGGTTTGTGATAAATATCAACTTGCTTAAACACCCACTCTTCAAGGCATTGTTGGATCAAGCTCAGGAAGCTTACGGTTTTAGTGCTAGCTCCAGACTATGGATTCCATGCGATGAGAGCACTTTCCTCGATGTTGTCCGTTGCGCTGGTTCTCCACAGCATCAGACAAACTGCATATGTATCTAGGAAGGTTCTTGTACAGGAACTTAAGACATTTATTAATTTATCGGGCTCCATGTTTCGAAAGAGAATGTTGGTTAATGCTTAAGCTATTGCAGTGTACTAATAATGTAAGACTTTTTGTATTGAAAGTATCATGAAATTCAACACGAAAAAATGTTATTAGCTAAACGCGACTAAAACTGTGTATAACCTTCTCCGGCTCCAGAGATATACATTAAGCCACTAATGCCATAGCTAGTTACTGAATAGAAGACATCAAAACATGCAAATGACACAAGAAACATACAAGAGTTCCCCCACTAGATACAAGATCAAATAGGTTGAACAAAATGGCAACTAGATACGTACACTTAAGCCGAACAATATATACGAACGGTTGGATCTGTTATCATTCCCAAAATGAAAAAGAAAAATTGATCACCTCTTGGGTTTTGATATCAACAACTGCAGCAAGATATATACAAAGGAAAATCTTGCTAATGAGTATACACAGTAGTTGTATCAATGCTTCCTCTCTTTCACAGCTCACAAGTAATCCTAGTTTGCGTACATACATCGAATTGATCCCAATCACATCAATCAACCGTAATTCTAAAACCAAAGAAACCGTAATCGTTCACAACTCGTTATTATCTTAACCCATCGATCAAATTCTCCATTTCCCTTCTCCCAAACCTCCTACCTTCAGCGTGCGCATCTTTACACCTAGCTGCTAAGTAGAACAGTAACCAAGCAGCCATGAAATAAACTTCCAAGCCAGACTGGATCATAGAAGCAAAGCTTTTCCCTACAATCCGAACCAAAACCCATCGGAAGAACGAGCCACAAAGAACAGCTTCAAGACACTTAAGCTGCACGGCTTGATGCAACAAAAGAGATACCAAATAAAGACCTTCCTTAACAATCTCCCTTCCTCTCCTCCTCGAATCCACAATAGCAACAAAACCATCAACCGCTAACACCAAACCGATAAGCGTATCGAGCAGAAACCACGCGAACAAGAAACCCGATATCTCCTTCTCGAAACCTTGAATCCAAGGAGGCATAACAGTGAAAGGCATCAACTTTAACCTCACAAATAGCCTGAAAAACGAATACTGATCTTCGACTTCTCCGAAATACCATAAACCAAGAAGCTGTGTCAATGCATCTCTCACTGCCCATCTCATCAAAATGAATCCTGTAACTCTCTTAAACCCTAATCTTGAACCAGTCCAAACAACACCAAGAAACGAAGGAAATCTACCGAGCAAATCGTTGATTACAGTAACAAACGTAATCGCTAACACCAATGAGTATACAGTTGTAAACCCTAGAATCACCCATCCATATGCAGCGGATAAAAAGCTCACCAGGAAGAAAATCGCCGCCGCGTCGCGTTTACCCAGCTCCAAACTTTTCAAAAACATCTTCAGATCCATGAATCTCTCCAATTCATCGTCTTTCTTCTCAGATTCATCGAATTTGGTTTCTTTGTCATCATCGGAAGAAGAAAGCTGCCGCAAATTGAAGCCGGAGCGAATGATCTGAGAGAGGTAAAGCCCGTTATCGGAGATTGGTTGGGAAATACCGGAAATGCCCTCGAATCCGGAGAGGATTACGGTGGTGGCATTGAAAGGAGAAGAGAGAGGAGAGCCGAAGAGAGATCGGCGATTGGGATCGTGTTCATCTGTGGAGAAGAAATCGTCGTCGAGGGTTCCGAGGCGCGTGAGCTGAAGAAACGGAGCACGACGGTGATGATAGAGGCGCGTGGGAACGTGAGGTTGGTGGAGAGGGAGGCGAGAGAGGAGAGAGCGGAGAGATGGGTCACGGTCGACGAAAGAGGTTAAGAGAAGAGAGCAATGATCGAGAAGAGAGTGGAAGGAGAAGAGAAGGAAAGTGAGGAAGAGGAAAGTGAGAGGATTAGAGGAGAAAGAAGTTGTGGTTTGACGGAGGAGCTGTGAGGTTGTACGGAGGCGACTCAGCCGCGCGTGGTGGTGGTTGTGATCGGACATGGCGTTCTTGGAGATTACTATTCGCTCCCGCTACTTTGGGTAGATCGAGAGAGAGAGAGAGAGAGAAAGAGAGAAGAAGAGAGAAGATATTTCATTTTTGTCTAAAACGCAGCGTTTTTGTCTGTAACGCATCGAAACTGTAATTGACTCTGATGGGCTTAAATGGGCTTTTACTTGGGCCTTAATGATCGGAGTTATATAAAAACCAGCTTTAAACCAAGATGATTTGGAGACTAAACCGATTCTGAATAAACATAACTAGTTAACCACAAGGAAAAAAAATCTGAGGAGAAGAATAGTCAAAATTTCTTTGCTTATTTGACAACAATTTCCAGTTTTGGTTTGTTTCAAATACAGAATCAGATAAGAAGAGAGAGAGAGGAGTAAGTGTGTGGCAAGGAGTGACTGACACGTGTAGGGTGGATACAGAGCCGTGGCTAGAGATATAAAGGTTGCGAGAGTAATTATTAATTAATTTTGTCACAATAAATAATACTAATAATCTTGATTAAAAAGAAAAACTAAAATAAAAACATATTAGAAATCTAAAATAATAATTTTCTTCATTTTTTTGCAACAAAATCACTAACCAAAAATTTTAAAATAATATTATTAACCAATTTTTTTCGATAGACAAATCATTGATTTTTCTTGTGACATACTTTATCAACTTTAACTTTTGTTTATTAAATTTTCAATCATGTTTGGCTTATTCTTAATCAAATGAAAGAGTGAAAACTAATGTTAAATAAACATAATTATAATAAAATATTACTTACCAATTTATTGTATTCTTTAATTGATTGTATTCATATTTATTATTTATAGAGATTCACGGCTGAGTGTATTACACTAAAAATATTTTGTTTGGACTTCTATTTAGTTGTTATTTCTTTATTATTATTATTTTGTTGCCTAGTTGCTATATTTGAAAACCCTCATTTAAGTAATTTGAACAAATAAAATATTTTACGTCAATGTAAAAATAAGGTAAATATTCTTAGTGGTGAAATCAAGCAAAATTAGGGGCATGTTGTTTTTATAAAATTTATGGGCCACATGCCAATGCTTCTTTGGAATACATGTAGCTAGGGCTGGGCACGGCCCAACCCTACATGTAGCCACGGCTCTGGGTGGATATTAGAAGTTAGATTCGATGGCTGAGATCAATTGAAGGTTAAAAGGTAGGGTTAAAGGAATAATTCCTTTCAAATTGATTTTGTTGTTCATCTAATTCAATATCAGGCGTCACTAACAAGAAGGGAAAAAGGTTTATCTCTAAGATAATTATTTACCTACACAATTCTTTGTTTTTCGTTTGAATCATATTCTTTAAAATCCTTTTTTTTTTTTTTTTTGCTTTGTCAGCTTGACGTTGAGGTTTGTTTGCTTTTTTATATTTTTTGCTTTGATTTAAGAATCTTTGATGTAATACGTGAGTGAGATTTTTTTTATTTTTTTCGTTTTTAAAGGGGTTTATTTGTTGTATAGCCAAAAAAAAAAAAAAAAAAATTCAAATCCTAGCAAAAAGCCCTAAATCTAATGGTTTAGATTTTGCCACGTAGGACACAAATGGTTAGTTTCACAATTATAATTTTTTTTAGTGTTATTGAATAAATTATCCCCTTTTAAAGATGAGTTTTTGATAAAACAAAATAAAACTTCTTAATGATATAGTAGAAAAATATTACACCCGAGTGAAGCAATAGATACTTGGTGGATAGATACTAGGGTTAATTATATTACTTATCTAGGGTTATATATTACACTATGTTCTAATCAGGGGCGGATCCAGAAAATTATTGTGTATAGGGCACAATTTGTTTTTTCAATGTATAGGGCACAATTATATAAAATGAAATAAAATTTTAATACATAATTAAAATATTACAATTCTAGAAAAAATAGAAAATTATTAGAATTTAGTTTTATTTTTGAAAAAACATAAACTAAAACAAGGTGAATAAGAGAAATATTTGATTATGTAAATGCTAGATATTCATTTTAATAATATTAATACAGAATTACATATTAAATATAGGCTCTGATTGGTAGCATGTGGTATCAATATTGAGTTGTAGTAAATGTTCAAATTTGATCTAATTTGCAGTAAAAAAGATGTGGTAAAAACATCAGTTTGCTGTAATAGTATGAGTTAACTTTCTAGTCAAAACAACTGACTGATAGCTTTTTCGAAGTATATAATTTGCAGTATATATTATTAAAATAAATTAGAGATTATCAAATTATTAACAATAAAATAGATTAAATAAAATGACACTCTAACTTTAACATAGAATTTTTATTTTTATATTTTGATAACCAAAAAGTAATCCAAGTTTTAATGTTCTTAGGATGTAAATAGTTATTTAAATAGAATTAACACAAAAATTATAAATAGTAACCGGTTGGATGAGTGTTTTAGACAAATAGTTATTTAAATAGAATTAACAAAAAAAAAAGAAGCAATTTAGACAAAAACAAAAAAAAAACAAAAAACAAAAAATGAGAATGTTGGATGTTATAATAATCACTAAAAATGAGAAAAAACATAACTCAACTCTAATTCATCACATTTTCTTTAATCTTGGGTTAGCTTTTGAGTTAACAATTTTACAAAGGGCATAACTCAAAATGGCCAATCAATTATAACTCATTATAACTCAAACTTGAATTCTATTTTTTTTGTTAGACACATGATTGGTAACATTTTTGAGTTACCACTGAATTAAACCATTAACTCAAACTAAATCAACATTTCAACCTCATTCACCAATCAGAGCCATAATAATTTATTTTTATAATATTCAATTTTTCATATTTTATATAAAGATTGTAAATTTTGGAAGACAAAAGATACAAAAACTGACAAATATTAATCTGACATATGAAAAAATGTTTAGAAAAAAAAAGCAACAAATAGCATTGAAGACAAAAAGGGTCGAACTCACGAATGAGGAATAGGAGGAAAAGACGTATATACCAGTTGGACTGAAAGAATTCTACAACTACCTGCTACATATAAATTTTATTTATAGATTTAGTATAGGGCACGTGCCTTACCTCCTCATAACGTAGGTCCGCCACTGGTTCTAATGGCTACTTGATATATCATGGTTTTTACGGTTTTTAAGCCATGATATAAGTCCGTTTTCTAAAGTCTTTTTAATATTTTTTGAGTCTTTGGTTTTCTTATTAGGTACTTGGACGTTCGGAGCATTATTGGTGTTTTTACTGGAGCATTTTGGAGCATTGTGAAATGAGCACTTAAAGATGCAAGTTCGGAGTTGAAAATCAGGGAATTTGTCGATCGACAGACAAGTTAAATAAATCGACATGAAGAAAATAGACCTGTCGAGCGACACACTTACACCGTCACTCGACATGACCAAAACTTCGACCAGAATATCAGATTTGGAAGATTTCCAGTTTCGCGCCAGAAGTTCCAGATGTTTGCAGTTTTGCCCCATAACGTTTTTGTACCCTATATATATTTATTTTAAGCCATTGTTTAGGCTACTCTTTATTTACTTAGAGATTTTAGCAAGAGATAATTCAGAGATTGTTCCTCGTTTCCAATCGATTTCGATCTTTGTATCAATCCTCTTTCTTTTCAATAAAGTATTATTCAGAAATCATGTTTGCATCATTAGCTATGTCTGAGTGTCTAAGTAGTTTACTAGTTAGGTTTTAGGGTTTTCAAAGGATGATGAAAAGCTGTTAGGATTTATTTACTCTTGGGATTACATCATATTCTTCACCTGGATTACATTAAATCTAATTTAAGATTGATCACCTTAGGTTAGATATTTTAGGTTGTGTAATAGTTACGACGGTATTATTGAATAACTGGAACTGAATCATAGGTGAACAAAGATTCGATTCGCAACGACAATTGGCTTTGAATCTTTGTGAACAAAATCGAACTTGAATTTAAAGCTTGTTTAATTTAATCTGATATCGCAACGATAGTTGGTTTTCTAGGGTTTAGACATAGATAATATTTGCAACGACATTTGATTTATTTTACATTAGTTTCGAGTTTTAGGACTGCACTTCATAATTGTCCCGATAGTAAGTTTATCCTTCAGTTTGGAATCATTCCTGCGAATTTCCTAAGGCCCAGCGCTTGTCTCTTATTGAATTTAAAGCACAATCATCCATCACTGTTTACTGTTTTTGTACTATTTAATTTACATCTTTATCGCTTAGCATAATCTGAACATTGAAAGTCTATTATGTTAACTGATTCCCTGTGGATTCGACACCCTAAATACTGCATACGATCTCTTAATTTGAGAGCGTAGCTCTAGGTATAATTTGAGCATATCAAATTTTGGCGCCGTTGCCGGGGAACCATAAACCATTAGATTTTCATTATTAGGATTTTGACTAAGTCTTTTTCTTTATTTTAATTTACTAACTATTTTCTTCTGTTTTCTTTTTGTTTTGCGTTTCAGGTGTATGCCTAATCACATCACAAGAAGCAAGAAAAACAAGGAGCTAGTTGAATTCGATCTTGAGTCTCTGGCACTATTAGAGCGTACCAACAAAAAGGCAACGAAATAAGCTAAGAAGATGGTTGCGCATAAGGTTTTGTTTGAGAGAGACAATGGTTTGTTCGATAGGAAAGGAAATCGATACAACGAAGATGGTCAAAAGCTCGACGCTGAAGGTAATGTTGTTGAGGAGCCTGTCGAGCAACAGAACTCTGAAATCGCTCGACAAGAAGAAGAGAATCGAATGGCTCGTGAAGAGCAGGAGCGTGTCGAGCGACATGAAGAGGAAATCGCTCGACACGTTGAAGAACGTTGTGTCGCTCGACAGAATGCGCTTGTCGCTCGACAGGAAGAAGATCAACGTGTTGCTCGACACGACGAGGTTGTCGCTCGACAGAGGGTCCATAATTTGCCAGCTGGGCCGAGGAACATGAATGGTGCCCAAGGACGTACATTTGCGGACTAGAACATGCCAGAGTAGTACTATGCTAACCGTTCTGCGATTTGCCCGCCTCCTTTCCAGAGAAATGACTTCGAGTTGAAGCCCGCCTATTTCTCTTTTGTGTCTCAGAACCCTTTATGTGGACTACCTCACGAGCACCCAATGAACCATCTAGAGAGCTTTGAGGATATCGTATCCAATATTAAGGCTATCGTATCTACCATTAAGGCTAATGGGGGTATCCATGGACTACTTGTACTGTAAGCTTCTCCCCTACTCCCTCCAAGGGGAAGCTAAGAAATGGCTTGGGATACTTCCACCGAGCTCACTTACTACCTTGGAGGATACTAGGAATGCCTTCCTGGCTCACTTCTTTGACGATGCTAGGTCTGAAGATCTACGGTCTAAGATAGCTACATTCCAGCAGGGCGATTTCGAGGCATTTAAAGCTGTATGGAACAGGTTTAAGTGCTACCAGATAAACTGTCCACACCATGGTTACAGTGAGGTTCAACTACTAAACATCTTTTTCAGAGGGATAACAATGCAATACTCAGTGATTCTAGATGCTGTAAGCAACAAAAATTTCAACAAAAATTCTCTAGAAGCTGCTCTCCGTCTCATGGAGAACTTGGCCAACAATAACAACACCAAGAATGTCGACTACGAGAGAAGCCAACTTGGTCAGAACATCAATAGAAATCAGCTCGCCGAGGTTACTAAGAAACTGGACAACATGCATGATCTACTAGCTGGGAAGAAATCAGTTCAGTTTGGTAAGGAGATTGATACATTCGAGCCAGAGGATCACACTAAGGATGAAGAGATAGCTTATGTCAACGGAACTGGTTTTTAGAGGTATGGTAATCAGCAAGGGAATAGAGGCTACAACAACAGCAACTATCAGAAGAGTTCTTTCACTGGAGCTCCAAATACGCCTACTTACACGCCCAAGCCGCAATATTAGAAGGTTGAGTATCAGAAAAGCGACTATTAGAACCTGATTCAGAGCATCAACTACACCAGGAACTACGGATCGTCTACTTATCAGTCTCTGCCTCCTCCATCAGCCATCAGTAAAATGGAATCCATGATGGAGCAGATTTTAGAAGGATAACAAAAGTTAATTGTGGATTTCAATGGAAAGTTTGATTCGCTCTACATTGACTTGAATGGGAAGATTGAAGCCTTGAACACGCGCATGAAGAAGCTTAATACTCAGGTTGCTCAGAGCGCAGAGTCTATGAAGAGGCAAGATGGATTTCTTCCATCCTGGACGGATATGAATCCTAAAAATAACAGCACAAGAGGTGCTATGGCCATTGTTACTCAGAGCAGAAGCAAGCTGGAACCAGTTCAGGGCAAGGAAGTTGATGAAAGTCCAGTAGACGAACCAATCGAAGTTAATGAAGAAAGAATTTTCGAATCAGACGACTCTGTCAAATGACACAAAGAAGCCTGTCGCTCGACACGACCAATTTCAACGGATCGATCGACAGACAAGGAGAAGTCAGTCGACATCAACAAAACGAATGTGTCGATCAACACAGATACCCTTGTCGCTCGACACGCTTCCCAGACTGGTCTGAAAGTCACCAATTCTTCAGTATATCCGAGTGTAGCCGCATATACAAACCAAAACTTCCTTATCCTAGGAAGCAGAAGAAGTTGAAACAGAAGTTGGATGAGGCTAGATGCAAGGCTATGATGGATAAGCTTGTTATCGAAATGCCTTTGATAGATGCGAGAAGGACTACTCTGGTTATCAAGCGATACGTGAAGAAGATGGCCACTTGGAGCTTAAGCCATGAAGAGGGATATGCTATGATCAGCGAGCAAGTCAATGCTCTAATTCAGAACCATGTTCAAGAAAAGCTTGAATATCCGATAATCTTTGTGCTGGATTGTTTGATTTTTCAGAAGAAGTTTCTGCGGTCTCTATGTGATTTGGGTTTTAGCATCAACTTGTTGCGTCTATCAGTTACAATCAGCCTTGGAATGTCATACTTTCAACCTACTAGGATCTCTTTTATCCTAAAGACAGATCGGTGAGGATTCCAGAAGGTGTTCTAGAGGACGTGATGATTAAGGTTAGAGAGTGTTTGATTCCTGCAGACTTTGTTGTCTTGGAGTACAAAGTAGAACCCAAGGATCCTCTTATCTTGGGTAGACCTTTCTTAGCTACAGCTGGTGCTATGATAGACGTGAAAAGATGCCGAATTTTGCTAAATGTGGGTGATCTTGAGATGAAATTCGATATGGACAAGCTGATGAGGAAGCCTGCCATTGATGGACAGACTTTCTATGTGGATACCATTGATGATCTCGCTGAAGATTACTTTCATGAGATGAGTTCTAAGGATCTAAATGAGACTTTTAGGGCTTATGCAAGTGAGGAAGTGATGCAAGTGGGTACTAGTAAGGAGCTGGTTGAAATCACAAAGAAAGCTGCAAAGCTTGGCGATTGGAGCGAGGAAAAAGCTCCGAAAATCGAGTTGAAACCACTTCCTATAGGGCTACGGTACGTATTTCTTGGTCCTAATTCCACTTATCCTGTCATTGTTAGCGCTTTATTGAATAACGCAGAACTCGCGTTACTGCTAAGCAAGCTGCGCAAATTTCGTAAGGCTCTTGGCTATTCTCTTTATGATATTTCAGGTATCTGACCGGACTTGTGTATGCATAGGATCAATCTTGAAGCTGAGTCCAAGTCGTCAATTGAGCATCAAGAAGGCTGAATCCGAATTTGGCAGAAGTGGTTAAGAAGGAGATAATAAAGTTGCTAGAGGCTGGGATCATTTATCCTATTTCAGACAGTGCGTGGATTAATCCAGTTCATGTGGTTTTTAAGAAGGGAGGTGTCACAGTTGTGAAGAATGAGAAGAACGAGCTAATTCCTACAAAGACAGTAACTAGACATCGGATGTGCATTAACTACAGGAAGCTGAACGCAGCGACAAGGAAGGATCACTTCCCCTTGCCGTTTATTGATCAGATGTTGGAGAGGTTGGCTAACCATCCTTACTACTGCTTCCTCGATGGGTATTCATGATTCTTTCAGATTCCCATTCATCTGGACGATCAGGAGAAGACTACATTCACTTGTTCCTATTGCACTTTTGCATATCACAGATTGCCTTTTGGACTGTGTAATGCTCCTGCGACATTCAAGCGCTGCATGATGTCTATCTTCACAGACATGAATAAGGACTACATAGAGGTCTTCATGGATGATTTTTCTGTGTATGGGTCTTCTTTCAAGGCATGCTTGGATAATCTGGAGAAGGTTCTAGCGAGATGCGAAGAGAAACACTTGGTGCTGAATTGGGAGAAGTGTCACTTCATGGTTAAGGATGGCATTGTACTTGGTCACAAGATTTCATAGGCTGGTATAGAAGTGGATCGCGCGAAGATAGAGGTTATGACTAGTCTTCAACCACCGGATAACGTGAAGTCTGTGAGAAGCTTTCTTGGCCATGCTTGTTTCTACAGGAGATTCATCAAGGATTTCAGCAAGATTGCGAGGCCATTAACTGCTATTCTTTGCAAGGATGTGAGATTCGAGTTTTCTGCATAATGTTTATCGATTTTTGAGCAGACCAAGAAAGCTTTAGTGAGTGCTCCTATTGTGCAACCTCCAGAATGGGATTTACCATTTGAGGTAATGTGTGATGCTAGTGATTTTACAGTAGGAGCTGTTTTGGGACAGAAGAAAGATAAGAAGCTACACGCTATCTATTATGCAAGCCGGACACTAGATGATGCGCAAAGGAATTATTCAACTACTGAGAATGAGTTGTTGGCTGTAGTGTTTGCTTTCGAGAAATTTCATCCCTACCTAGATAGTGCACACGGATCATTCGGCGCTCAAGTACTTGATGCAAAAGAAGGATGCAAAACCAAGATTATTGAGATGGATTTTGCTTCTTCAAGAGTTTGATATTGAAGTCAAGGACAAGAAGGGTGTTGAAAATGGTGTTGTTGATCATCTTTAACGGATTAGAATCGAAGACAGGGTCCCAATTGATGATTTATTGCCCGAAGAAATGATTAATCTGATCGAACATAGAAGTCTAGGGCCATATTTGAAAATCCGAGTATCCAGATTTGAACGTGTCGATCGACATAAATAGACTTGTCGCTCAACACGATGACTTGAAGCCAATGTTTCGTCCAGATTTTATTCTCATGGAGTTTGCTTATACTGTCACTGAAGTAGATCGTCCTTGGTACGCTGACATTGCCAACTATCTTTCTGCAGATAATGAACCCGATGATCTTAAAGGTTATGAGAATAAGAGGTTCTTTAGAGAGCTTAGGAGGTATTACTAGGATGAGCCATACCTCTATAGGCATTGTTCAGATGAGATGTACAGAAGATGCATCGTTGAATCATAGGTTCAAAATGTGCTATTTCACTGTCATGGTTCAGAGTATGCTGGGCATTTTGCTACTTTCAAGACAATTGCTAATGTTCTGCAAGCTGGATTCTGGTGGCCAACCATGTTTAAGGACGCTCATGCTTTCATCTCTAAGTGCGACGCTTGTCAAAAGAAAGGGAAGATCAGCAAGAGAAACGAGATGCCACTGCATTTCATCCCGGAGGTTGAAGTCTTTAACTGTTGGGGTATCGATTTCATGGGTCTTTTCCCATCTTCTTATAGGAACAAGTACATTCTTGTCGCTGTGGATTACATCTTCAAATGGGTTGAAGCAATTGCTAGTCCAAAGAATGATTCTGCTGTGGTTCTTAAGCTGTTTAAGACAATTATCTTCCCTAGATTTGGAGTTCCTCGGATAGTCATAAGTGATGGTGGCCCATACTTTATCAATAATGTATTTGCTAATTTCCTAAGCAAGTATGGTGTTCAGCATAGAGTAGCATCTCCTTATCATCCCCAGACAAGTGGACAAGTCGAGGTCTCAAACCGACAGATCAAGGAGATTCAGGAGAAGATAGTGGGAACTACTAGGCGCGATTGGTCTGCTAAGCTGGATAACGCGCTTTGGGCTTACATGACTGCTTTTAAGACACCTTTAGGGACTACGCCATTTCACTTGCTTTATGGGAAAGCATGCCATCTTCTAGTTGAGCTCGAACACGCAGCAGCTTGGGCAGTAAAGCGAGCGAATCACGATATCAATAGTGCTGCAGAGAGGCGTCTGATACAGCTTAATGAGCTAGATGAGATTCGTATTCATGCTTATGAAAACTCTAAATTGTACAAGGAGCGGACTAAGGCATATCACGATAAGAAGATCATCTCCAGGAATTTCGAACCCAATGATCAAGCCTTGCTCTACAACTCGTGTTTACACTTGTTTCCTGGAAAGCTCCGTTCACGCTGTTCCGGACCTTTTACAGTAAAGGAAGCCAAGTCACATGGAGCAATTATGCTAGTGGGTTCAGATTGTCGAGAATTCACTGTGAATGGACAAAGGGTGAAGCATTATTGGGTACAAGCCGAGATTCCAGATGGAAACATCATTCCTCTGGATGATGCACCCGAAGCCTGAACCCAGACATCTAATGACTAAAAAAGAGCGCTTAGTGGGAGGCAACCTACTTGTGAGTGTAAATATTAGTTTTTCTTTTAAGTTTTTAGTTTTATTTTCAATTTTACGTTTGGTTTTGGTCTTGTTTTGGTTTTAAGGAAATCGCAAAATCGGATGGAATTTTTCAATGTGTCGATCGACGAGGACCACGTGTCGCTCGACACGAGTTAAAACTATGTATCGATCGACAAACTTAATATGTTACTCGACAAGACGACACGGCCTAAGTAAGTCTTTTAAAACCCGAGACTCATGTTCTGAATCCTTCTAAAAACTTTTTACGGCCGAAACTCGCAAAATCCTTTAGAAATCCCATAACCCTCTCGATTCTTCACGGTTTTTGGTGGTTTTTGGTTCTAAATCCATTAGAATTTCATTCTCTATCCATTTCTATCACTCGTTTATCCGATCTACAAGGTATGTGTCCCTAATCTTCACTTTTTCAATTCGGCCAAAGGTTTGAAAATCCAAAATTTGACGTGTTTCACTCGATTATATGCTTGAATCCAACTTGTTTAGGTTGTTTTAAAGTGAATTCGGTATGCCCATATTGTTGAATTGAATTTATTATGCAAGTTTTTGGAATTGTGTTGATTGGTGCAAAAATTGGTGAATTTCGGAATTTAGAACGAATTGGAGCGAAATTGGTGCTGAATTGATGTTGCTAAAAGTAATGTGGATGAATTGTGATGAAAATTTGGTCTTGCATTATCAAGTTTCGAAATTTCATATTTTTCGATAAATATTTTCGACTAATTTTGAATTTTTGGCTTTTGTTTGGATTTTTGGGTTGTTTCGCAGATGGCTCCACGCAAGAGATGATGTCCACCATCTCCCACTGGTCCTACACCGGTTGACGCTGAACTGGAGGAAGAAAGAACACGACACGAGACTCCAGCAAATGAAACGCCTCCATGCCGAACGCCATGACCTTGGGATGAGCATACAGTGATTCCGTTTGACAGTCCTTTGGACGAGTCGCTTCAGGAAGTGGCACTTAGCGGAGAATCTGAAAAGAGAGAGTTTGATATGAATTGGGATGAGTTTGATAGCCTTTTCTATAATGGCTAGTTGAGAGTAAACTTAGAGCCAATTCGATTTGCTGACGAATACGCGTTGAGACATTTCGGGATTATGGATGAGTCCTTAAGTTGTTGCAAAATGCGGGATTAGGAACCATTGCTACTCGGTTCTATCCCCATTACCCCGACTTGGTGAGACAATTGCTGTCTACGATTCACATAGATTACAACCAGCATGATGGCTATCCTCCTGAGCATGGAGACATTACCTTTAGGATTTGAGGTGTGAGTTACACTATTACTTTTGATGAGCTGGCAGACATTTATGGATTGAGGAAGGGTAATTCTAGCTTTCTTCCGAACAGGTTTGAGGAGAAGAGAGATTTTTGGGCTTTGTTTGGTACATGAGCTAACACAAGCAATTCCACTCTTACGGATATTCGACATCCGGTTCTACCATACTTTTTTTGCTTGATTGGTTCATCGATTCTTTATCAGGTTGAGGCGAACAAAGTGAGGGAGTATGAGCTTATCCTCCTCTATTATGCTCTTCAGCCATACCTTACTGATTTCCGGACTTCCTTAGCTACATATGTGCACATGGGTATCGTGTTTGCTCATCATCTACTCTCCTTGAAGACGATCCCTTTTAAGAAACTGAGCTCCAAGCCTATCACTGTAGGTAGCCTATTTACTCCTATCTTCCGCTACCTTGAGATTGACACTACTATCCATACACAGGAGAACGTTCCCTAGCTTTTTGATCTTGAGTCCTTGCAGAGAGCCACGTGGCTCAAGCTGCCTACTACGTGAATTTATCGTCCAATTGTTGGACAGACGGCTCATGTTTAATTGCCCATTAGCGCTTTGATGGATATTGGGAGGGATAGGACATTGCTGAGGTTCTTGCCTGATCTGAGGACTATTTCTGCGCACCGTGGACGCAAGGGTTGTGGTGGTCCATCTTCTCGTGCGAGCACTTCTGCGGTTTTGAGGTTCCATACGACTCTGCTCAAGAGGATTTGGGATAACATAGTGAGGACCACTTCTTGTGGATGCATTCGTCCTCGACCACCTTATCCTGCTGCACCTACTGCTGATTCTGATGATGAGGAGACATACTAGTTCTTCATGTTTACCCTGTTTTCATTTCTTTTTCTTTTCTTTTTATTTTTCTTCTTTTTGAGTTAGTTTTTATTTTTATTTGAGTCAGTTGTTTCTTTGTTTTAAAAACCGTTGTTTAAACCGATTGCGATTAAAACTATTATGTTGCTTTTGACGAGTTTTCTTTTAGTGATCTAACAGTGCTAAGAGAGAAAGAGTGCTAACCTAACTTTTAACAAGCATTTGGATGCTTATCTATTTATTTTACCCACTCCGGATTTAATAACACTGGGGACAATGTTGTTTAAGTCTGGGGGAGGTGGTTGCTAACGTTGTTTTCTATTTTGAGTTTTATTGAGTCAGTCCAGTTTATTTTTTATTTTATGTCAAAAACTCCCCTGAAACTTGCTTTGAACAGCACTCTAGGACCATTTCCAATGGAAGATTGGTTGGTTTTACTAGGTGGGTAACTGGTAGTGGATCAGTTTAACGGAGCGAGTTCAAATTTCTAGAGAACTTCTGATACTATCGAGTTTTACCCGAAATAAATCACTGCAAGTGCACAGGCACGCAGTAGTAAATAACGGGATCGAATCCACAAGGACCAATGGCTTACACAACAGATTTTAGATTTTAAAACTAAGCTAAACAGGAAACAAGATGGGTGATTGTAATCAAAATTAAAGACAAGAAAGCAAATTAAAACGGTTTAAATTCAGATAATTAAAAATGTTAGGCAATAGGGAATTCTCAGGAAATCACAATCATGAACCAGACAACTATTCAGATTCTAAGTATGCATGCATCTTAAACTCAAACACTTTTATAAACTACTCCACTTTCGTGATAACAGTTACTTTCCCTAGAGATCTGAGAGCCTATACTTTCGCATGGTCACGGCTATCCTAGACAAGCATTATACGTTCAGGTTTGATCAGTTCATAATACTTTATAACTAAACTTTCGATTGTTATAATGCATTACTCATCAACAGTAGTTCTAGCTATATGCAAACTTTTGGAATGCATATCAACCTAAGATCTAGTGATTAAATGGCCAATTCAATCCTAGCATTATGCCTAACAATGATGAAGATGATAAAGGATAAGCAACCTATTTGTGTCTGATTCAATCGGTGAAATCCATCGAAAAACCCTAAAACCTAACTAGGGTTCTACTCAGACATGATAAAGAACAAAGCAGAAATCATGGATGAATAGAATTGCATAATCATGGAATAAGAAATAAGAGTAGGGTTTAGAAATCTTCTCCAAAGGGATTGAGATCTTCTCCCAATACAAAGCTCTAAAATCTCTCTAAAAGTCTCCAAAAACGTGCAGGAATAAAAGGTGTGTAAAAAGTCTGAAACCTAACAGGTATTTATAGGATAAAACGGAAAAAGGAAAAATCCCTAAAAAAATCTGCAAGTGGACCGGTCGGTCCAGGATTGGACCGGTCGGTCTGCTTCTTCCAGTGGCTAGACCGACTGAGCAGACCAGTCGGTCTATGTGCCATTTGCTCGGTCTTCGAATTGCCGTCAGATAGACTGGTCGGTCTGTAAGTGGACCGGTCGGTCCATACTTCAGAATTCTCCATTTTCGCCTCAAATTGCTCAAAGTTCCTTTCCGCTCTCATGTGGTTCAAATTCTTGAAGTATGGCCTGAATATCAACTCAAAACAACTCCAAAGGCTCCGAAAACGCGTTAAGAACATGGTTAGGAAACTCCAAATTCACGTTATATCAACTCCCCCAGACTTAGATCTTTGCTTGTCCTCAAGTGAAGCCAAACTAGAAATAAGTTCAAGGAAGCTATAAAAACCGTACTAACCTTTGTGAGCTGAATGCAATCCTGTAGGACCCCACAGATGTAATGCTAACCGCCTGAAAACTCATAAACAGATCAAAAACCAAGATGGTACTTCATGTACTTTGCCAAATACATAGCAATGTTACCATACTCAAGTTCCTATGTCTCAGCGACTTCTATACCAGGGTCCATAAATCTTACCAGAGGGAAAATGTCCGTCGCATAAGGGTTAGGGATTTAGGCTGTTTAATGGTGGTAATAAGTGTTTAGGCTAACCTCAGTCGCGGCCGAATGCAAGTCATGGCACAAAAACCCAAGAGAACTAAGTCCAAGGATGATGCACAGCTTTTCAAACTTAAGACCTCCTATTCTTTTAAAATAAACTAACTTTCTGCTTATCTAAAGAAATAATGCGGAGAACAAGAAATGGAAATGTGCTTAATAGATATTCTTTTAAAATCTAAGCTTTATTCTGATCCCTTTCAACATTTTATCATAATAATTTTTTTTTTTTTTTTTTTTTTTTTTTTCTTTTTGAATGAAAATGCTGGGGATCAGTTCTAGATTTTTCTAAGCACAATGATGAAAAGAGAAACAAAAAATAAATAAAGAAATGCCACTATTAACAAGATCCTAAGCAGAAAGTTTGATAAATTGTACCGGGAGGTCTTTAGAATGATCAGCTGGCCGGACTATCTCTCCGGAGTTTTTGCGCTTGAGTGCATGTCAATGTCTTCAATAGAATGCATGAGGTTTGAAAGAAAGGTTAAGGTAAGGGTGTGGTACCAGACGAAAAAGTGAGCCTGGCCATTAGGAGTCCTGAAAAGAGGATAGTATTTGAAAAAGGATAGGACTCCTAACGTTGTTGCCACTTCTTATGCGATTTCGAATTCCCTGAGTTAAGAAAAACATAATAGCATATTAGTATCAGCGTTAGCTTTCAAGGAGACGGGAGCCTTCTGGTAACACTGATCCGCCTATGGGGTTTTTAATCTTCCCATTGCATTGGTTAGTCACTGTTCATCTAAAAACAGAGTTAGCAAACATCATGTGGTCCTAGAATCGCATTCAATTCACAAAAGTTTAAAATAAACTGAAAATAAGAAAACTGAATATATAATTAGTACGAATAGTACTCCCCCCCAGACTTACTGCACACCGACCCGGTGTGAAAATAGATCCAAAGGAAAGACTATTAAAAGAAACAAAATAAAATGAAAAATTAAAAAGAAAAGAAAGTCTAACTTCGTCCGCAGAACTTTGGGCACGGGACATGGCACGGGTCTGGGCACGGGTCAGGGGTGGGAAAAAGCGCGTGGTTGGCTTGAGACCAAGTGGACCGACCGGTCTGATACAGGGACCGGTCGGTCCGGGGTGCATCGTGCAAGACCGATCCGCGGGACGTGGGAGCATCGGTATCAGCCAATCCGTGGGACGCGGGAGGGACCAACCGGTCTGAAGTTAGACCGACCGGTCCAGGGTCTCCAGTGAGTAGACCGACCGAACAGACCGGTCGGTCTACTGGGATCGAGCAGTGAGAAAAACATCAAGACCGACCGGTCTATTAGGAGACCGACCGGTCCAGTGTGCTGGCTCCGATTCCAAACTTCTGTGACGAGAATCCTAAGGAAAAACCAAAAAGAAAAACAAAAACCAAGGTAAAACCGAAAAAAAAATGAAAAAGAAAGAACATATATATACACTTACAAGTGGGTTGCCTCCCACTAAGCGCTTTGTTTAACGTCGTTAGCTTGACATGTGTGCTCTTCAAGGTGGCTCAGGTGGAACATCACGAGGGATCACAATGCATGGGTCATCGATCTCAGGCTTTTCCAGCAGCTTGCCCAATTTGAATGTCATCTCATTATCTCCCAGCTGGAGATCAATGCGTCTGTGCTTGAGATCAATCTTTGCACCAGCTGTGCAAAGGAATGGTCTTCCCAGGATGAGAGGATCTCCTGGATCTTCAGGTTGGTCAAGCACCACGAAATCTGCAGGAACGTAAACACCACCAATTAGAAGCTGTATGTCCTTAAGAACGCCTAAAGGACGTTTAACATAACAATCAGCAAACTTTAAAGAAAAGTTAGGAAGAGAGAAATCCTTAAAGCCCAGTTGTTTTGCTGTGGAGTATGGCATGAGGTTGACACTGGAGCCTGTGTCGCAGAGGGAGCGAGGAAAGACTGTAGAGTCGATCTGCACTGAGAGTTCAAAACGACCAGGATCTCCAAGCTTTGGCACTGTCCTGCTCTTTTCCACAGCATAGCACTCCTCAGTATTGATCGATACTGGCTTTGCAGGCCCAAAAATATCTTCGAACTCCGTGAAGTAATCCTCTTCGATGGCCAGAACAGCTTTGCAAGCACTCATGGAGTTAACATCAGTCTTAGCAGGGAGAACACCTGTAGTTACATCCACATATTCCTCCTCCACAGTCATACTAGCAGAATCGACCTTTTCCTTCACTGCCGTCTTCTTTGATTTCCTCAGCGGTGGCGTATGTCTTGCTTCGAGAAACAGAACCTCGATCTCTTCTATACTCTCTCTGCAATCTCGGAAGTGACTCAGCAGAGGACGGTACTCTAGAGCTTGTTCAAAGGATAGTGAATGGGGAATCCTTCGTATCATCTTCTGAAATCCAAGCAGCTGCTTCTGAGATATGGAGTCCCTGAAATGTCTGGGAACATGATCATCTAGCAGAGTACTGTTCACCGGAGATTCATCTTCCATGACAGAAACGGCATGACATTCCTTTCTCGGATTCTGCTCTCCTTTAGCCGGAAGAGTTCCTTGCTGACGCTTGACAACTTCTGCTTGCTGTGCCACTTGATTGTCCTGCATCTTCAGGTGAGTATTGACAGCTTCTAAACGCCCATTGATGTTTGTAATGTCAGTGGAAGTCCTCTGCTGATTAGCTAGCATCATTTGCATCATAGCTTTCAGCTCGTCATTGGGGTTAGGAGCTGGAGGTGGAGGAGCCTGTTGTCTTGGCTGATACTGGTTCTGATTCTGGTAACCGGAACCTGAACTCTGTGCATACTGCCTCTGATAGCCTGCATTGTAGCCTGGAAATCCTTGACCACCTACATAGTTAACCTCATGAATGCCCTCTGAGACCAATGCAGCTGGCTCTGAATAGCAGATCGCATCCGAAGCATTTCCAACCATACTAGTGCCCTGATGGCTTCCTTGCAATAAGCCCCTGATCTTAGCAGCTGTCAGCTCTGCTATCTCTGCTGCAGATGGTGTCTCAATACAGCATACCCTCTTTGACCGATCATACTCGGCACATTGATCACTGGAGCTCTGCGCCATGTTGTCAATCAGTCTGTAAGCTCCTCCTATGCTCTGGGTAATGAAGTTACCATTACTAGCTGAATTCAGGCTGGTCTTGTAGTCCCAGGTAACTCCATCATAGAACGTCCTGAGTATCTGATTCTCTGTAAGTCCATGGTGAGGGCATTCTCTAAGGTACTCCTTGAACCTATCCCAAGCCTCAGCAAACGATTCTCCACCTTTCTGCGAAAAACTGGCGATCCTGCTTCTGAGCTGAGCTGTCTTAGTCTTCGTGTAGAAGTGATCCAGAAAGGCTGCTCTAGCTTCATTCCAGCCGTTGAGAGAGTGTGGAGGAAGTGACTTGAGCCATCTCAGAGCCTTGTCAGCGAGAGAGTGCTTGAATAGCTTGCACTTGAGGTAATCAGAAGGTACCCCATTAGCCTTTGTCGTCTCGCAGACCTCTTCAAAGGTCTCTATGTGATCCATAGGGTTCTCAGAAGCCAACCCATGGAACACGTGTCTCTCCACCAGATTGATCAGCTGAGCCTTGATCTCGAAATCGTTCCTCTGAATCTCAGGAACACGAATAGCTGATCTGTTCTGGTAGTAAGAATGGACATTGTCTTCTTCTCCAATCCCTCTCTGCAGCGGAGGATTCTGACCTGCTGGTGGCATCTGCTGTGCCATCATCCTAGCAAACTGCTGCTGCATTTGCTGCATCTGGTTCTGCGCTTGCTGCTGGCTTGCTGCAGTTGCAGCACGGATCTGCTCTATCTGGTCAAACAGAGTAGCCTGAAGATCCTCATTACCAGCTTGATCCGCTAATTCCATGACTGGTACCTAGAAAAAAAACAAAGAACAAAACAAAAACAAAAATAAATTAGCAAATTGCTTAGACTAAATTCGCAAATCAAATCTGATGGTAAACACAATTGGTCCCCGGCAACGGCGCCTAAAACTTGATACTATCGAGTTTTACCCGAAATAAATCACTGCAAGTGCACAGCACGCAGTAGTAAATAACGGGATCGAATCCACAAGGACCAATGGCTTACACAACAGATTTTAGATTTTAAAACTAAGCTAAGCAGGAAACAAGATGGGTGATTGTAATCAAAATTAAAGACAAGAAAGCAAATTAAAACGGTTTAAATTCAGATAATTAAAAATGTTAGGCAATAGGGAATTCTCAGGAAATCACAATCATGAACCAGACAACTATTCAGATTCTAAGTATGCATGCATCTTAAACTCAAACACTTTTATAAACTACTCCACTTTCGTGATAACAGTTACTTTCCCTAGAGATCTGAGAGCCTATACTTTCGCATGGTCACGGCTATCCTAGACAAGCATTATACGTTCAGGTTTGATCAGTTCATAATACTTTATAACTAAACTTTCGATTGTTATAATGCATTACTCATCAACAGTAGTTCTAGCTATATGCAAACTTTTGGAATGCATATCAACCTAAGATCTAGTGATTAAATGGCCAATTCAATCCTAGCATTATGCCTAACAATGATGAAGATGATAAAGGATAAGCAACCTATTTGTGTCTGATTCAATCGGTGAAATCCATCGAAAAATCCTAAAACCTAACTAGGGTTCTACTCAGACATGATAAAGAACAAAGCAGAAATCATGGATGAATAGAATTGCATAATCATGGAATAAGAAATAAGAGTAGGGTTTAGAAATCTTCTCCAAAGGGATTGAGATCTTCTCCCAATACAAAGCTCTAAAATCTCTCTAAAAGTCTCCAAAAACGTGCAGGAATAAAAGGTGTGTAAAAAGTCTGAAACCTAACAGGTATTTATAGGATAAAACGGAAAAAGGAAAAATCCCTAAAAAAATCTGCAAGTGGACCGGTCGGTCCAGGATTGGACCGGTCGGTCTGCTTCTTCCAGTGGCTAGACCGACTGAGCAGACCGGTCGGTCTATGTGCCATTTGCTCGGTCTTCGAATTGCCGTCAGATAGACTGGTCGGTCTGTAAGTGGACCGGTCGGTCCATACTTCAGAATTCTCCATTTTCGCCTCAAATTGCTCAAAGTTCCTTTCCGCTCTCATGTGGTTCAAATTCTTGAAGTATGGCCTGAATATCAACTCAAAACAACTCCAAAGGCTCCGAAAACGCGTTAAGAACATGGTTAGGAAACTCCAAATTCACGTTATATCAACGTCAGAAAGGATGTTGCAAACCCCAACCTTAATGAACTCTAATCTCTTGTCTTGGGCGTTGGTAATCGCAAGACTTGATTCAGCTTCCAAACACAAGAGAGTGAGGACGGACCGCATTAAAACTTCTTCCCAAATGATCTATTCAACTGTCCTAGATCGAAAAAGGAAAAAGCCTCATGACCCCGTCTCTACAAGAACAACAATAATGAGCGCTGATCTAGTGAATCATAGAGATGCCAAAGAAGTAAAAAAGTCTACAGAAAAGTGTAGTGATGTGTGTGAGAATTAAGTTTTACCACTTAATCCAACTACTTGAAAGTGCACATCAATCACAATTAGTATAGATAAGGGATCGAATCCACGAGGACTTGTTAACCACACTACAAACTATAATGATTAAAATAAAGCTAGAACAAAATAAAGTCGTTTGGGTGATTGTGAATAAGGTCGAAAACAATAAGATAAAAAGCGTTAGGACTTAGGTAATTTGCAGAGAATCATGCAACGATAATGATTGATTTAATCTAGGGACTTGGGATTTACGCGCCATCGAGGACTCATAACACTGTTGTATAACCATTCCACTTTCGTGGCTCTGGTCACTATGTTAATTCTCCCTAATAGACTCGACTTTCGCACGATTATTACAAGAAGAAAACACACAATAAAAGTATGGGTTATGATATTGTCCACCAAACTCCTTAACTAACGGGTTAGGTTGTTAAGACTCTTGGCTCATCAAATACTAGTTCCAGATAATATAAAAGCTTTTGGAATCTATAAAATCCTAAGTTCAAGCCGCTAAATGCGCGGTAAAGCAACTATGCATTGAGTACAAGTAAAGATGAAGATACTATAATTTCCCTAGACAATTATCAACCAATCATCGAATTATGAAACTCTTTGAATACCTAAAACCTAAATAATGAACTACTCGGACATGATGCACAAAAAACAACAAGAGATTAAAGAAAACATGATGATAAACTTTATTAAAAGAGTAGGGATAAGAAGATTCTTCTCTATAACGAGGTACAAAGCGAGATCATCCACCAAAGCTCCTAAAACTTAGATCTATCTTCAAGCTCCCCCAATGGAGGCGTGTCTGCTATTCTCTATCGGTAAAAGTGTTTATAATTTCGGCACACCCTAATCAAGAGGCTAAAAACAAGTATTATAGTGCTAGGGTCTCCTAGGGTTCTCCATGGGCAAAACAGTCTTTTTGGTCGAAACTGACTTATCTTGATAACTCCAACCGAACCCCTCTCAAAGGCACGTGGTGGGCTTTAAAAGGTCTTAAAATTGGGCTAAGAATGGTCAGGAACATTGGCCTTAAGGTCCATCAACGTTTGACTCCTTTCTGCGCCTTCTTCATCTTCGAGGCAGTTTGACATGTCTTCAGTAGATCCAGTATATCTTCTAGCTAACAACTCCAAATAAGATAACTACAACTTCTTTAGAAAGCAGACTCAAATATCTTGAAATATAGCCGTCCTTCATTGATTTCCAAGTAGATTTGGTCGTCCGTACGTAGCAGAACTTCGGGTGCTTCGATTCTGTCCATCTTGGTAGAATGTGATATCTTGTGAAATTCATGGCTTGGACTAAGTTTTTTTCTTGATAAACTTGCTGTAGCTAGGAATACACCACTTTGGGCTCTTTTTACTTCTTTTAGATGATTTTCCCTGTTAACAACCTTAATCTAGAAATACGAGGAAAAACTACCTCTTTGGTGTAAAACCTTATTGAAATCCTTTAAAAATACTTTAAAATAGATAGTAAAATAGGTAAAATATAGAGTATATCAACTCCCCCCAGACTTAAACCTTGCTTGCCCTCAAGCAAAATCCAAGAATAGAAAAGAGGTTTGAAAATACGGGAGACTTACAATTTCTGATAAACATAGCGTCGATGCTATGATTCGCGATCGGTCTGAGGGCGACTCCTTCATTCACCATTCATAACTTTCGCAGCCTGTTCCATACTCAAATAATTCTCACCAAGTTTCAACCGCACTCTCAATTGACTCTAAGTGTGGAGTTTCTTATTAAGGAATCGTTAGGTAAACGACTCGGTATAGGAGAGGCTAGTTTAATGGGTGAGGCTAAAAGTGTTTAGGGTTACCATTTTCTCTGGGTTGCGCGATATTATGCAAAATCGCAAGAGAGAACAGATCTATTGAAGTCCGCAACTTCCCAATCACTTTGTAATTCGCCTTTTCTCCCCCAGACTTAGACTTTTCTCCGAGAATCTTCCTTAGATACTCTTCCACTCTTCTCTCCATTGTATGTTGATCATCCTTGGGTATTGTCTAGCCTTAAGACTCTTTGGATTCCATTTCCTTCCCCCCCCTTTTTTTTGTTTTGTTTTGTTTTTTTTTGTTTTTTTCGAAAGGAGGAAATGGATTCATAAAGATATGAGTCAATTAAGGCACGAGATTTTACCATGATATAAGCTTCCAAGGATCGGCCAAACTCTCTGTAAATTCTTCTGTAAATTCGTTGTTGTACTCCTTCCTTCTAGTTTTGGTCTTCGCATCTTCTAGTGATTGGAAAATTGCATCGACCCTTTTCTCTTCGACGTTTTTACACATATCTGCGTAGTGGACATAGCAAAAGAAGTGCAAGTGGTATGAAGGAAAGTTTAAGGGCTTAGGTAGGGTACCAACTAAAATTGAGCTGGCCGTTCAAGACACTGTAAGGGGTAAAAAGAAGGGTATAAGTTTCTTGAACGTATATTACGTTTCCAGGTTTAACTCCTTAACAAGAAACAATGAGATGGTTAATGTAAATAGAGTCAAAATCAGATTAGTATTGGCGAGGCAAAACCGTATTGGGATGGGCGAGTCCGGTCATGAAGGTTTCTGAATCGGATTTCCTGAACTCATCTGGTGATAAATCACTGAATCATAACATCTAAGCATACATTCCTGAAAATGTTTATGCTCCAAAACATAGTGTTTTGACTCGATAAAAATCCGAATAAAAATCATAAGAAAAGAAAAGAAAAATAAAAAGAAAATAACATTAGTACGATTAATCCCCCCAAACTTAATTCACACCGTCCCAGAGTGAAAATAAGTGACAAATGGGAAGGATCGACACAATAAAAATAAAAATAAAAATGAAATAGGGATAGAGGGATAGTGGTCGAAACACCTGGCTCAAAAGGTAGCTGAAAGGGACTCGGAGTGTCCGGAAACATCGGCGGGCATGTGTTCACCGCCGGAATCGAGGTAGACGATCTCCATGTCGCCGGAATGAGCTTCCGTAGTAGGCTGGCCGTGAGTCTCTAGGTTGTATTGGTGGCTAGTGACATCATCCTCACCGTCTTCGTCGCGATCAAAACCCGAAAGAAGTGACAAACTACCTAACTCGTAATCGGTGGAAGTCTTGGTACGGTTCTTGGTTGAGCGGTTGAAGAATTGAGGGACCGTCTTCTTAACCACTTTAACAAGTGTAGAAATCAGCTTGCCTTGCTTGGATATTTTAGCTTCAAGCTCCTTTCTCTTCTCTGTTTCTTCGCGTAAGCTAGTCATGAACCATTCGGTTGAATCGTTGTTGTTTTTGGTCATGGTGGTGCGGTTTTGGCTTGGCTTGGAGGTAGATGGTCGGGTGGCAGCGGCTACACGCTCTTGAAGTGCTTTCTCCTTGTTACGCACAAGAGCTTGTGCGGTGTAGAAAAGTGAAATTCCCACAAGAGGACAACTGGGGATACGCGGGTACCATTGAGTGTGTGGAGGATTGAAGTATGGCATTCCATCACTCAAGTCCGGTAAGTCCTTGTAGGGAAGAAAGACACACTTTTTTTCTTCCGAGTAAGGCGGTGTGAAGAGGTAACCAAAGCTTTCCGATTTATCGTACCATCCGCAGAGAAAATATTTCCTTCGGAGAGCCAAAAGATCAATCTTGCTTTCTCCGGTTAAGTGACGTTCTTCGTTTAAGTCGAATCCACAAGCATCCAAAAGTATGGTGATTACGCTTCCAAAGTTACACGGTGGTTCCTTTACTAGTCTCTCCTTTGTTGCTTCATGCTTAACCATGACCAATTGTTTAGCCAATAGAGAACCGAGATTAGCCTTCTCCGAATCCTCTACAAATGGTCCAATTAGCAAGAAGAACTCATCGAGTTTCACCGTTCCTTGCTCCTTTCTACTATAAAGAAGTTGTCCGATGAATGCGTGCACGTAACGAATCGCCGGATGAGTGATCTTGATCCCGGAGTGAGTCTCTCATTAGCAAACCTCATCCATTCTTTGTAGTGCGTATCTCTAGTCGTAAACTTCGTTCTCTCAACGCATTCAAATCCAAAGATATCACAAATGTCTTCGATAGTCAAAGTGCATGTCTGATATATCATGGTTTTTACCCGTTTGTAACCATGATATAAGTCGGTTTTGTATAGTATATTTTGTATTTGTGTGTCTTTTGTAGTGTTTTGCAGGAAAATAGTCGTTTGTGCCGAAACCATCCAAAGTGCTTCAAAGATCGACTTAGAAGAACGGTTTCATTTGGATTTAGCTTCAGAGGTCTTCATGAAAGTTGTAGGTATTTGAGATAGCTTTCCAATGGAAGTGATTTTAGGTCATTCCGATCGGTGGCTCAGGAGATATGGCCGTTTTACCGGAGGGGTTTTTCTAGAGAGTTTCCCGTCGATCGACAGGGATTTGTGTCGATCGACAGGAAGCCTGAAGAAGCCAGAACAACGCGTTTTTCAGATATTTCCACAGACGCCTTCGCGTCGATCGACAGGACTTTAATGTCGATCGACGGCGGACCTGCAGACCTAATTTTGGCACTTCTATAAATAGTTTAAACTTGTTTTCTTTGTAAAATATCTAGAAAACTTGTAAAAACTAGATCTATTCTCGTTTTGAGACTTAGAGAGAGAGAGAGAGAGAGAGATTTTGAAGATCTTGGAGGGAGATCTTCATGTTCTTCACCTAGTGACACCATTTGTATCTTCTAAACTCTAACTCTTTTATGAATTTCTATTCAGTTATTATGATTTCTTCATCTATTTCTGAGTAAATTACTTGTTAGAACATAGAGATTTCATGGGTTTTGATGAGAAATCAATAAAATCGAAGATCTGTTGAGGTTATCCGTTAGTTCTTCGTTTAGACTGTTCTCAATGCTTGAATCTAGCTTGATCACCTAGAATCTTGATTTTAGGATTGTTGGTTAGCCACGACAGTGGGATTAATAACCTGAATCTAGTCTAAATTGGCAAGGTTACCTATTCGCAAAGAATATTTGGCTTAGGGATTTTGTGAACATATCGAACTTGTGCTAAATACGTGTTTAGATTCGATGATTCATGAGGATCTAAATATATATAGCCTTCGTAACGACAGTTAGTTGGTTATACTTTCGTGTTTGAGTTCTAGAACGGTGCGTGATAGAACTTTGACAGTTGTGATAATCTTTGATTCATTGCCTATAAGAATTTCCATGGTCTAACTCTCGTTTCTTAGAGAGCAATGTAAATTAAAACCATCCTTTTCACTTGTTTCATAGTTCCATCTTTTGTTTACTTGTAAAAAGCATCGCTCTAGCTTAAGAATAGATCATTGCAATCCTAGTGTATCAATCAAACCTCCCTGTGGATACGATAACCCTTTGTGCTACAACGTACATAGGGGTTTTTGATGGCCCCGGCCGTGTGTAAAACGCCTGACATCAGTGTCATACCTCTAACCGAGAACCTTAAGACTCCTTCCTTAGCTATCGTATTCTTTCCCCTCGGATATTCCAATGACACGGTCGATAGAAACTCCCTACTTATCTCTGCGTAAGTCGGGCTCTTCATTGATACAAACTTCTTTAAACCGAGTTCTTCGAGGTACCACTCCACATATTTTCTAATTTCGAGTAAGTCAAGAGTTTCGCAATCGATCGTAGGTGTTGCAGGAATGACGAATCGCTTGAGGTGCGTGTGATAGTCTACATCGGTTCGGATATCGGGTCCAACGGTCTTCATGACAATGCTAGTTCTTGAAGATTCATCAAAATTGGGTTTTTAGGGTTCTTGAGCTTTGAACACTTGTAAGAGAAAGATAGGTGATGATGTTTCAAAATTATGAGACAAAAGAATCCTTAAAACCTTTAAAAATCCCAATTTTATGTTGTTTTTGGTTTTCCGGTTTAAATCGGTTTAAAATTTAAATTGAACCGGAAATAAAAACTTACCCGGACCGGACTTACCTTGGCTCGAGCCATGGTTAGACCGGCGTGCGGGACGGTCGGGTTGCGGTCGCTGTGTGTGACGGGGGACGGGACGCTCCAAGGCGCGGACGCGGGAAGGAATCCTCTAGGCCCAAGACAAAACCGCGTGTCCGGGGTGCGTGTCCGGGGTCTGGGACTCACGGGACGCTCGCGCGGGACGGATGGAGCGCTCGCACCGGACAGAGATGCGGTACGGGGCGAGCATCCGGGGTCTGGGCGTTTCTTCGTCCTGTGGATCGGTCTCGGGCACGGATCGCTCGACACCAGTCGGGATCTTGTGACCGGTGCATCGGTCCGGTGTCTAGAATTGTTTTTTTTTTTTTTTAAGAAAAATCTGTAAAAACCAAGAATAAAAATATTAGTAGGATTTAAAAACTTAGAAATGAAAATTAAAAACTAGTTTAAGCATAAATAAAATTAAAGATGTGGGTTGTCTCCCACAAAGCGCTTGTTTTAAGTCAATTAGCTCGACTCCTTTGTCGGTTTTAGACTTTTGATGAATCCACTAAAGGAATTGTGGTTCCCTTAGCTTCCTTAATCGCTGAATCCTCGACTTGTTTGGTTGCTTTTGCTGGATCTCCATCGTCCAAGTTGATGATGATGCTCATGGGGAAGAGTTTCAAAGTGTTCCCAAGCTTCCTTTGAATAGATTATGCATCATTTGTCTCGCTTTTCTTCGGTATGAAGATCTTGATTATCGTGGCTGGTTCGTCGGAGAGTCTATATCTCCGTCCTTCTTCCTAGTTGGCTTTAGAAATCTCCATAGTTGTAACTATTGAGTTAATACTTTTGGAGACTCCTTCTTGCTCCTCTTTAGTCGGTTTCTTAATGATCATAACGGGGGGCTTTCCCCTCACGATCTTCGGCTTCCTTTTCGTAGCATCTCCGGGGTCAATTATTTGTCTAGTAATGCTCATTCCCACCAATTCTTTTCGTAGCATCGACGAGTTGCTTGTCGATTTTTGTGAGACAAATTGTTCGGTTTGGAAAATCGATGACGGCTCTGGTGGTTGCTAAGAATGATAGGCCGAGTATCAATGGCTTCATCCTTCCGAGTATCAATTGGGACGTCTCTTTCTCCAACTCTTAACATGACATTCTCTAGAACTCCAAAAGGTGTAGAAGATGATAGATCCGCATATTCAATGCATACCTTGGAAGTTTCGAAACTAGAGAACCCTAGCTCCTTTGGCACGGCTAAGGACATCACATTGACACTAGCTCCGGTGTCACATATGCAATTGTATACATCTATTCCATTAATAGAGCATGGTATAGAAAACTTTCCTGGATTGTCGACATTTTCTAAAGTGACGTTTCTCATTCTTCTCTTGTACGCTCTTCTTGATTCATCGGGACGGCGTTTCTCCATTGCTTTCAAAGCTACTATAGCCTTGTCTTCAAGTGGGTTAGGTGCATCCACGAGCTCTTCCTCCTTAATAGACACCATGTTCGCAAACATTTCTCCTTTCTCCTTACCTTATCTTTGAGCGGACTCGGTGAGTTGATTGAGTTGGGTCTCCGTTTTTGAAATGTGTGTAGTGAGGGACTCGTACTTGTTGTTGAGGTCATTATACACGCCATCCATCCTTTGAGATAACTCCTTCCTAGTTTGGGTTATAGCTTCTAACAAGTCTTTCTTGAGTTCTTCAAGCTTCGAATCCGGGTTTATAGGCTGTTCGGTTGAAGGAAATACGAACGACTGCTTGGTTTGGTATACTCCCCTAGGGTAGAACGGTTGCTTAGGAGGATATTGGGATCCTTGATTATAGTTTTGCTGGTTTTAGCTTTGCTTAGAGTAGACTTGATCTTGAGGGTTCTCCACATTGTTGCTTCGGTAGGAAAGGTTTGGGTTAGGCCGAAAATTGTTGTTGTAGCCTCGGCTCCCATAGTTTCCTCTTATGTAGTTCACTTCCTCTTGATTCTCTAGTGCTCCATCTCCAATAAACTCCAAATTAGGATCGTAGTTAGGACTCACGATTTCTTCAACGGCATGAACTCCTCGTTGGCTCTTAAGTAGTTGAGACATCATACTCTTGAGCTCGGCGATTTGTGCTGATTCGGACGATGATCGTGTGTTGTTGATGGTTCTATTGTAGTCTTGAGATGAGTTTGCATCACTCGCAGCATGGTTCTCGATCAATTGCTTAGCTTCCGGCACAAGTCTAGTCATGAAATCTCTGTTACTCGCAACATTCAAAGATGGTTGGCGCTTGTAGTCGATTCCATTGTAGAAAGTGTTCCACAAATTTCCTTTGGTGAAACCGTGGTTAGGGCAATCTCTAGTGTACTCCTTGAAACGTTCAAGGGCCTCAAAAAAAGATTCGGTGGCTCCTTGCCTAAAACTGGAGATCCTGTTCCTTATAGAGCTTGATCTCTGCTTGGTGTAGAACTGGTTCAAGAAGGCACTCTTGTATTCGTCCCAAGTAGAAATGGACTGCGGTGGCAGCGACAGCAACTTCATCCATCTTAGAGCCTTATCATTTAGAGAAAATGAGAAGAGTTTGTACTTCAAGTAATCCGGAGGAACTCCGTTTGCCCGAGTTGTACTGCAAATCTCCTCGAAAGTATCGATATGGTCTAGAGGATGCTCGGACGAAAGTCCATGGAATTGGTTTTGCTTCACCAAGGTAATGATCTGAGGCTTGATCTCGAAATCATTCCTTTGAGGAGGTGGTGGACGAATTGGATTCCTATCCAAGAAGAAAGCATCGGAGGAATCGATATCTCCGATAGTTTGGTGTTGGCGAAGTTGAATGAGTTGAGCTTGTCTCGGTTTCACAGCGTGATGGAGATTGAGGTTTCCTTGATGATTAAAGTGTTGAAGTTGCGGCTGGTTCCTCATATCTCTAGGTGGCACGAGATGTTGATCTTCTATGCGAGGTTGGTGTTGAATTCCTTCCGGTGGAAGGTCATCTTCTCCATCTCGGGCAGGCTGATTTTTTTGGCCTCCTTGGGGCTGGTTCCCGTCGAGATTGGCTCTCTCTAGAGCGGCTTGGGCAGCGAGTGCTCACTCCTCTTTGGTTTGATTTGGTAAATCGGCCATTCTTTGTTGTCGAAGTCTTCTTAAAGTACGTTTAAGCTTGTCTATTTCTTGCTCAGGTTCTACTAGGCTTTTCTTGTTAGAAAGTCTAGTACTAGGCATAAACTCCTGAAACACACGTAGAAAGGACGGGGAAACAAAGCGTTAGAAATTTAAAATAAAAGAAAATAAAACAAAATTAAAAGGAAAAATAAAGAAAAACTAAAAATTAAAAGCGTTCTAGACTGGATTTTAATCAAATATTTCTTGGTGATGTTCTTCCAAGTCCCCGACAACGGCGCCAAAAAATTGATGCATGTGAGAATTAAGTTTTACCACTTAATCTAACTAGCTGCAAGTGTACAACAATCACAATTAGTATAGATAAGGGATCGAATCCACAAGGACTTGTTAACCACACTACGAACTATAATGATTAAAATAAAGCTAAAAACAAAATAAAGTCGTTTGGGTGATTGTGAATAAGGTCGAAAACAATAAGATAAAAAGCGTTAGGACTTAGGTAATTCGCAGAGAATCATGCAACAATAATGATTGATTTAATCTAGGGACTTGGGATTTACACGCCATCTAGGACTCATAACACTGTTGTATAACCATTCCACTTTCGTGGCTCTGGTCACTATGTTAATTCTCCCTAATAGACTGAACTTTTGTACGATTATTACAAGGAGAAAACACGCAATAAAAGTATGGGTTATGATATTGTCCACCGAACTCCTTAACTAACGGGTTAGGTTGTTAAGAGGCTTGGCTCATCAAATACTAGTTCCGGATAATATAAAAGCTTTTGGAATCTATAAAATCCTAAGTTCAAGACGCTAAATGCGCGGTAAAGCAACTATGCATTGAGTACAAGTAAAGATGAAGATACTATAATTTCCCTAGACAATCATCAACCAATCATCGAATTATGAAACTCTTTGAATACCTAAAACCTAACTAATGAACTACTCGGACATGATGCACAAAAAAACAGCAAGAGATTAAAGAAAACATGATGATAAACTTTATTAAAAGAGTAGGGATAAGAAGATTCTTCTCTATAACGAGGTACAAAGCGAGATCATCCACCAAAGCTCCTAAAACTTAGATCTATCTTCAAGCTCCTCCAATGGAGGCGTGTCTGCTGTTCTCTATCGGTAAAAGTGTTTATAATTTCGGCACACCCTAATCAAGAGGCTAAAAACAAGTATTTATAGTGCTAGGGTCTCCTAGGGTTCTCCATGGGCAAAACAGTCTTTTCGGTCGAAACTGCCTTATCTTGATAACTCCAACCGAAATCCACTCCAAGGAACGTGGTGGGCTTTAAAAGGTCTTCAAATTGGGCTAAGAATGGTCAAGAACATTGGCCTTAAGGTCCATCAACGTTTGCCTCCTTTCTGCGCCTTCTTCATCTTCGAGGCAGTTTGACATGTCTTCAGTAGATCCAGTATATCTTCTAACTCACAATTCTAAATATTATAATTACAACTTCATTAGAAATCTGACTCAAAGATCTTGAAATGTAGCCGTCATTCATTGATTTCCAAGTAGATTTGGTCATCCGTCCGTAGCAGAACTTTGGGTGCTTTGATTCTGTCCATCTTGGTAGAATGTGATATCTTGTGAAATTCATGGCTTGGACTAAGTCTTTGGCTTGATAAACTTGCTGTAGCTAGGAATATACTGCTTTGGGCTCTTTTTGCTCATTTTAGATGATTTTCCCTGTGAACAACCTATAACTAGAAATACGAGGAAAAACTACCTCTTTGGTGTAAAACCTTATTGAAATGCTTTGAAAATAATTTAAAATAGATAGTAAAATAGGTGAAATATAGAGTATATCATGTAGTTCAAGCAGAAAATTGCAAGCCCGAATTCAGAAATGCAAGGAAAAAAATGCAGAGAAAAACCAAAAAATTTATCAAAAGGGATGCATCTCTATGATATCCTTAATTGGATAAATAGTTTCGGAGGGAAGAGAAAGGGTGAAGCGCATGAAAGTGTTAAAGGAAATGAAAGAATTTAGAAGGTCCAGTGATCCGTATTCCCTCGATGAGACCGCACTTAATAAATGAAGGGGTTTGCGATTGAAAGTTTGAGTTTCTCTATAGGGTTTGGAATCAATCTGGAGAGCTGCTAAGCTTCTAGGGACACATCAAAGTATTACCAGATATTGACTATACGGTATGTGGTTCCTAAAAGGGTGAGTACAACTGTTTTGCTTAGAGACATGCAAAAAGCTAAGTCTGGGGGAGTTGATATATCTTGGTTTTTACGGTTTTTAAGCCATGATTTAAGTCCGTTTTCTAGAGTATTTTTAGTATTTTTCGAGTCTTTGGTTTTCTTATTAGGTACTTGGATGTTCGGAGCATTACTGGTGTTTACTGGAGCATTTTGGAGCATTATGGAATGAGCACTTAAAGACGCAAGTTCGGAGTTGAAAATCAGGGAGTATGTCGATCGACATACAAGTCAAATTGATCGACATGAAGAAAATAGACTTGTCGAGCGACACATTTACACCGTCGCTCAACCCGACCAAAACTTCGACCAGAATATAAGATTTGGAAGGTTTCCAGTTTCGCGCCAGAAGTTCCAGATGTTTGCAGTTTTGCCCAAGAACGTTTTTGTACCCTATATATATTTATTTTAAGCCATTGTTTAGGCTAAGCTTTATTTTACTTAGAGATTTTAGCAAGAGATAATTTAGAGATTGTTCCTCATTTCCAATCGGTTTCGATCTTTGTATTAATCCTCTTTCTTTTCAATAAAGTATTATTCAGAAATCATGTTTGCATCATTAGCCATGTCTGAGTAGTTTACTAGTTAGGTTTTAGGATTTTCAAAGGATGATGAAAAACTATTAGGATTTATTTTCTATTGGGATTGCATCATATTTAATTCTTCACCTTGATTGCATAACTCTGATTTAAGATTGATCACCATAGGTTAGATATTTTAGGTTGTTAAATAGATACGACAATATTATAGAATAACTGGAAATGAATCATAGGTGAGTAAAGATTCTATTCGCAACGACAATTGGCTTTGAATCTTTGTGAACAAAATCGAACCTGAATTTAAAGCTTGTTTAAATTAATCTGATTTCGCAACGACAATTGGTTTTCTAGGGTTTAGACATAGATAATATTTGCGACAACAGTTGATTTATTTTACATTAGTTTCGAGTTCTAGAAATGCACTTCATAATTATCCCGATAGTAAGTTTATCATTCAGTTTGGAATCATTCCTGCGAATTTCCTAAGGCCCAACCCTTGTCTCTTATTGAATTTAAAGCACAATCATCCATCACTATTTACTGGTTTTGCAATATTTTACTTTACATCTTTATCGCTTAGCATAATCTGAACATTGAAAGTCTATTGTGTTAACTGATTTCTTGTGGATTCGACACCCTAAATACTGCATACGATCTCTTAATTTGAGAGAGTAGCTCTAGGGATAATTTGAGCATATCACTACTCGTAAGTCGTAACATGACACAACTAAAGGATTTGCTGATAGTCTTCATGGAAGGGTCAAGAAGTTGGAGACAAAGTCTAATCAGGCTAATTTAATCTCAGTCAAAGTAATATTCTACTGCTTGTACAAGTTTATGTTCAATTAAATGAATCAAAATTTTACTGTTGAATCTACAATAATTTTATATAAATAAATTAGAACTAAACATTATGTTATAATGTTATTGTTGTTTAACCTTTTTTGTTCTAAAACTGTGCAAGCCATGTCAAAAGTAAACAAAGCAACAAATGACAAAAAAAAAAGCAAATGTGCAAAGACAAGGTTTTGAACCTAGAACAATAGAGTCATGGTAACACAATTAGCTGTTAAATTCAACTAGTTGCCGTCAGAAAAAGTTGTTATTTGATGATACTCTTCTCTCTCCATATCAAAAACCTAATTTCAAATTGTGAAATGAAAAAGAGAAATTTTGAGTTATGCCATTATTGGCATGCCATTTTTCAATTATGCAACTGTTTTAAAATCATTACCAGCGTGCCACTGTTCACTTAAATTAAAAAAAAAAAGATCTCACTTTCTGATGCAGCGCAGATACAAGATTCGATGACGAATCTTTTCTTGGCCGGCGAGACCTGATGCAGCGAGATATTTGGAATATTTCCAAATATCTTTATTATCTATTTAATTATTTATATTTATGTTTATTGTTTATCTTTTAGGAATAATCTAGAATATTCTTAGGAATACTAGAGTTTTAAGCTTTCTTATAAATAGCCAATTATGGCCTCCTTTTGTATTTAGTTTATTGATATTGATTAATCGAAAGATTTTAAAGAGGTTTTGTTAAACCACTGTATTCTCGTTTCCGGGTATTCTCAGAATCAACGGATCTACTTCTATCCCTAGAAGCTTCCGCCTACATCATTTGGTATCAGAGCCGTGCCTCTTTGGTTTCTCTATCAAAGACGATTCTGGTGATTATGGTGAGTCAAAGCATCTACCCTATCCAGGATGAAAGTCCATTCGTTAAAAGAGAAGAAAACCACGAGATCCATGGTGATCCAATCTTTGACACATATGAAGAAGACGTCATGATTATCGATTTCGTTTTTCGAGAAGATAATTCTGACAATCTGTCACGTGCAAAATCCGTTAGTGCAGAGTTCATGCAAAAATCCGTTCGTGCAGATTTCGTACGAAAATCAGATTGCAAAAAATTCGAGCGGTTGAAGATCTGCAAAGATTTCAGAAAGTTACAGTTCTGTGCAGATTCGGTTTGTGGAAAATTCGTGCAAAAATCGGTTTGTGTAAAGTTCGTGCAAAATCCAGTTTGGGTAAAACCATCAAAACCAATGTGGAAGAACCGGTTGAAGATTCGTGGGCGAATCTTTCTTGGCCGGCGGGAGCTGATGCAGCGCAGATACAAGATTCGAGGACGAATCTTTTCTTGGCCGACGAGACCTGATGCAGCGATATATTTGGAATATTTCCAAATATCTTTATTATCTATTTAATTATTTATATTTATATTTATTGTTTATCTTTTAGGAATAATCTAGAATATTCTTAGGAATATTAGGGTTTTAAGCTTTCTTATAAATAGCTAATTATGGCCTCCTTTTGTATTTAGTTTATTGATATTGATTAATCGAAAGATTTTAAAGAGGTTTTGTTAAACCACTGTGAAGAGTATTCAGAAACCCTAGTTTCCGGGAATTCTCAGAATCAACGGATCTTGTTCTATCCCTAGAAGCTTCCGCCTGCATCACTTTCTCTCTCATCTCTCTCACGCTCATCTCCCAGATCCAAATTTTTTTCTCTCATCCAAATTTCGTTTTTTCTCTTTCTCTCTACCAAATTGCCATCATGAGATCAGATTTTACTATCACTGAATTCGATTCTCGTCATCTCTAATTTCACTATCTCTGATCTCTGTCGCGATTTCCGCTAAGAAGATTTGAGAAGGTGTTATTGTTGACGAAGAACGTGGATATGAGATTATATCGAGCAGATTTAGGAGGAGGAGGAGGAGGAGGAGGAAGAAGAAGAAGAAGAAGAAGAAGAAGAAGAAGAAGAAGAAGAAGAAGAAGAAGAAGAAGAAGAAGAAGAAGAAGAAGAAGAAGAAGAAGAAGAAGATCAGTTTAGTAAAACTGTTAAAAAACCTTATAAAATTATTTAAAAACCGTGTAAAACTGTTTATAAGGTTTTTGTAAAGTTTTATAAGGTTTTTAAACAGTTTATAAGGTTTTTAAACAATCTTATAAACCTTTTAAAAATTTTACAAACCTTATAAAAATCTGATAAACCTTTTAAAAACCTTATAAATCTCGTAATGATTTTGTGAACAGTGGCATATTTGATTAAATTTTTGTGAACAATGGCATATTTGCAATTGCCCCTATGAAAAATTGGCTGGTTAATGACTGTTTCGAATCCTTATAGAGGAATATATACATCTTACAGAAGAAAGAATAAAAAAAATTTCTTTGCTATTTATATATAAGTCAAACTTATTTCTTTATAATATCTTTTTTTTTCTAACGCAGAAAACAATTTTATTAAACCAAAAACCGGAATAAAGAAATTACAAAGATTCAAATAAGACCCTAATATGTGTGATATAAACAAAACACAAAAGCTTTAAATTTGAAAGATGAAAATTTTGAATACCTTAAAATGAGAATCACCATCATCTTTGGCTCATCATATGTTCTCATGTCCAATGGTGGGCTCTGCTTTTATAAGAACATGAAGTCACAAAGGGTCTTCACGTGCAACAGACAACTAATATCAAATCTCCTTCGCGATACTGAAGGCGATAGGCCCGCCACAAAGAGTGCCAGGACATATAAACTATGCTCTAATATTCAAAGGAATTTGGCATATTCAGAATGGCGGATGTTATTAAATGCCATATTTCGAGTCTAAGATAGATAATTAGGTATTTCCGAACTCACAATAGAAGCCAAACTTCTAATATATTTTACAATAACACGACAACAATTCTTTTAATTGATAAATCTCTTTATTTGATTGCTTTTATCAATTTTATTTTGGAGTTAGATTATGTGAAGCATCGTTTAATACCTATAATATTTAATATCTATATGTTGTTCCTTTTTTTCCTCCTCTTAATTATGTAGTTAACTTCAATCGCCATTTTCTCAAATCCCTATCCTACATTACATATTTTCCGTTATACTCATCACTAAATCTCTCAAAATCAACCAAATAAAAAAAAAGAGCAAATCATCGTCATCGAATGTTAATTTCATCTTGATTTCGATGGCTCCTTTGAGATTGTCTCATTGGTAGTGTTCGTCGACTAGCTAGAGTCTTATATCAAAAAAAAGTAAGACTAGCCGACGTTAACATTACCGAAGAGACAATCTCAAAAGAGCAATTGAAATCATGAATAAATTAACATTTGGTGACTTTGATTTGTTCATTGTTGAATTTGGTTGATTGTGAGAGATTTAGCGGTGTCAAAGAAAAGGTAAACTTTGGTGCCCTAATTTTTTCTTGTTCACCGGAAAATATCTTCCTAATTTTGTATCTTATAAGTTCTAGAGATATTTTGCGGGTACTCATTTCATATTTTGGGCTTATAATTTACCGATTTATAAAAGCATATTTTATTGTTGAGCCTTTCTCGGATATATATCTCATCTTTATAAGCATTTCCATATCAATCCCAGCTCAAACCGTAATTATTCCTGATTTGCTACATTTAGAAATATTCATCTTGATTATTTTTCTAGTTAAGTAAGTAGGTTACAAAAAGCTGTTTACATGCGATTGCTGCAATTGAGACGCAAATTTTTCAATTCATGTCAATGACCTATAATATAGTTGGTATCATTGTTATTGGTCATGGGCATAAACTGGAAATTTGGCGTTAGTGAAATTTAAATATTTTCTTTATCTAAATTTTTTTATTCTAATATATATTTTTAACTATCATTATGCCCTTGAACAAACACATCACGTTTAGTAAAAAACGTGATACAAGTGTTAGTAATTTGTGACGGTTTTGGAAGTGTCACAATTGCGTGGCATACTTTTTCCCTATATATACAACGACATTTCTCCTCATTCTCACTCACATTTCTCATTTTCTCTCAACATTCCTCTCAACTCTCAAAGAAGAAAAACAAGAATCGGATAGAAAAAAAAATCATAAGGAAAAAGAAAGGTAAAAACAAAAGAAAAAAAAATGAGAATGATAAAAAAAAAGGAGAAAAAGGGAAAAAACTCGAGAACAACCGGGAAAATGTGGCCGCATCAAAGCCATGAGTGGATATACAACCATATTAATCCGCACACCAACAATGTAATGGACAAATTTTTGGTGGGAGTCGACCAATCCATGAGGTTCGCTGCTAGCCAGGACTTCGCTATTAGCAATAATGGTATGATCTACTTTCCTTGTTTCAAATGTAAAAATTCTGGTAAACCAAAGTCCGCTAGATTTTATTGTAGAGGTTTTGAGTCATCTTCATTGTAGAGTTTTTGTGTTAAACTATTATGTATGGACGAAACATGGTGAAGATCCGAACGTACTAGGAGTAGGAACTTGTAGGCAGTACGGAAATGCTAATTTTAGTAGCGGTAATCCAGAACTGAACTACGAGGGCGATAATGTTTATGCTGGGATGGTTCATGATGCATTTCATGTTAATGATTATGAACATGAACATGAACATGATCAAAGAATAAATGATTATGTTCATGAAGAACCTTCCCAAGAGGTAAAACACTTGTACGAAATGTTAGATACTGTAAATAGGCCTATGTATAAAAGTTTCCGTGATGGTCTTTCACAGTTATCATTAGCTTCTCGGCAAATAAACATCAAGGCGGACCATAATTTGGCTGAAACTTGTATGGATTTGTGGTCGGAATTATTTTTCGAGGTATTACCTTAGCCTAATCAAGTAACTCGTTCATACTACGAGACAGAAAAATTGATGAGAAAGGTAGGATTGTCGGTCAAGACATACGATGTATGTGTAGATAATTGTATGCTTTTCTGGAAAGAAGACAAGGCGTGGGAGAATTGTAGGTTATGTGGAAAAGATAGATATAAGGCTAGTACTGGGAGGCGGAAAAGAGTGGTATTCAGTAAAATGTGGTATCTACCTATCGGTGACAGGTTGAAGAGATTCGGAGAGACTGCATCAGCGATGAGATGACATGCTGAGCATGAGTCACACGTCAGAGTTATGTGTCATTCATCTGATGTAGCGGATTGGAATATTTTTGATCAACTGCATCATGGTTTTGCGAAGGAGATACGAAACGTGCGCCTTAGACTATGCCCATACGGTTTCAATACCTATGGAATGTCTAAAAACCATTTGTTGTGGCCTGTGATCTTGATCCCCTACAACTTACCCCAAGAGATGTGCATGAATAGTGAGTATTTGTTTCTGACATTTTTGAATTCAGAACCTAATCATCCAAGAGCGAGTCTTGATATTTTCCTCCAACCACTGATCGAGGAGCTAAATAAGTTATGGAATAATGGTGTTGAGACGTATGATGTGTCGGTAAATCTAAACTTCAACGTGAAAGTTGTTTTGTTGTGAACGATTAATGACTTTCTTGCATATGGTATGTTGTCGGGATGGACCACACACAAAAAATTATCATGTCCAATTTGTAGGGGTGAAACAAATTCTTTCTACTTGCCGGCTGGTAGGAAGACGTGTTGGTTTGACTATCATAGAACATTTTTGCCGCACAATAATCCACTATGAAAAGTTAACTTTTGGAAGGGAAAAACTATTTTGACCGACTATCCACCAAAATCGTATACGGGTCAACAAGTATACCGAGGTATTACGCAAGTTAGAGCCGGTGGAAATAGACATGAAAGAAAACCTCGCGGTTATGAAAATTGGCATCACTGGCAGAAAGAAATCATTTTTGGTGGTGCTAGTGGTAGAGGATCCAAGCCCAGAGTTCCTATCGGAACAACCGATGTTGGTCGTCGATCTGACATCAAACCAGCTACACCCACAGGTCCTGTCACTGCTTCAGTCAACGTCGGAGGTAGTCCACTGACACTAGATGGTGGCCGATCTGTTGTTGCAGGAACTAGTGACATTCGTGAAGGCTCATCGATGAGCAACTCCTCCTCTCAAAACACTGTTTTGGGGACTGCTTCCAGAACAATAATGACATCTCAGTACCTCCGGCGACACAACCTCTTGCTTTTCAAAAGCCTCAACCATCTCCTACTATACAATTTCAGCCACCGCAGCTTCTAAACAATGACGAAGCCGACCAAGAAAAAGACTTTGGCCATGTTCCTGGCCATGACGATGATTTGGATCTTGAAGACAAATCTGGTGCTCAAAACCCAGAGGAGCAAGACTTTCAACTCCTCCTGGATAACCTGATGAATCTTCCTGGCCGAGAACAACTGATGCGTTTGTCGGAGCACCCTATCCCAAAAGTGACCACCACCTGGTATGTTGTCTTTCTTATGATTAGTCTCTCTTATGATTAGGGTTTCTCTGTGATTTGGTTTCCGATTAGGTTTGAGAGGTTTATCATTGCTTGCACATTCATAAGTTTATCTATGTGATTAGCTTTGTGATTAGGGTTGCATGGTTTATCATGGCCTGCACATTATATCTCTATCTATAGTTTTCATAAATTGACTGGAAATTTCTTATTTGAAGAAGTAAATTGCCTCATTCACTGCAGTATGTGATTATTCTATCTCTGCTAATGTAATTGTTCATGATTATGTCTTAGGTTTGGACAAGACGATGGTGCATTGACTCGTAACACTGCTGAAATTCCCCGTCGTAAGTTCGACGGTCCGTACTACAGCTAGAAGGTTACACTAGTCCACACTCAAGAGCTCTTCTTCCGAATGTTTGCAGTAGTTGTTTTGACTGATTCTTCTTTTACAATTCATGTTTAACACATATAAGACATATTTACAAAAGATTCTTCTTTGTAGGGGATGTACAACTAGGAGATTGGTATTACTCCAGCCGTGAGGCAGCATTTCTTCATAATTGCGTCGAATCGGTTGCGAGGTATTGTTAGTCAGGTAAAGACTGGTCATGTACAGCCATACTGGATCAATGAAACGCTCTGGTGACTAATGTGTCAGCACTGGAACCAACCTTAGGTCCTGTAGAGGAATCTTATTGGTTCTTAGTGCCGCAACTCCGATCGTGGCGGTCTAGGACTTGCTAAGCACATCTCCGGTCAGAAGTCCTTCTTGAGAATTCAGCGTGACATGGTAACTCCTTTATCTCTTCTACTTACACTTTAAAAATTTTGATTTGGTAACTGTATGATACACTTAACCATTTTTCGTGTAATGACATGAGGAAGAGTTAGGTCGTCATGTCACTTTCGGGGAAGCCTTCATGCACACACATACAAAGGGAAATAGGTCCTTTTGTTGACCTCAAAGCACATAAGTGGTTGTAGCTTATGACCTACAAGAGGTTATGTCTGAGGATGGTCCTAATGGCCCGGACAATTGCGACAACTCTTCGGAACTTTCTACTCAACGCAGTCTTACCATCAATGAAAAGAATGTCATATTCCTCAAGGTAATTATCTATCTCTTCTACTTTATTATATATACGTGTTTTAGATTATTGAATCATTTTGGTCTTGAATCTTTTGATAGTCGTTTTGAATCAGTTTTGAATAATTTTATGTGGTGCTGAATCTTTATAATACTTGTAATTCTTTTATGGTTTGTCTGTTTTCGTTGATATATGTTCTGGTTGTTTTGCACATTTATGAACTTAATAATTTAGCTTCAATTAATTAACTAAATTTGCTGAACTGACATGTAATTGTTTTGTTCTTTTAGTGTACCAAGACTGATCAGAAAGGAAACCAATTTGGACTTGGGGAACTGAATCAGTTGGTCGGCAAAAGAAACATCAAAGTGACCTATGTAAGCTCTTTTACTAATATGATTGCAGAGCTCCATGAGCAGCTTCAAAAAGCAAATGAGAAGTTCGCTTCACAAGAACAAGAAAATGCTAGACGCGCTTTAGCAGAGATATGTGAAATGAGAAAGCTTATGACGATCATGAAGAGCGACGATCCTCGCATCGCAGCATATATGAATCAACCGGCTGTCTTGGATACTTTAGACCTCATGTCCTCGCTTCACAACTCTTGAACCACTGAACAACAACCCACACCCGTCACCGCACTAGCCACCATATCTTAGACACAAAATGTTTGAATTATAAGGGATTAAGTTATGTTTTTAAACTTATGTTATGTTTCAGGGATGTATCGATTAACTTTTTTGGACATTGTGTTAATTGTAATCGTTTAACTTATTCGGCTACACATTTTGATTAGTCTAAATTTGTGTCTACGTTTATTTTGTTGTGTACAAGACTAATCAGTAGAATACAAAATATATACAATTCTTTACATAGAACATGTCAGAAATGCATAGCAATTTCATCATTTTTTTTGTGACACATTAGTGACCAATTTGAAACTACCAAATCTCTTAATGAAGTCATAAAAAAGTCACAGATTTATGATAGTACAAAATGTCTCATATGAGTCACACATTAGCCACAACATTTGTGTCACAACTCCGTCGGTAATTTACGACACAATATTTTGTCTCGCTAATCTGTGACGGATACAAACTGTCTCAAGTCCGTCAGAAATGTGCTACTCATTAATCTGGTGACAATATTGTCCCAAATAAGTGACGCATGTATGATATATATAATTAGCGATGAAAAAACTGTCACGCTATTTTTCCATCACTAAGGTGTCACAAACGATGATTATGCGACGGATTTGTGACACAAATGAGAGTCACAAAAGATTGTTTTCTTGTAGTGGAAAAGCCATCGGAAGAACTCAACATAGAACCTGGCCCGACCTTGAGGCAACACAAGTGAAACATTGGTGTGGGGCCCCCAATTAAAAGAAAATTTGAAAAATAAAAAATTTAAAGATGATTTAATAAATTGATACTCAAAACAGAAATATTGAATTTTATAAATATGAAAAGGTGAAAATGATAGAAGGATATATAACTTAAGAAAATGTAGCAAAAAATATATCAATCGGTTATTTTTTAAAACAAATATTCTTTCCGTTTTAAAAATATGAATTATTTGGCTATAAGCGCGGATATTAAAGATTTTTTTTTTGGTGTGAAAAATATCATTTAATATATAAGATAAGAAAGTCTGCAACTACAGAATACTATTGATCCTTCAATATGCAATAATTTAAATATAACATTAAAATGTGAATACAACCTATATTTTGAAAAAAACAATCCCCTAAAACAATTTATATTTTGAAACTGATGGAGCATATAACTAACTTTTGTAGAAAATTAAATTAATTAACTTTTATATTAAATATATGATATATTTTTATTTATTTTAGATATATTTTTTTCCGTATAGAGCCGTGAATATCTGAGGACAGGCCCTCCATAGAACCATTGATTTTATACCATTTTAAAAACCATTTTTACAGCTTAACCTCGAGCAATAGAATTTCTTATACTTTTCCCTTCGATCCTATTTCCATTCCAATATTCTTAAGTAAACACCTTAAAAATATGATTATGTTGAATGCCACTATTAAAACATTGAATTTAAAATTTGTCACTTAAGAAAAACTAATCAAAATATTTGACAGAATAAAAATTTAAATTAGATCGACAAATATATATATCACTAGACAAATGTTTTTTAAATACCACTAAACATTAGTTATTCATATCAGTGTACAATTTTAGTTTACTTCACTTCACTCAACTTTATTTTCCAAGATATCGTCATAGAGTATACTTTAGGGTTTTGAAGACATACGAGTTGGCGAAGTAGATAAAGGAAACAAAAGCGATAGAACTGAGACAAACAAGTAGCCAATAGAAATAACAACTAGGTCCGTTATCGGAGATTGGCTGAGAAATACCGGAAATGTCCTCAAATCCGGAGAGGATTAGTGTGGTGGCATTGAGAGGAGAAAACAGAGGAGAGCCGTGGAGAAGAAATCGTTGTCTAAGGTTCCGAGGCGTGTGATCTGGAGAAATGGAGCACGTCGGCGCTTGAGGGTGGTGGAAAGGGAGGTGAGAGAGGACATAGCAGACAGATGGGTCACGGTCGACAAAGGAGGTTAAGAGAAGAAAGCAATAATCGAGAAGAGAATGGAACGAGAAGAGAAGAAAAGTGAGGATAAGGAAAGTGAGAGGGTTAGAGGAGAATAAAGTTGTGGTTTGACGGAGGAGCTATGAGGTTGTACAGAGGCAGCTCAGCTGCGCGTGGTGGTGGTTGTAATCGGACATGGCGTTCTTGAGATTACTATTGGCTTCCGCTACTTTCGGTAGATCAAGAGAGAGAAGAAAGAAGAAGAGAACCAACTCGTGGTGGCCTATTGGTAAAAGAGCTTAGGCGAAGGAGGTTAAGTTCTTCAAACCTGAGTTCGATTCCCCTAGGGAATACTTTCATCCTTATTTGGCCAGTCAAAATAGTGCCACACTTTAGGTCCATTAGAAAACCCGATGAGTGAGTTACTCAACGGCTACACTAATTCTAGGAGATTAGTCAGGTGGTAAAAACTCGGATATTACCCCTTAGTTATCAAAAAAAAAAGGAGATATTTCATTTTTGTCTAAAACGCATCAAAACTGTTGTAACACTAACATTTCTACTGCCCAACTCATAAACAATTAAAACCATATAATAATCCAATAAATAGTTCCAACACAACCATTTATCAAGTTCATGAATGAATAAATACTAGCAACCTAACAAAACTAGTTTGCTAGACTAACAACATAAAACAATAACCCCTATCATCCTCTTCTCTCGGCCTCGATTCCACGATCACACTTTTTCTTTACCTGCAACTCAAAAGGAACACGGGAGTTGCATGAGTATTATCATAAATACTCAGTAGAGCGGTCATCCCGCTAACAGGTTACACAAACAGCATTTAACGCAAAATAACCAAATTTAACCATTAATTAAATATCCAGATTAAACAGTTAAACCAATTCCTTCAAATATCCAGATTAACAATTAAACCAATTCCTTTAAATATCAAGATTAACAATAAAACCAATTCCTTTAAATATTCAGATTAACAATTAACCAATTCCCGTTTAACATTACTTTTCACAGAAATTCGTCAAACAGAAGACTGGTGTCGATCCACACGCCACCATGGTGTCGATCGACACTTGCCCATACGAGCATCATCTTCAATGCAGGGTGTCGATCGACACAGACACAAGGCGTCGATTGACACTCTGCTCTTGAACCCAGAATTCGAGCATGTCCTCACTCGGCTCTTTCTCGGGATGCAGCAATCACATGAATCACACAACACAGCACAATTCACAGATAAAACAGAGACGAAACAAACAATAACAAGCCCAAAATATCAATCAATCCATTCATCATTCAACATATAATCAATTTCTAGCATTTCCTAAGCGATTACGCACTCACCTCAATTTCAGAAAGAACGAGGAATGATAACGGACTAAACCAGCGACGAACAGCGATCAAAACTCGTAGGAACAAGGCTCTAACGATGCTAGCCACGCAACACGATTAACCCTACGCCACTAGAACCATACGAGAAGGTTTTTGAGGGATTTCTTTGAAACAATCCTTCGAAAACTCACACAAAATCTTATCTCTCCCTCTCTCTCTCACGATTCCATGTTCTCCCATGGCCAAAAGTCTGCTAAAAGACTTAAATAGGGAAGCCCTAGGGTTTATCCTTCAAACCGAGCCAAACCGGACGATTAAAAATTAACCGAAACCGATCACAGAACTTGGTGTCGATCGATACCCACCACTGGTGTCGATCGACACCCCCTTTCTAAATACGAAAATTGGAAATGGGATGTTACAATTCTCCCCCACTAAACAGGATTCGACCTCGAATCCCAAGACACAAGTACACACCGGACCACACTTTGGCCCACACCGGCCAATACCACAAGAGATTCTCATATAACCTCAAAAGTCCACCAACAAATCCACATTATTCGCACGTTTTTAGATATTTATTACGTTTTAATTCATCCATACACACACACACCCTAAGGAACCACCGTCCCTCCGATAGAACTACCGTCTCTCAGCACCATAGACGAAACCACCGTCCCAATATAGGCTCTCAGTACTATAAAGGAAACCACCGTCCAAATATCAGTATACAGGAAATCCACCGTCTCCTAAAGAGAACCACCGTCTCTCAGTATGTATACAAGAAACCACCGTCCCCAGATCATGAGTCATCCGTAATAAATTCCAAAACGCCTACCCATAACAACAATAAGGACCTAAAATCTACTCTAACAGAACGCGCAAAGCTCCTAGCCCGGAATACCATAATGTAATGTTTCCAAATCCTGACTAGGTTTGTCCAATTGATCGCACAATAATCAAACAAGAACATATACAACCATCTGTAGACCCAGAGTTGGATCGATCGATTGTGCAACAATCAAACAAGAACATGCACAACCAAGACACTACATCCGATATCCCGGTCGTTGAACCCTAGCGCACAAGAAAAATCATCGAGGTCTGTATTCCATCTCATGCTTATACCACAGTCAGATATTGATTACTCATACTTACAGTCATCGTCACACTCTTATGACGTCTCCTTTGAGGTAACGATGCCGATGCCACTCCACTCTCAAGACGTCTCCCTCAAGCTCTGGCTCTATATAGGAAAATATTTCCATAGAGTAATCAACCCATACGTGAACAAGCGCCTGAAAACTAGGAATACTTTCCTTGATAATAACATGCAATAACCTACTCTAGCAAAATAACTCTACTCCTACCGAACACTTGGCTAACACAACTGACTTCCCAAAGATCCAAAACTCCACATCGAAGCACAACACCAAACCAAACTCCTCGCACGCCCCAGATATCTATTGCTCTTAACTCAGTCTACACCTGACACCCATAGGACGCATCCTGTGGCCCATCAGGAAAACATATCGCTCGCACTCTCGGGATGCATCCTTCGAGTTAATGGTATCTGGGAAACTCAAATCCCAACTCAACTTACAGAAGAGCTCACCTCTCCTCAAGAACACATGAGTTATTTGGGACCGCAGTCCCTAGAGCAATAAATACCAAGCACTGAACATCAAAATTTGAACTGTCCAACAAGGGTCCCAATTTCACTCCAGACGCCTTAGCGTAACCATCCATCGGCCGATACACTCGCCTAAACACCCGAAAGTCCTATTCGGAGAGACCTGATAAACTGAACCGACTACCTCCAAACAACTCACAACTCGGATTCTTCTTCTGAGCCACACCAACATCCTATGCACTCCTGAACGCATGAAGATACGCAACCTATGCCAATCTTCGATACTTCCCCTTGTCTGGATATGATGATAACGCGAGAGACCAAGAACTACTCAAAATACAGTTTTGCCATCCATTGCGATGAACCTTAAACCTTCAGATACTCCACTCTGCCTTCTAGCAACCAAATATCGGCGCTCCTCCTAACCGCACTTGCTCGACTCCGCATACAGCTTCATGCTCCTCAGGATTCCCCGAATAGTCTAAAATATAACGCTGAGTCTGAAACGAAACCTTCCATAAATTCCTTGATCACGACGTAATAATCTATCGCATACCGCATGCGCATTTACCAAGCCAAAAAGTATAACCACAACTTGAAAAGCCCATTACTGGCCTAGATTCGCCCGGAACCTTCTATGCAACATTTTGAATCCAACTGGGCCTGGCTGTCGATCGTACAACAATCAAACAAGAACATGTACAACCACACGTCAGTCCCGGTTTGGATTTTACAAATGCTACATCTGTTACCAGAATTCCCTCCAAGGCCTAGCCTGACCCGCAATACCTCGGCTCACAACTCGAGCCTCCTGAACCAACTGTCACAGACCATACACTTGACCTATCCAGTCAACACTACTCAAGATCCTCACCCAAAACCTCAAACCCGCCCAACGTGGGCTACAATCTTGCCTTACTTAGCCAATACCGCATGAGACCCTCCCATGATCTCCGTCTAATTCACACAAGACAACATACCGCTCGCACTCTCGGGATGCATCCCTCGAGCCAATGGTATTTGGAGAGCTCACCTCCCCACAAGAGATCTCACATCCCTCGCTACTTATTCTGGGAACTCACTTCCCAATAAGTATACAGGAGAACACACTTCTCCTCTGATTAGAGCCGCCTTACGTGGTATAGTCCTCATATTCCCAGCCTGGAATATCCTCAAAGAAACGACTCACACTGGTCCACACATAAAAACACATCTAAGAACCACACGCCTCATAACTCATATGAAAAATAAATAAGGCACACCATCTTATAAATTTTCTAAAATCAAATCGTTTCAACACCAACGAAAATACAAAAATCCTGAAACAACAATGCAAGACTGAAATTTTTAAACTGAAAACAAACGAAAACAACTGTAAAAAAAAAACAGGACGCTTCTCAATCCTCGAACTGATCTCCCAAATCCTTCTCCAATAGTGTCGCCGCATCAACCCGCTCCTCTACTACTCATAACCCTGTTGTGCTCCTCCAAACTGAGCCAACGGCTGTTCTGCCGCTACCTGAGCCAAAGGCTGCGCTGCTATTGGATGAACCACTGCAAGCGCCAAAGGCTGCAACTTGGGACACATTGGCCTGAAATGCCCTGGCTCTCTGCAATGGAAGCAAACCTTAGGCTCCGAGGAAAACTTAGGACAGTTTGCCACACAATGCTCTGAACTCCCGCATCAGAAACACCCATGAGTGTCGTGACTACCTGAGCCTGTCCTAGAAGCGTCATCCCATCTCCTCTTCTGACCCTGCGTAGGCTTACCACCTTTGCTAAAACCAGGTCTGGAACGACTCTGCGGTTGCTGGTGCTGTCTCGGTTGAACAATAGGAGCAACTGCCACTGGAACTGTTGTGGCTGACTGCCCTCTCAGATCCTCCTCGATCCTTGCAGCAACCTCTACCAGCTTCGCCCTCGAGGCGTACTCCTTCACTCTGCATCTAGTCTGCAAATCCGGCTATAGTCCCCTTAGGAACCTCTGAACCTGCGGCCGCTGATCGATCACTCCTGTGCCCGCATAAACCAACAAACGAACAAACTCAGCGTCGTACTCGCATACTGAACGGTCTCCCTGGACCAACTCAACAAATCTCGTCGCGAGGCGATCTAGAGCCTCCTGAGGAAAATATTTGGCGTTAAACTCAGCCACAAATTCCCCCCAGGTCCACACTGCACCAGGCCTCCTGGCCTCAATATCTCTCTACCACGCGTGTGCACCACCACTCAGATAGTGGATCGCCAACTCTACTCGGTACTCATCAGGGCAACGAACCAAGCAAAAATTGCGCTCTACGCGCATACGCCACTCATCCGTATCCTCGGAGCTAACACAAACCGAAAAGAATGCCGTACTCATCTGACACATCTGACTCACCATCTCCAGGTAAGACGGACGCACCTCTGCAACCGCAGCCCTCGGCTGCACCTCTGGCACTGGAGGCACCACTGGAGCCTGAACCGGAACTGCCACCTGGAACCGCTCCAACAACTGCGCCAAAAAGTCCTCCATACGCTCCCAACGATCCTGAGCTGGAACATCACCCACACCTGGGCCTGCTCCTCTGCCAGCCATACTAGCGCCTCTCTTGACACCCACAACACTCTCATTAGCGTTACCAGTGGCCTCAACCTCGGATCCCACCTGATGCGTAGGAGTCTCTGACGCATGAGTAGCACTGGAAGACGACTCAACCGCTGGTCCACGACCACGACCTCTGCCCCGACCTCTACCCCGTCCACGACCTCTAGCTCTGGCATCCATCTCTCTGTACTCACACAGAACATGACAATAAGCTACAAGAATTCACAATCAATCAACATAGACTTACCGTGGAATCATTTTGAAAGGCCGAAGAGGATGATACTAAGACTCTAATAAATTGACTAAGCACACAAAATCAATTTAAACACATAGTCTCAGACATCCAATTTCCATTTTCCTAAAACCGCCTAGGCACTGATACCAAAATGTAACACCCAAACTTTTTTTTTTTTTTAACTAACATTTCTGCTGCAGAACTTATAAACAATTTAAACCATATAATAATCCAATAAATAGTTCCAACACAACCATTTATCAAGTTCAGGAATGAATAAATACTAGCAACCTAACACAACTGGTTCGCTAGACTAACAACATTAAACAATCAACCCTATCATCCTCTTCTCTCGGCTTCGATTCCACGATCACACTTTTCCTTTACCTGCAACTCAAAAGGAACACGGAATTTGCGTGAGTATTATCATAAATACTCAGTGGAGCGGTCATCCCGCTAACATGTTACACAAACAGCATTTAATGCTAAATAACCAAATTTAACCATTAATTAAATATCCAGATTAAACAGTTAAACCAATTCCTTCAAATATCCAGATTAATAATTAAACCAATTCATTTAAATATTCAGATTAACAATTAACCAATTCCCGGTTAACATTACTTTTCAGAGAAATTCGGCAAACAAAAGACTGGTGTCGATCGACACGCCACCATGGTGTCGATCGACACTTGCCCATACGAGCATCATCTTCAACGCAGGGTGTCGATCGACACAGCCACAAGGCGTTGATCGACACTCTGCTCCTGAACCCAGAATTCGAGCTTGTCCTCACTCGACTCTTTCTCGGGATGCAGCAATCACATGAATCACACAACACATCACGATTCACAGATAAAACAGAGATGAAACAATCAATAACAAGCCCAAAACATCAATTAATCCAATCACCTCGATTTCAGAAAGAACGAGGAATGATAACGTACTAAACCAGCGACGAACAGCGATCAAAACTCGCAGGAACAAGGCTCTAACGACGCTAGCCATGCAACACGATTAACCCTACGCCACTAGAACCACACGAGAAGGTTTTCGAGGGATTTCTTTGCAACAATCCTTCGAAAACTCACACAAAATCTTATCTCTCCCTCTCTCTCTCTCACGATTCCCTGTTCTCCCACGGCCAAAAGTTTGCTAAAAGACTGAAATAGGGAAGCCCTAGGGTTTATCCTTCAAACCGAGCCAAACCGGACGATTAAAACTAAACCGAAACCGATCGCAGAACTTGGTGTGGATCGACACCCACCACTGGTGTTGATCGACACCCCCTATCCAAATACAAAAATTGGAAATGGGATGTTACAACTGTATTGATTATGATGGGCTAAATTGGCTTCGAATTGGGCTTTAATGATCAGAGTTACATAAAAACTAGCCCTAAACCAAGATGATTTGGAGTAGCCTTGGGTATTTTGGGTCTTTCGAGTTTTTTGGATTTTCGCTTATAGAAAGATAGGAATTGTTCGGGTATTTAGGAAATCCAGTTCGGTTCGGTCCACTTCCTTTTGGGTTCGGATTGGCTCAAAGTTTCAAAATAGAAAAGTACATTTTAATTACTTTTTGTCTAAAAGGTTTTAAAATATACGATATGTAACCAAAAGAAAATACAAATACCCAAAATATTTTATATCTCGAATATTTCGAGTACCCGTAAAGATTTTGGTTCGGTTCGGTAATTTCAATTACGTTGGATTCGGATTTCCGATTTCAGATTTTATGCCCAGGACTAATTTGGAGACTAAACAAATTTTGAAATAAACAAAACTACATAAGGAAAAAAATCTGAGGAGAAGGTATAAACTTAAGAATAGTCAAGATTTCTTTTCTTATTTGACAGCAATTTCCAGTTTTAGTTTTGTTCAAATTCAGATACAGATAAGATTCATAAGAAGAGAAAGCTGTTGAATTTGTAAGTGTGTGGTAAGGAGTGACTGACACGTGTAGGGTGGAAATTATATGTTAGATTCGACGGCTGAGATCAAATGAAGGTTAAAAAATAGGGTTAAAGGAAGAGTTCCTATTAAATTGACTTTGTTCCTCACCTAATTCAGTATCATGGCGTCACTAACAAGAACAATTAAGTTTCTCTCTAAGATAATTATTTACCTACACAATTCTTTGTTTTCGTTTGAATCATGTTCTTTATAATCCTGATTTGTTTTTGCTTTCTCAGACCAATAAAAGATGAAGATGGCTGACGTTGAGGTTTGTTTGCATTTTTTTTATTTTGCTTTGATTTAAGAATCTTTGATATAATGCGTGAGTGAATTTTTTTGTTTTGTTTTTTGTTTTCAGAGATGAGTTTTTGATAAAACAAAACAAAAATTCTTAATGATATAGTAGAAAAATATTATACCCGTGCGAAGCAATAGATACTTGGTGGATATAGATACTTGGGTTATTTATATTACTTATCTAGAATCAGATATATTACACTGTGTTCTAATGGCTACTCGTAAGTCGTAACAGGACACAACTAAACGATTTGCTGATAGTCTTCAAGGAAGGGTCAAGTTGTTGGAGACAAAGTCTGATCCAACTAATTTAATCTCATCAAGGTAACATTCTACTGTTTGTTAGATATATATTGTACACGTTTATGTTCTTATTATCTTCAAAAGGGGCTACTCATGTAACAGAAGACAGTGGAAGGACTTGATCATACTCCCCCCATTATGTTGAGGTACCTCTTCTTATTATTTTCAAAATATGAAGAAACGCTTGTGTTTAATAACATAACTGTTGCCAACTTGCCACCCTGAATTATCTTTTATCGCCATCAATATTTTTTAGTGTATATATGTCTATAATAAAACTGGATGAACCAGAATACTGTTGAAACTTAAAACTGAATTCTAAACATTTTTATACTACAATAGTTTTATATAAATAAACTAGAACTAAACATAATGTTATTGTTGTTTAAATTTTCTTTGAAAAACTGTGCAAACCATGTCAAAAGTAACCAAATCAACAAACGATTAAAACAATATTCAACAAAGTGCAAAGACAAGGTTTTTAACCTGGAGCAATTGGGTCAATATCTATGCCTTCAACTAAATCTTCCACTTATTTATGGTAAATTATGAATGCAAAGAAAATTTTAAAAGTCATGGGGGTCACTGACCTCCCACCTCCTCTTCACATAGCTCGGCTACTGGGTGCCACAAAGTCGAAAGATGACTTATTGTGGGCATGAATCTATTTTTATTGTTATGTTCTTAGACTAACTCCAACCCATTGTTTCATTTTCACACTAAAATATACTTATTCTATTTTAGAGTAAAAGATTTCTCCAACCTATTATTCTATTTTTTTCAGTTTAAAAAGAATAATTTAAGTATAATCTTTTTTTCAATTTAATCTTTAATTTATCAAAAATACATATTTTACCCAATTATTTTATTTTAAGTCATTAATTTATATAGTATTATATTTATTTTATGTTATTTATCTTAATTTCAGTTTTTTTTATTGTTTTTAAGCTTATTAATAATTAATTTATGCCATTGTATTTTTTCTAATTAAATTTCATCGTATTTAAAAACTCTGGTTGCATTTCAATTATGTTGGTTAAAATTTTCTTTCTAAATGTGGATTTTGATTATTATTTTGTAATTTTGTTAAATGGCTATTTATGATTTTGTTAAAGATTAAGGAACCAATAACAAAAGCACAATTTTAATAATATATCTCAAGTATATAAGAGTAGAATCATTAAAAAACTAAAGATCTTTTTTATAAATAAAAAAGTTCAACTCTAAACTAAAATGAGAAATGAGCTTACTCCAAATGTAGAGTGAAAATGTGAGTTATTCTATTTTGGAGTGAGTTGGAGAGAATTTTACTTCAAACTTCCTTTTAGAGTTAGATTTAGAGTTGGTTGGAGATGCCTTTAGAATCATGCTAACACATTTTGCTGTTAAATTCAACCAAATCGTTTATTGTTACCCTTGTCTCTCCACAAATTGAAATATCAAAAACCCTAATTTCAAATTGTGAAATGGAAAATTGGTTGGTTAATGAACGTTACGATTTCCTTACAGAAACATATACATCTTATTTTCTTTACTATTTACGTCAGGCTTAATTTTTTATAATCATTTTTTCGAATGCTGGAAACAATTTTATTAAATTGAACCGATATAAATATATTACAAAGATTCAAACAAAACCCTAATATGTGTGATATAAACAGAACACAAAAGCTTTAGATTCTAAACTCATGAAAATTTCCAATACCTTCAAATGAGAATGACCATCATCTTTGGCTCTTAGCTTGGTCATCATATGCTCTCATATTTATTGGTGGGTTCCGCCTTCATAAGAGCATGAAGCCGGGAAGGCGATAGCCTTGTAACAAAGAGTGCCAAAGGAGAGCATATAAACTATGCTCCAGGATATAAGGGTAGTATATACATAATGGAGGATGTTTAATCGCTTTAATCAAATTTTGTTTTGGAGTTAGCTTATGTGAAGGTACCGTCGAACAATTTTGAACTACTTAAGCCAGAAATAGATAAAACTACTTAAGTCAAACAATAAATCTTCTACGACAGAAAGAAAACTTTTAAAAACCTTAACAAAAGAATTACCTTGACTCGTAATACCAGATGGCAAAAAACATCGTATTGGCCAAAAACTCAATAGACTCCATATCCACAGAGAAGCTACTAATTGCAACCCTCTCACAATGCCGGCAAAAAACACCGGAGAGGGAAAAAACACAAACAAAAGCATCATTTAATATCTATATGTTGTTTCTTTTTTCCCTCCTCTTAATTATAGAGTTAACTTCAGTCGTCATTTTCTCAAATCCTTATCCTACATTATATTTTCTCCCGTTATATTCATCACTAAATCTCTTAGACTCAACCAAATCAAACAATGAGCAAATCATCATCACCGAATGTCAATTTCTTCATGATTTCAATGGCTCCTTTGAGATTGTCTCTTTGGTAATGTTCGTCAACTAGCTAGAGTCTTATATCCAAACAAAGTAAGACTAGCCGACAAACAATACCGAAGAGACAATCTCATTAATTAAGGAAAAATGGAAGTTGAAGTCATTTCAATAATTAAGAGGCAAAAACAGAAACAAGGTATAGATATTAAATACTATAAAAAAAAAAAAAGTTTGTCGTAAAAAGTAAGGAAAATTAAGTAAGTTAAATTTCCTTTTCTGACTTCTATAAGATGTGTTTCTGCAAGGAAATTGAAACGTTTATCACAATATGTTTGCAGTGAATCTAAGTAAAAACTGACAATATATAAAAGATATACAAAGGGATAATATGTTTTCTAAGTTTTTCTTTGTCATTTGATATCATTTGTAGGTCGTCTTCACCATCTGCTGATCGATATTACCATCAACCATTCTCACTGGTGCTTTCGCCTTCTCCGACAATGTTCTATGTGGGTCCTTCTAGATCTCATATTCATCAAACTCTATTGATATCTTCTGAAGTTTCTCATCTACTCTTCGAAAATCAGAGTAGACTTTAGGTAACAATTTTTATTTTGATAGATTCTATTTAATTGATATATACTTTTGGCTATCGATTGTCGTTTATAGTTGAACAATTTATAGATCAATTCGTCTTCTAAGTCTTATTTCTGTCGTTTCCTGTCATCTATGTAGCTAGAACTCACCACCAACAATCTCGCTACCACCCTCGCTTCTCAGACCATGTTCTATGCGTGTCCTTGTAGATTCATTTTCCGACCTTTAATTATATCTCCAGGTTCTGTTTTTCAACATTCACTCTTCGAAATTCAAAGGAAATTAAATTTTGGTAGATTCTGTTTGATTTATATATACTTTTTGGCTATCTCGGGTTGTTTACAAATCATAAATCTATGTTTTCTTTAAAGTTCATTTGTGCCGATCCTGTAGCTAGTTTTAACTATCCTCGTTTCCATAAGTGTCTAGAGTCAACAATAAATTCATTAAACCATGGGTGTTGATGGGGGACTTCAACAAAAAGTCGGATCCTAAGGACGATTCTTCAGGCTCTACGAGAATCACTGGAGGCATGAAGATGTTTAGAAATTGCCTGTTGACAGCGGAGTTACAGGATTTGGTTTTCAAGGGCTCTCATTTTACTTGGTGGAACAAGCAGAAGGAGAATCCTCTAGCTCGGAAGTTGGACCGAATCTTAGTCAATGACGAGTGGATGTTGAAGTTGCCTTTATCTTATGGATACTTTGGAGAACCAAAGTTTTCTGATCATAGCCCGAGTTGCATTTCTCTTTCAAATCACTCGGTCAGAGGGAAGTCACCTTTTAAATTCTCAAATTTTCTATTGGATCATCCTTCCTTCCTCTCAATGGTCGCTAATTATTGGTCTTATGTATCAATTAGAGGCTCAGAGATGTTTTCCTTTGCCAGGAAGCTCAAAGGCCTGAAGAAGGATATTTGTCATTTGCATAAAGACAATTATTCCGGCATTGAGAAGCGGGTTACTGAAGCGATGCAGACTCTGAAGGTTTGCCAAGACAATTTGTTGAAGCATCCAACAGTCGCCTTGGCCCAGCAAGAGAAAGCAGCTTTCGATAAATGGTCCTCCTTAGCTTTAGCGGAAGAGACATTTTATCTCCAAAGATCACGAGTAAGCTGGTTGACTTCTGGTGACATGTGCACTAAATTCTTCTTCTGGACAGTTATGGCGAGACAATCCAAGAATCATATCCATTTTTTGCTAAATGGATTAGACAGGCTGGATTCTTGCCAAGATGTGAAGGCTCATTGTATCGACTTTTTCTCTTCTCTGCTGGGTGTAGGAAATCCTTCTTTAAATCAAAGTCAGCTGCAGGACATTCATCATAACACAACTATGCGATGCTCTGAAGGCCTTAAGAGGATCTTGTCGGCGCAGGTATCCCAAGAAGAAATTAAAGAGGCGGTCTTTTGTTTACCTAATAATAAGACACCGGATCCTGATGATTTCACAGCCGAATTCTTCAGGCGTACATGGCCTATAATTGGTCATGATTTCTCGATGGCTATCCAGGAATTTTTTAGATCAGGTCAGCTTCTTTCTCAATGGAATTACTCTCTGATCTATCTAATTCCGAAAATAGTGAATGCAGAGAGGCTCACTGACTGCAGGCCTATTTCCTGCCTCAATACTTCTTACAAAGTTATTGCCAAAATCCTCTCTAAGAGATTACGTGTTGCAGTTAAAGAGCTGATTTCTCCTTCTCAATCAGCGTTTGTCGAAGGTAGAAACATTGTGGAGAATACTCTTCTGGCTTCGGAGATGGTTCATGGCTTTTCTCGCGCTAATATTTCCACAAGAGGAATGCTCGGTTAACTGGGATTTTCTTTTCCAGGTTCTGAAGTCTGCCGATTTCCCTCCCCAATTTGTGAATTGGATTAAGTTATGTGTGACCACAACTTCCTACTCAGTGGTGGTTAATGGAGAAGTATGTGGGTTTTTTAAGGGTGCGAAAGGGCTGCGTCAAGGAGATCCTATCTCACCCTATTTGTTTCTTTTAGTCGTGGAGTATCTCTCGTCTTCCTTGGCTAAGGGTTTTCAAGAAGGGCGTATTGGTTACCATCCTAAGGCTCGTGATTCTAAGATCTCCCATCTATCTTTTGCCAATGATTTGTTGATCTTGTTTGATGGGAAAGCTTCTTCTCTTCAAGGAATTCTGTCTATTCTCTCTGGGTTTCAGGATCTTTCAGGATTGGCAATTAACCGAGGAAAATCAGCTCTTTTCTCTGCTGGGGTTAGTTCTAATGATTCGGAGGAGATGGCAAGCTCGGGTTTCTTACAGGGTTCTTTCCCAATCCGTTATTTGGGTCTCCCTCTTGTTCAAAGGAAGCTTAGGAAGATTGATTATAGCCCGCTCATTGATAAGCTTGCTAATCGCTTTACCAAATGGGAAAACAGAGCTCTTGCGTACCCGGGGAGGGTTCAGCTTGTTAAGTCAGTAATTTATGGTTGGATGCAGGCGTTTATACTTCCGAAAGGATGTTTGAGGAGGATTGAGCAAATGTGTTCTCGGTTTATTTGGAATGGGAACATTAGGAAAACTTCAGGTATCCGAGTCTCTTGGAAATCTATTTGTTTGCCTAAGGAGGAGGGTGGTTTGGGTCTTCGTGATTTGGATTTATGGAACAAGACTATGTGCCTTAAATTGATTTGGAATCTTCTCACGTGAGGCGGTTCTCTTTGGGTTGCCTGGTCTAAGCAAACCTATGGCAACGGGTTGAGTTTTTGGGAGATTCAGGAAAAGCAGACGGATGGCTGGGTCTGGAAGCAGCTTCTTCGCCTTAGACCGATTGTGAGACCTTTCTAATGTTCGGTTTTGGGAGATGGTCAGTCAACGAGCTTCTGGCATGACAACTGGTGTCGTTTGGGACCTTTGATAGAGTTCTTTGGCGTAGGTGGACCTAGAGATATTGGAATCCCCTCATCGGCTTTAGTGGCTGACGTTGTTCGCAGAGGCAGTTGGTTTCTCCGTCCAGCAAGATCCTCCAAAGCATTAGAGCTTCAAATCACTTTAACCCTGATCAATCCACCATCGAGGGATCACGATTCAGACTCTATTCGTTGGAGGAACTTAGGAGACTCAACACAGCATGCGGAATTCTCTTCCAAGCGGCTCTGGCAAGCTCTTCGACCGAGAGCCCCAAGACAACATTGGTTTGAAGCGGTCTGGTACAAATATCACGTCCCTCGACACACGTTTGTCTTATGGATGGCTCATGTTGATCGGCTCCCTGTCCGGTCTCGTCTCCATTGCTGGGGGGTAATTTCTTCTCCCCTCTGTGTTTTTTGTGATGATCAGGTAGAGGATAGGAATCACCTATTCCTACACTGCTCATACTCGCTTCAGGTTTGGGCCAAGGGGCTCTACCGATTAGGACACCCGGTGAATTACTTTGCCGACTGGTCCACTCTCATTACTTGGATGCTGACGAAGTCTCCTCGTATCACTACTCTGCTGAAGAAGACGGTGATCCAATGCACGGTTTACTTCTTGTGGCGGGAACGCAACAACAGGACTCATTGTCGATCTACTCGTCCTGTCTTGCAGCTTTTTAACGACATCGATAGATGCGTTAGAGATAGAATATTAGGATGCCGAGATAGCAAAGGTTTTAAGACTTTGCTATCTGAATGGTTATTTTATGCCTAATGGCATTTTCTGTATCTAATGTCTTTTATGCTTTTTTTAATTTTTTTTTTGGGAGCATAAGAGTTTAGTATGTACATTTTCCTAAAAAGACAATAAATTTTATTCTTATCAAAAAAAAAAAAAAATTCATCTTCGGAAGATCAGTTAATAAGCCTAAAATATGAAATACGTTTCGAAAACATATATTTAAAACTTAGTTTAACGATATTATAGACTTCTAGTGATGTCATAAAAAAAGGGTAAACTTTAATGCCCTAATTGTTTTTGTTCTGTTCAATGAAAATTATTTTCCTAATTTATGTATCTTATATTACCCTTAAAATAAGTTGTAGAGATAATTTTCGGATACGCTTTTCTTATTTTGGGTTTATTTATCGATTTTATGAAAAAGAAATTTATTTTCGAGCCTTGCTCGGATATATATCTCATATTTATAAATATTTTTTGTATTAATTCCAACTCAACCCAAACTATTCTCCCATTTTCTCCGTTTTGAAACATTTATCGTAGTTATTTTCCTAATGAAGTAAGTACGTAACAAAACGTGGTTTATTTAGAGAGTGTTGTAATTGAGATGACACCTCATTAATTGATGCCAATTGAGGTGTCATTGTTATTGGTCATATGCATCAACGGAAAAATTGGTGGTAGTGAATTTTTTTTTTTTTTGTCTAGATTTTTTATTTTAATATATGTTTAATTACTATTATGCCCCTAAACACAAACCTTACAATATATAAGTTGCATATCTTAACTATTTTTGTATATTTTTTGTCTACCAATATCCAACGTTCTGAAAAGAAGATCTCATTCGTGAGACAAGAGAATATATTTCGATGTTTATTCTAATCTCTCAAGCGTTCGTTTCACATTTCGATGTGTTTTATACTAATCGAATGAATGTTTTCTCTTTGGGATAGAACAACCAACATTCATTTGATTGGCATCAAAACACATCAAAATGTGATATCAATGCTAGAGGTTAAAAAATCATGGTTATGAAAACGACATTGGAATACATGATCTTGTCTCACAAAGATTTTTTCAAATGTTGAATTGGTAAACAAAGAAATATATAAAAATTTTAAGATATATAATTTATATATTATAAGATTTGTGTTTAAGGGTATAATAGTAATTAAAATATATTAAAATAACAAATTTTGACTAATAAAAAAAAATTCACTGGCGCGAAATTTTCAGTTTATGCCCTTTAACCAATAACAATGACCCCAACTATATTATTAGTCATTGGCAGGAACCAAAAATTTAGCATCTCAATAGCAACACTCGTCTAATAAACCACATTTCTTAACCTACTTAATTGGAAAAATAATTATGATGAATGTTTTGAAATGGAGCAAGTGAAGAATAGTTAGGGTTTGAGTTGGGATTTATCTCGAATTGAATCTCATCCTAAAATTATCATATCTTGGATAGTATATACTATCTTATATCCTTTTAACTTTCGAAACTTGGAAGAGTATACCGCATCCATGATTTAAAATTATGTTTCCATGGACCATACGATATTTGCTCTTCATGAGCCTTCAATAAGTTTTATATTAATAGATATTTACTGACACTAGATATCTATTATATCCTAAGATCTTTCTTTTCTTACTTCAGGTTAGAATACAAATTCCTAAAAAAAAGACCTTGACTTCTATTATGAACAAAGAAGTTGGGAGTGAAAAGAAGAGAGAAAGTTGTTTCTGAATATTTTCCTTGTTATCCCATTAATGATTATGTACAAAATGTTATATACACGCAGATGAAATTATAACCAGTACTAAATCAACAATAACCAATAGTAAACCAACAATAACCAGCTAACACCCTCTAATAGGCCCCCTCAAGATGAGACGTATATGTTAATGAGACTCATCTAGGATTTTAGATGTTCAAATTGATGAGGAAACAAAGGTTTAGTAAGCACTACTAGAAAACAGCCCACTAGTGACGCCGAAAAGAGTCACAAATCAATCACAAATGACCAATTTGCGACTTCTTAGCGACGGAAACACGGCGTCGCAAAACATTCGTTGCTAATTTATGGCGTCGCAAATTGCGACTTTGTTGCGTCTGAAATAATTAGTCGGTAATTAGCGACTAATACGACACGCTGTTAAGGAGTTGCAAATAAGCGACGCATTAGCGACGTGTATGATTTGCCACTGATTTATGAAAGTTTCTTGCCGTCGTAAATGTGCGATGATTCTGTCTCGCTAGATGTAGTCGCTATTTGGTGACAACTTTGTGTCTTCCTAGGTAGTCGTAAAAACGCGACTGATTAGCGACGCTGTCGTACGTGTTACCAATTGTCTTTAGTTACAATGTAGTCATAAAAGTGTCACTAATTAGCCTCTAATTTGTGACGCCTTAGAGTTTTTGTTGTTGTTTTTAGTCACTTTTCAGTCATAATTTTGCAACAATTTTTTGTCGTTTTCAAACACTACAAGGAAACAGACCTTTTGCGAGGGCTATTTTCGTCGCAAAATCGTCCCAATTGTGAATTTACGATGATTTTGAGTTTGTTGCAATTGGCTCGTCGCAAACCCAAACTCGTCGCAAAAATGAATATCGTCGCAAAATTGTCGCTAAATTACCGACGTTTTTGCGGGATAACAATTTGCGACGTATTTGCGACAAAACTAAATTGCGACGGACTACTTAGCGACTTTAAGTTTTGCGGCGAGGTAGAAGCAGTATTTTTTGCGGCAACTTTTTTTGCGACGAAATTGCGGCTAAACATTTGCGACTATGTTGCGGCGAACTAGTTTGCGACGGTTTTGCATCGAAATGTATTGTGACGTAATTGCGGCTACAATTTGCGACGACTTTTGACATGATTTTTTTTTAAAATAGAAAGAAAATCAAAATAATTTTTAATGAAAAATAAAACCGAAAATATTTAAAATTTTTAAAGACAAAAAAAAAGTTTTAATACAACAAACTAAAGTCGAAAACAAATCTAAACATCGAAACTGATATCTTCCATCAGATTCGGGTTTGACGTGCCTTCTGCTTCGGGTCTTCTTCGCTGAGCTCCTTGTTTCTTCGCATTCATTATATCAGCAATGACGGGATTCGTCTTCGCTATGTCCGTGAACATGTTATCGTAGATGGTCTCTGTAGTCTCTAACCTCTGTTCCGTTTTGCAGAGCCGTTGTTTTGTTTTGTGGAGCTCCTTGGCGATTTGAGGATCAGAAGCACATCTCGAAACGGGACAAAACGGAACTCCAAGCTCATCCGTCGGGATTGATCTTGTAAATGCCATCTTTCCCTTACAGTTTCGAGGAGCCATCTACAAAATAAAATTAAAAGTTGACAATTGTAGTTAAGTTAATGTTAATAATATAATTTAATTAAAAAATGTTAATATTATATTAAAAATTAAAAATTGTGAATAAAATTAAAATAGAAATTAAGATTTCACCTCTGCAACGACACGGTTGATCGCTAACGGTGTCAATTGAGTATCGTTTACGATGGGTTTTCTTAGTTTTCACGGTTTGGTTAAAGTAATAAGTAGAGAAGTTTGATGTCTCCTCTGTCAAACTTCCAGCAATGATTGATCCCTCTATACTCTTGCCAGATTTTTCGCATTCATCTTCAGATGTTAGAAGAACCTTTCGAAGGGGTAAGTGTACAACTGATATATCATCAGGTATATTTTTCGACTGGTCCACCCAAATCTAACTCATGAGGTAAGCGTACAACTGATATATCATGGTTTTTATGACTTTTAGTTGTGATATAAGTCTGTTTATCTAGAGTTTCACTACAAGAAAACTGTCATTTTGTGACTCCGATTTGTGTCACAAATCAGTCACAAAAGCACCATTTGTGACGTTTTTGTGACGAAAAAAAGAGTTACAATTTTTTTATCGCTAATTTGGTTGGTCACAAATGCGTCGCATATTTGCGACACTTTTACGACCAGATTAATGAGTAGCAAATTTGTGACAGACATGGGACGATATGGATGCGTCACAGATTAGTGACAAAAGAGAGACTGAAGTTAGTGTCGCAAATTACCAACGAAAATGTGACACAAAAGTTGTGTCAAATGTGTGACTGATTTGTGACTTTGTGTAGTGTCATAAATATATGACTCTTTTATGACTACTTTAAGGAAATTGGTAGTCACAAATTGATCAGCAAAGTGTCATAAAAGAGTGACGAATTTGCAATGTATTTGCGACATATTTGGTATACGAAATAGTATATTATGGTTGGTATTTTACTGTATTCTACTATGTATTATACTCTGTATTCTACTGATACCAAGAAGCTGTATTCTACAGAAATAAAACATAGACTTTCATAAGCAAAATACGGTTCCGAATTCCGAATTCCGAATTCTGAAAATGGTTAACATAATGTACAAAAAAAATTAACCGTTACATAACCGAAACATTAGACTTAACCAAGTAGCACAAGTTCAAGTTTAAGGAGAAATAAACAGTTTATGGGGGTGGTAGCTGGTTGGTGCTGTGACTGGTGAGGTGGTTGATGGTGAGGCGGTTGCTGGTTGGGTAAGAATCAGACCTAAAACTCGATTTTTATGTTTAATCTGCAACCATAAAACAATCATTGATAAGTAACGAGAAATCGTATAAATCCTCAAGGAGATTCAATGAGTACGTACAGTGAATAAGGAAAGGATATAGGCACCGGCAGTGATCCCCATGCACATGACTGCCTCGAGGCTGCAAGAGACGTATACACATTTCAGGATTATAGTGCAATTTACGGAGTTAGATGAAACATGGTTCAAGGTTTTACCTAAAGAAATTCAAGACTTCAGGAATCTGGTCAGCGAGGTCTTCAACAGAAGGTGACGGATCATTGGAACAAACTGGAGCGGCTCCGAACTACAAAAACTCTTTGTAGAAACGATTGAAACCGACACAACGTGAGTAAGCAGCAAAAGTAGATACAATGAAGGAACTGTTTCAAGACAATCAAATTTTACAAACCTCATGTCCTGGAGGACTAATATGGTAGATGCAGAAGTTATGGAGGAGTAAGGAGACTGCTTCAGGGCAGAGAAACAATCCTTGGAAACATGACAAATCTAACAAACATAAACAAAGAATCTAAAAATCAGATTATCAAGTGAAAACAAGTTCATGTACCAAATGTATCAAGTAAGTAATCAATGTTGGTTTCTTTTGATCTCCATAGACTACAACTGAAACAAAACCATGACAAGTTTTCACATGATGCTCCTGCAAAAAAAACAGAAAATAAGAAAGAAATGAGTCAGTCTTAGCCAAATTAAGAACACAATCATAATTATCATATGCACACCATTAGTCTCAATCCAAAAACAGCTCAAACATTTAGAAACCACAATTTTATTATCTTTATAATCAGAAACAACTAAGAAAAGGAACATTCCAACTTTGTTCCACTCCACACAAATAATAAGGTCCATAATAGATTCTCCCATGTGCAAAGAACTCAGAAAATCAACAAAACAAAGTCAGACATTATATATCAATCATGGAGCAACAAAATATACCATTTTCAAAAGGAATATCTTGACATTTTATGCTGAAGAAAAAGAGAACCGAATCAAACAAACACCCAAATTGATAGATTTATAATGTTATTCAAAGAATCATGAGAAGATAAAGTGAAACAACTTTTGATTTCAATAAGACAAAGCACTTGATCTTCAATTACACAGAAATTCTCACAGAGATTTGAAGCTAATAAAGAAAAACAAAAAACCCATAAGAGAGAAAACGAAATGTGACTATTCTGATTCATAAAGGAAGTAACAACATGACTCACCTTTTGGAGTTCTTTGGCAAGTTCAACAATTTCATCCAAGTTTTTGTAAATCCTGCAGAAAATTGAGTAAAAACATGTTAACGAAATAATAGAATAAAGAGCAAGATGCAAAAACTATATAGGGACTAAACATTATACGGTCTTTAACAGTGAACCGTAATGGTGTTTACAGAAGCTAAGATTACCTTAAGTGTATTTCCATCAGGAGCTATGTCTCTGTCATGGAAACACCATCAGGAGCTATGTCTCTGCAACCATGTTACAGTTTCTTGCATATGTTCATTAGCCTAAAGACACAGAACAAGCTAATTCTCAGATACAGAACCCTAAATCACTCAACTTCAAAGCAAAATTTTCAATTTCTAAATATCCATTTCACTACTAATTCTCAATTTTATGAATCTATAGAGACGATATCGAAATAGAGATTAATACCCAATTTACAAAATCCTGGGAATTTAAAAAATCTAGAGATTTATGGTTCAGAAATTCGAATCGCGAATTTCTAAAACTAACGATTAGAGAGGAAGAAGAGTAAATCGTACGGACCTTAATCTGGGCTTCAATTGCGTCGAGTCGTCTCGCTCGTTGAGAAGCTTCAATAGCTTCGCGTTGCTTTATCGCAGCTTCTTTGGCTCGCTTCTCTCGTTCGAGCTTCAGTTTCGCTCTTTCTTTCCTTTCTCTTTGCTCTCTCTCAAGCTTCTCTCTCGAAGATCTAAGTTCAAAATCCATTTTTCACAATTTCGAAATCTGATAGGTAATACGAAGATCAAAAAACCAAGTTCTGAGGAATTTTGGGGAAAATCGGGAGGGAGAGAGATGGAGAGATGAAGATTTTGAAAGAGTGGATCGGAGAAGAAGAGAGGCTTTAATCGACTTTCGAAACTGAATCGGAGAAGAAAAGAAGATTCGCCGTTTGAAGGAGAAACCGAGAGACTAAGTTTTGTGTTTAATAAATTAGGGTTTCTCAATTTTTTATATATATGAAAACGGGTTCAGCACAAACGTGTAACAAAAGCGTCTCAAATCCGCATTTATTCCCGCCCATATTTTTCATTTTTGGCTCAAAACATTTCAAACCCAAAATCAAATAGTATCACTAAAGCGTCACAAATATAGGTGTGTCACTAATTCATTATACATTAGCTACGATTTTGTTTCACTTTTAGAAGTTACAAATTGATTCCCCAAACCCTAAACATTTTAGACCTAAAATTAAGATGCTTTGGTAACCCTAATCAATTTTAATTTATTGTCCAAGCATTGGTTAGAGTTTATAGAGATTTTTATGACTTATCAACAATTTTTTTCCAAAACTATGATTTAGTAAAATTCTTGTTTGATGATAAGTGTTTTATGAATATAGTTGTAAATGAGTTGGTTGGTGAATTTTGAAAACTTGATATTCCTTATTTTTATGAAGCAAATGTAACAAACATAGTCTTAGATTAGTATATAAGCATGGAAAACAAGAAAACAAGTCTTTTGTATTAAATTTCATAATTATTGTATGTTTAAAGTAACAAATTTACATATAGTCACAAATCAGTGGCAAAAGAGTGACAAATATATGACAGATTAGTGACACCTTTATGGCGACACAGAACAAATCATATACTACATACAAAAGTGTGACAAATAAGTCATAAATTTGTTACAAATGTGTGACGCGTTGTTTCGTCACAGACCAAACCCCAAACCCTATATTTATGTAGACAAAATTGGGACTTTTTTGTGACGCTTTTGTGTCGCATGATTAAAAAAAAGGAAAAAAAATGTCCTCACCTCGACAGGGTTCGAACTCATGACCCGAAGGCTATTAATATAAGGTCAATTGCACTGGACTAAGGTTTTTATTCGGTATTGTTTTACATGAGTAAATATATATACTAATTACACATCTGTAACCTTAAAATGAAAAACATGGGAATAATTGCACTTTTCCCGAATCGAACCCCCAACCTTGTACCATGGGAATAATTGCACTTGTCCATTGTGCTAAGGTTTTTATTCAATATTGTCATACATGAGTAAATATATATACTAACTACACATCCGAAAAACAAATGCACACCTTTAAATTCATAAAATCTAAAATATATTACATAACATTATAATTCATAAATATTCAAATTTAATACACACCAAAACATTATTTAATAACCAAAGTTTTTTAAAATTATATTATATAAACTCTAAGGAGGGTTTATTGGTTTTGATATTTTGATGGATTTTTAAAAATCCTAACCAAATCCTGTGTTATTCAATTAGTCATTTTAAAATCTTCATTCAAATCATATCTTATTCAATTTGTGATTCTCAAACACTAATCAAAATCATTTTTTATTCAATTTATAATTCTCATCAAATACAAATCAAAATCCAACATATTTACTTATAGATTTGATTATAAAATGGATTTTAGTGGATTTTGAAGGATTCATAAGTTATCCTCAAATCCATTGCAAACCTTGTTATTCTCAAATACTAATAAAAATACACATGTTGGATTTGAAAATCACAAAGATTTGTATGGATTATCAAAATACACAAGTTGTCACTCTCTTGTGACGCTTAAAGGGTCGTCATTAATCTGTGACATTCAAATGTGTCACTAATATGTTACAACTTTTTGACGTCACAAATGTGCCGCACATAAGTGACAACTTTGCGACGACATTAATTTAATCGCTAATCTGTCGCAAAGGAGTCACTAATATGTGACACTATTGAGACAATATTTTTTCGTCACAAATTAGTGACGGATTTGATAATCTTATTGACGTTGTCACAAAATCGTTTCAATTCAGTCACAAATATTTGTGACAGAATTAACAGTCACAAAAAAAAGAGTCACAAAAATACAGTTTTCTTGTAGTGTTTTTTTCGTGTTTTCGAGTCTTTTTGTGTTTGTATTTGGTGCAAGGACATTTTGACTCAATTGGTGTTTACTGAAGCAATTTGGAGCATAATAGAATGAGCTGTCAAAGTCGCAAGTTCGGAAGTCAACATTTAGAAGGCCTAACGATCGACATGGTTTCATCTGTCGATCGACACAAAGAAATCAAGGCTGTCGAGCGACACAAGCATCATGTCGCTCGACACGACTAACTTCGCGACCAGAAATCAAGTTTTCAGAAGATTTCCGATTTCGCGCCAAAAAGCCCATATGTTTGCATTTGGGCCCATGCCGACTTTTGTACCAATAAATACTTATTTCCAGCCATTGTTTAGGCTTAAGTTTTTATTTTCTAAGAGATACCTTTATACTCAGAGATTATTATTCATGTTTATGTTTGAGTAATCTCCTAATTAGGTTTTAGGGATTTTTCAAAGGTTAGTGAAGAGTTGTTGAATTTATTTAATTTTGGGATTTGCATATCATATTTATATTCTTCACCTAGATTACTTTGAATTCTGATTTAGGTTTGAATTAGATATCCTAGGTTGTTTAGTAGATGCGACAACATTATTGAATTACCTGAATTGAATCATAAGTGAGCAAAGATCTAATTCGCAACGATAGGTGGCTTTGGATCTTTGTGAACAATCAACCCTGATTTTATTGCTTGTTAAAATTAGTCTGATTTTGTACGACGGTTGGTCTTCTATAAGATATATGTGTTTCTGCAAGGAAATTGAAACGTTTATCACAATATGTTTTCAGTGAATCTAAGTAAAAACTGAATATATATATATAGACAAAGGGATAATATGTTTTCTAAGTTTTTCATTGTCATTTGATATCGTTTGTAGGTCGTCTTCACCATCTGCTGATCAATTTTACCATCAACCATTCTCACCGGTGCTTTCGCCTTCTCCGACAATGTTCTATGTGGGTCCTTCTAGATCTCATATTCATCAAACTCTATTGATATCTTCTGAAGTTTCTCATCTACTCTTCGAAAATCATAGTAGACTTTAGGTAACAATTTTTATTTTGGTAGATTCTATTTAATTAATATATATTTTTGGCTATCGATTGTTGTTTATAGTTGAACAATTTATAGATCTATTCGTCTTCTAAGTCTTTTTTTCTGTCTTTTCTTGTCATCTATGTAGCTAGAGATCTCACCACCAGCAATCTCGCTACCACCCTTGTAGTTTCATTTTCCGACCTTTTTATATCTTCAGGTTCTGTTTTTTCACATTCACTCTTCGAAATTCAAAGGAAATTAAATTTTGGTAGATTCTGTTTGATTTATATATATATATATATATACTTTTTGGCTATCTCAGGTTGTTTACAAATCATAGATCTATTTTTTCTTTAAAGTTCTTTTGTGCCGATCCTGTAGCTAGTCTTAACTATCCTCGTTTCCATAAGTGTCTAGACTCAACAATTAATTCATCTTCGGAAGATCAGTTAATAAGCCTAAAATATGAAATACGTTTCTAATGTTGTGAATCAAGAGAACGAATGGGGAAGATTGTGTTTATTCATTAATCATAAGATCCTTTATATAGGATTATTACAAGAGAGAAAAGGAAAATTCCTTTTCCTAATGGGAAAAGGAAAGTACATAAAAGGAAAATCCTAATTCAACTAGGATTCATTAAACCGGCCTAAAGACTAAGTGTTAATGGGCCGTAAACGGACCAGAACTAGTTATGACAATCCACTATGATTTATAACACTCCCCCTTGGATGTCATAACTCTAATGGGCTTGTAATACGCTTTGGATGTTGCCTCATTAAAACCTTACCAAGTAAAACCCATTTTGGGACAAAACCGTGGTGAAGGAAAAAGAGTACAACACGTATTACTCCCCCTGTTCTGAACCTCACTGCAAGTCTTTCAAACGACGCATTCCAATCTGATAAGTAAGTTTCTTGAACGTTGAGGTTGGAAGTGACTTGGTGAATAGGTCTGCTGAATTCTCACTTGATCGTACTTGCTGCACTTGAATTTCTCCATCTTTCTGTAGATCGGATGTGAAGAAGAATTTTGGCAGAATGTGCTTCGTCCTATCACCTTTGATGTATCCATCCTTAAGTTGAGCTATACACGCTGCATTGTCCTCGAACAAGACCGTCGATTCCTGCTTACCTTCGGCCATTCCACAATCCACTCTTATGTCCTGGGTCATCAGCCTTAACCAAACACACTCACGACTAGCCTCATGAATTGCCAATATCTCTGAATGATTAGAAGATGTAGCTGCAATGGCCTGCTTCATTGACCGCCAAGATATTGCAGTTCCTCCATGAGTAAACACATAACCTGTCTGGGACCGTGCATTATGAGGATCTGAAAGATAACCTGCATCAGCAAAACCAACTAAACCGTCCTTAGATTGGTTAGTATAAAATAGACCCAAGTCTTTCGTTCCTTGTAGGTAATGAAGAATATGTTTTATCCCGTCCCAGTGCCTTTGGGTCGGACATGAGCTAAATCTTGATAATAAATTCACGGCAAAACATATATCTGGCCTAGTGTGGCTTGCCAGATACATTAAAGCTCCTATGGCACTGAGATATGGCACTTCGGGACCAAGGACTTCTTCAGAGTCTCTCTTAGGACCAAACGGATCCTTTTCTAGATCAAGAGATCTCACCACCATTGGGCTGGACAATGGGTGACATTGATCCATATTAAAACGCTTGAGTACCTTTTCAGTATATGCCATTTGATGCACAAGGATTCCATCATTTATGTACTCAAGTTGCAATCCCAAACAGAACTTAGTTTTGCCTAGGTCTTTCATCTCAAATTCTTTCTTGAGGCATTCAACTGTTTGGACGATTTCACCAGGGGTTCCAAGGATGTTCAAATCATCCACGTAAACTGCTATGATAACAAACCCTTTGTTTGCAAACTTTTTTATAAAAATACATGGACTGATGGGATCATTCTTATAGCCTTCTTTGACTAAGTACTCACTCAATCTATTGTACCACATACGCCCACTTTGCTTCAGTCCATAAAGGGATTTGTTCAGCCTTATGCAGTGTTGTTCTCGAGAACCTTTCTTATCTTTGAGCTCAATACCCTCTGGTAATCTCATATAAATCTCATTATCCAGTGGACCATATAAGTATGCAGTTACAACGTCCATTAACCGCATATCCAACTTTTCTCTTATAGCCAGACTTATCAAAAATCTAAAAGTTGTAGCATCCACCACAGGGGAGTATGTCTCCTCATAATCTATTCCTGGTCTCTGTGAGAATCCTTGTGCAACAAGCCGTGCTTTATATCTCACGATTTCACCATGTTCATTTCTTTTCCTCACAAAGACCCATTTATGTCCAACTGGTTTAATCTCATAGGGTGTCCGAATTATTGGACCAAAGACATCCCTTTTCCTTAAAGAATTCAACTCCACGTTTATAGCTTCTTTCCATTTAGTCCAATTTTCACTCTGAGTGCACTCATATATCGACGTGGGTTCTAGATCCTCCATAAGTTCAAGTGCTACCTTAAAAGCAAATATATCATCGATTTCCACACACTTTCTATTCCATTGTATTCCAGACATAACATAATTCATTGAGATCTCATTATTTTCAGGAACGTCAGAACCATGAAACTCGGCGTCCCGAGTCTCATTGCTTGGAACTATCGGTTCAGTTATGTCTGGGGTTCCATCAGATTCCTCAACCACGATTTCAGCACCTTTCTTTCTTTTCCGAGGATTCTTATCTTTGGAACCTATTGGCCGGCCACGTTTTGAGTGTGGTTTAGATTCTGTAGCAACTTGATTGTGTCCCTCTTGAACATCAATTCTAATCGGTGCATTAACAGCTGGTATGTAAGACTTAGTTACTCTTTTCGGGTCAGCAAAGGAATCTGGCAATTGATTAGCTAGCTTTTGTAAATGTATAATCTTTTGGACTTCTAATTCACATTCTTGAGTCCGAGGATCTTGCCATTTTAAGGACGTTTGATTCCATATAATTTCCTTTACCAGTCTGTTATCTCCTCCTAATGTTGGATAGACAGATTCGTCAAAATGACAATCTGCGTACCTGGCCTTAAACAAATCACCCGTGGTTGGCTCAAGGTACTTAATGATAGTAGGAGAATCATATCCAACATATATCCCCACCCTCCTTTGAGGTCCCATCTTTGTTCTCTGTGGTGGTGCAATAGGCACATAAACGGAACATCCGAATGTTTTAAGATGGGATATGTCTGGCTCTTGACCCGTTATTAACTGTGATGGGGAATATTTATGTTCACTAGATGGCCTGATACGAATTAGCTCTGCTGCATGTAAAACTGCATGTCCCCAAGCTGAGACCGGGAGTTTTGATCTCATTAGCAACGGTCTAGCAATCAACTGTATGCGTTTAATAAACGATTCAGCCAAACCGTTTTGTGTATGTACATGTGCCACAGAATATTCAACACTTACCCCCATGGACATACAATAATCGTTAAACGCTTGGGACGTAAATTCACCAGCATTGTCAAGACGTATAGTCATTAAAGGAAAATCTGGAAAGTGTGCTCTTAAACGTATGAGCTGGGCAAGCAATCTTGCAAATGCCACATTTCTAGTTGATAATAGGCAGACATGTGACCATCTCGTGGATGCATCAATAAGGACCATAAAATATCTAAACGTCCCACAAGGTGGGTGTATTGGTCCGCATATGTCTCCTTGAATTCTTTCCAGAAAATTTATCGTTTCCTTAGTTACTTTGATTGGTGATGGCCTAGTAATGAGTTTCCCTAGTGAACATGCTTCACACGTGAGATTCTTTGGGATAACTCTCCTTTCTTTCAAGGTGTGCCCATTAGTACTTGCTAATATCTTTCGCATCATGTTAGCACCGGGATGGCCAAGCCGGTTATGCCAAAAAGTGAAATTCTCAGTAAACTCTTTGTTTACCATAGCATTTACTTCTATCATTCCGATCTTAGCACAATAAAGGCCCACAGAAATGGCAGGTATAGTCTCTAGGACTTTCTTATAGCCATGGACGGTTTCAAAGATTTGAAGGAATTCTTTGTTATTCTCGTCCTTAGTTTCAACATGAAGACCATTCATTCGAATGTCTTTAAAGCTCAATAGACTTCTCTTTGAACTAGGTGAATATAACGCATTAGAAATTTCTAGATGCGTGCCCTTAGGTAATAAAATATGGGCTTGACCGTGGCCTTCAATTAAATTTGCTATACCCGCAATTGTGGTTACATTTGCCTTTTTAAGTGTAAGATCAATGAAGTATCTCTTATCTCTTAATATCGAGTGGCTTGATCCACTATCCACAATGAACACATCCATATCGTTCATACTTCAAAAGAGATAACAATAGATACTTTTAAATAACACTCTTTCATTCCATAAAGTTTAATAGAAAGCAATAACACAAAACCAAAGTATAAAGTGTAAAACGTAAAACAAGCAAAACACAAAACACCAAAACAGAAAATCAAAATCAATCACTTAAGTATATCTGAGGTTTCAAAATTCATCAAGTCATCTTGCTCATGATCGAAATCTCCTTCATTATCATGCTGGATCATATGAGTTTCTGGATTCTTCCCTTTAAGGCTCTCTTGATAGAGTTCAACCAGATGCTTGGGAGTCCTACATGTCTTAGCCCAATGATTACTCATTCCACATCGATGGCAAACTGATTTTGGGTTTGATTCTCGTGGTTGAGAAGTAATACCACGGTTATTACGATCATAGTCAGTTCGGTATCCGCGTCCTCGTCCTCGCCCGCGGTTAGAATGATCGTTATGGAATCCGTGGCCTCGGCCCTGACCTCGGCCGTATGGATTAAAATGGCCACGGCCACGTCCTTGCCATCTACCCCCACGTCCACGACCACGATGTCTATAATCACTTTGGACGTGGTTAATTTCTTTCTTTTCATCTGTGGCCACATTCGCTTCAGGAAGTGGGGCTGATCCAGGAGGTCTCATCTCACTGTTTCTCATTAGCAGTGTATTATTCTCCTCGGCTAGTAATAGACATGCTATAAGCTTTGAGTATGTCTCAAAACCTCTTTCACGGTATTGCTGTTGAAGCAACACGTTATTAGTGTGAAAGGTGGAGAAGGTCTTTTCCAACATGTCTTTCTCAGTTACCTTCTCACCACATAGTCTCAATTGAGAAACTATTCTGAACATAGCCGAGTTATATTCTTCCACGGACTTGAAGTCCTGGAACCTGAGATTCCTCCAATCATAATTGGCCTTTGGTAACAACACCGTTCTATGGTGGTCATATCTTATCTTTAATTCTTTCCAAATGTCCAAAGGGTTCTCAATAATTAGGTATTGATCCTTGAGACCCTCAACAAGATGATGACGAATGATCGATATCGTTCTGTATCGATTCCTTTCATTCTCATTATTATCCTCAATGATACATTCGCCAAGTCCTTTAGACTTTAGATTTATCTTAGTATCCAACGCCCACTGTAAGTAATTGTCTCCAGAGAGATTGAGGGCAGCATAATCCAAATTGTTGATTTTCGACATCTGAAAACATTCATCCTATTCTCTAAGAACTATAAGATTTTAAAGTTTATGCATATGATGCAAAATAGGTCATGGGTGCTTATATAAACGGGTACGGATGCATGATGCTTATGAAACCAGATTTTTATGTTTAACAACCTAACATAATGTTTTATATGCTCATGATGCAAGCCTAGTATTCAAATTCTAAACCGTATGATGATATGACCGGATTTTAATCAAGCATGTTATGTCTATATGATGCAATCAGTTTCAGTTTCATGTTTATCAATCAACGAATCAATCCAAACAAGCAAACAAACAAACGAGTTCAAATAAATATGCAACCAAATTTGGACAGAGTGTTTACTGTCGATCGACGGGTGATTTGTGTCGATCGACACAGTTTAATTCAAACAACAAATTCAGGCAGAAGTTTACGTGTCGATCGACATAAAACTAGTGTCGATCGACACGGGTACAGATCATGCAATCGGTTTGGATTTTAATTGAATTAGGTTAGGGTTTCAAGTTAGGGTTTCAAGTGATTACGAATCATGAATCAATAAACACAATCAAGCAAGCAATAACAATAACAAGCATGATTTAGATTAGGGTTTCTAAGATTATCATGAATCTAGGTTCTTTAGATTAGGGTTTCTTATTGTTTACCTTAACCTCCGTGAGTCTTCTAGTTCGCCGTAACCGTTGATAGGCTGTATGAACTTTCTTCTAGTTCGCCGTAACCTTAAAGGCTGTATGAACTATGATTTGAACAGTAACGCCGGATGAACAGTAATCGTCGATGAACAGTAATCGTCGATGAACAGTGCGCGATGAATAGTGCGCGATGAACAGTACGCGATGAACAGTACGATGAATAGTAACGATGAACAGTAATCGCGTTTTTTTGTGTTTTTAGGGTTTAGGGAGCAACTCGTGCTGATAACGTGTTGTGAATCAAGAGAACGAATGGGGAAGATTGTGTTTATTCATTAATCATAAGATCCTTTATATAGGATTATTACAAGAGAGAAAAGGAAAATTCCTTTTCCTAATAGGAAAATGAAAGTACATAAAAGGAAAATCCTAATTCAACTAGGATTCATTAAACCGGCCTAAAGACTAAGTGTTAATGGGCCGTAAACGGACCAGAACTAGTTATGACAATCCACTATGATTTATAACATCTAAAACATATATTTAAAACTTAGTTTAATGATATTATAGATTTCTAGTGATGTCATAAAAAATAGGTAAACTTTAATGCCCTAATTGTTTTTGTTCTATTCCACGAAAATTATTTTCCTTACTAATGTATCTTATATTACCCTTAAAATAAGTGGTAGAGATAATTTTCGGATAAGCTTTTCTTATTTTGGGTTTATTTATCGATTTTATGAAAAAGAAATTTATTGTTGAGCCATTCTCGGATATATCTTTATAATATTTTAAGGTTTACGAAAGCCAATAAGCTCTGACAAGACGACACGTGTCATCTCTTTCTTTACAAATTTTTATTTTTAAAAAAAAAATTAAAATGTTTTTTCTAGGTTTCGAACCCAACAAATCTCAATAATTTAAGTGGAGAAGAACAACTAGACTACTAAAGACACTTGTATATATCACATATATAAACATATATAACCCACTACTAAAAGTTTTTCTAAAAGTCATTCACAAAAGTAAGAAACATTTTGAAATGCCAAATATTTTTTTTTTTGTAATGTGGAATCTATTTAATTAAATAAACTTATATACCTCTAATAATGATCATTTGTGATTGGTATTAATTCCTAAACTTCCAAAATTAATCTTTCCATTTATTTATCAATTATAATTTAACATTTAATTTTTAAACGTCCTTATAACGTTTTGATTATTTATGTAACGCCCCGACCACCGATCCCATGGGCCCCACGTCCACTCACAGGCCCGTGAGCCCACCATGTCTGACGGTCGGTGCGTTAGACCGGGAGGCTCGGAAGTCATGTTTACTGATCCTGCAAATCACCACACGATCTTTCCCCGTGTTTTGACCTCACTCACACGGTACTAACACGAACTTCCCAGTAGGTCACCCATCCTGAAACTACTCCAGCTCAAGCACGCTTAACTCTAGAGTTCTCTCAAGACCTGTGACCGAAAAGATAAGTGCACTTTGGTGATATAGGTAGCCAAATCAATTCTTTTAAGCATCTCCGCAAATACCGCATATGCCATGAAACTAGGGTGTCACAATCACCCCCACTAACAGATCGCAACGTCCTCGTTGCGCATACCAAGATCGTTACCCCGACAGCACACAGTTGTCAGGGTTCGCTCTGATACCACTTGTAACGCCCCGACCGCCCATCCCATGGGTCCCACGTCCACTCACAGGCCCGTGGGCCCACCATGTCTGACGGTCAGTGCGTTAGACCGGGAGGCTCGGAAGTCATGTTTACTGACCCTGCAAATCACCACATGATCATTCTCCGTGTTTTGACCTCACTCACACGGTACTGACAAGGACTTCTCAGTAGGTCACCCATCCTGAAACTACTCCAGCTCAAACACGCTTAACTCTGAAGTTCTCTCAAGACCTGTGACCGAAAAGATAAGTGCACTTTGGTGATATAGGTAACCAAATCAATTCTTTTAAGCCTCTCCGCAAATATCGCATATACCACATATGCCATGAAACTGGGGTGTCACAATTTAAATTCAACAAATTATTAATTATTTTACCATAAAATTGATCTCATCTAAATTTAACGTCCACATTTACTTACTATAATAAACTTACAAAATCTAATCAATTTATTATTGAAGATAATTAGGAAATCTGAACATTTTACCTTGATAGGAATCAATTTATTTATAATATATCAATATTAAAATGGTTTAAAATCACTTTACCTTGATATGTTTATGCAGTATAAATAAGAAAATTTACTAATTTAGTTTCAAGTCAATTACAAAATTGGTATTTTTTGTCAAATATGAATAATAAGACAAACATATTGTTTGTCTTTACATCTAATAAAATTTTCAAGCATATTATCATATAGTTTTATATTTTGATTTTTAAAAATATAATTTGTGAGAATATTTTTAAAATATCACTTATATACAATAAAATAATTTTAAAATTTATATAAATTGTTTTTCCACACAACGCGTGGGCTTTTTCTAGTATCTCATATTATAAATATTTTTTGTATTAATTCCAACTCAATCCTAACTATTCTCCAATTTTCTCTGTTTTGAAACATTTGTCGTCGTTATTTTCTTAATGAAGTAAGTACGTTACAAAACGTGGTTTATTTAGCGAGTGTTGTAATTGAGATGTCAACTTTTTAATTGATGCCAATGACCAATAATATTATTATGAACGGAGGGAGTATATAACTTTTTAATTGAGGTGTCATTGTTATTGGTCATATGCATCAACGGAAAATTAGGTGGTAGTGAAATTTTTCTTTTTTCTTTGTCTAGTTTTTTTTATTTTAGTATATGTTTAATTACTATTATGCCCCTAATCACAAACCTTACAATATATAAGTTGCATATCTTAATTTTTTTTTATATTTTTTGTCTACCAATATCCAACGTTCTGAAAAAAGATCTCATTCGTGAGACAAGAGAATATATTTCGATGTTTATTCTCTAACTATGTTTTTTCTAATCTCTCAAGCGTTGGTTTCACATTTCGATGTGTTTTATACTAATCGAATGAATGTTTTCTCCTCGGGATAGAACAACCAACATTCATTTGATTGGCATGAAACACATCAAAATGTGATATCAATGCTTGAGAGGTTAAAAAATCATGGTTACAAAAAAAGACATTGGAATACATGATCTTGTCTCACAAACGGGATTTTTCGAATGTTGAATTGGTAAACAGAGAAATATATTAAAATTTTAAGATATCCTCCTTCCGTTCTTTGGAGATTGATTTTCTAGCATTTTCACACAAATTAAGAAACAATAAATTGTGTTTAGTAATTAATGTAATTTTTTGCAACAAACACCTTTTCATAACAATGAACCAATAGCTATTTTCTAAATTTAAATAGTCTCATTCATTATTTCTTGGAACTTACAATTTGTTAAATATAAATTGATTAATAAAGTATAAAAAATCTACAAAATCAATTTTTGTGGAACAACCAAAATATGTTAGAAAATCAATCTCTAGGGAACGGAGGGAGTATAATTTATATATTATGAGATTTGTGTTTAAGGGTATAATAGTAATTAAAATATATTAAAATAACAAATTTAGACTGATAAAAAAAATTCACTGGCGCGAAATTTTCATTTTATGCCCTTCGACCAATAACAATGACCCCAACTATATTATTAATCATTGGCAGGAACCAAAAATTTAGAATCTCAATCGCAACACTCGTCCGATAAACCACATTTCTTAACCTACTTAATTGAAAAAATAATTACGATGAATGTTTTAAAATGGACCAAGTCAAGAATGGAAAAACTGTCTATTTCTCAACCGTAACTATGACATACACATATAACTCCACAAAATATTTGTCTATGTATAGATATCCACAAGATGAAAGTTCTATATCTATTTCCCCACCAAATGGAAGGTAAATGTCTATATCTCCACCCTTTCCGATTTTGATTGGTTTGATTGAGAACCGGACATCAAACCAATAAATATGTTAGTAAACCGAATCGAAAGGCAAAACCGATCTGATTGAGAAACTAACCCGACCCATCCGTAACCTGAACCCGACTCATCCATAACCTGGATCTGAGATCTGTTTTTAACGGGCAAAACCCCCAAATTTTGAACATAAGAACCCTAAAACTGATTTTTGAAATTGAACAAAATTGAACACACTTTCTTTCACTCCCATCTACAATTCTCAAATTCTAATGCTTCGTGGTCCTTTTTTTTGTGCTCGTGGCTCTCCTCGCCACTCTCTTCAAACACGTCCGCTCTTTCTTCTTCCGCCTCTCCTCCTCCGGTCCTCATCTAGAAGACGCTTCCGCCTCCGTCTCCTTCGGACTCGCTAACCTCGTCATACTCGCCGACCAGCTAAAACTGAATCGCCTTTTCTCCTACAAATACGCCGACAACGCCGCCTCCAATTGCATCGTCTGCTTGTCAACGCTCAAGGCCGGAGAGGAGGTGAGGAAGCTGGATTGCAGACACGTGTTCCATAAGCAGTGCTTGGAAGGATGGATCCAACATCTCAACTTCAATTGCCCTCTCTGTAGATCTCCGTTATGTGATTCCATCTCTTCTTCTTCCCCGCTTTACTCAACAACCACCACCGTATCTCATTGATCTCTGTTTGTGAACAATAAGCAACTAGAAGCAGAAAGAGAGAAGAAGAGTTTGGGTGTTTTTGATCTCGTGGCCTTCTCCTCTTTCTTCTTTCTTTTTTCAACAGGATTCTATTCTTTTCTTCTTCTTCAGATTTCCCTTTTCTATATTTTTACCCTTTTTTTTTTTTTGAGGAATCTTTCACTGAGATTCAGAGGTCCTTTGTATTTCAATATCTTCTCAGTGTTTTCATGTAAATTTCTAGTATGAAACAGAAATTTATGTACAAATCAGAAGAATAAGTACTATTTGATTTGCATTCTTCTTGCTCTCTGGTTTTTACTTTGTGGTTGTATTTGAATAAAACATCATCTCGGGGGCTTTTATCTGGAGATGCTCAAGAAAGATTGAAGATATTTGGTCCTAACAAACTTGAAGAGAAACGGGTAATAAACACTACATCTTCATTGTGTCATATTATCCTACTTGGAGAGATAGATCTAGAATTCACTAAACAATTCGATTTTTTCTCGGAGCTCTAAATTCCCGGAAAATAATACCCGAAATTTTAAATATGAATATATGAAAAGATTTGGAAGTAAACAATTCGAAGGACTTTTGATTTGGGGAAAATTTTTGGGTTTGAGATTTTGTTCTGATTTTGGATTTTTGATCTGAATTTGGGAAAACACGAGGGTGGGTTTTAGTTTCGGTCTGTACAATCGGATCCTAAACCGTGTTCAGTCGGGTCAAAAACCTGTTTAAATATGCATTAGATTCACTAAATTTAGTTTTTCCGTCAAGAATAGTTAGGGTTTGAGTTGGGATTTATCTCGAATTGAATCTCATTTTAAAATTATCATATCTTGGATCGTATATACTATCTTATATCTTTTTAACTTTCGAGACTTGGAAGAGTATACCGCATCCATGATTTAAAATTGTGTTTCCATGGACCATACGATATTTGCTCTTCAGGACCTTTCAATAAGTTTTATATTAATAGATATTTACTCACACTAGATATCTATTATATCCTAAGATCTTTCTTTTCTTACCTCATGTTAGAATACAAATTCCTAAAAAAAAGACCTTGACTTCTATTATGAACAAAGAAGTTGGGAGTGAAAAGAAGAGAGAGAAAATTGTTTCTGAATATTTTTCTTGTTATCCCATTAATGATTATGTAAAAAATGTTATATACACACAGATGAAATTATAAGCAGCACTAAATCAACAATAACCAATAGTAAACCAGCAATAACCAGCTCACACCCTCAAATAGGCCCCCTCAAGATGAGGCGTATATGTTAATGAGACTCATCTAGGATTTAGATGTTCAAACTGATGAGGAAAAAAAGTTTAGTAAGTATATCTGCTACATGATCTTCCGAACGAGCATGGAGCATCTTCAGTGGACCTTTATCCAGCTATTCACGAACAATATGACAATCAATGGAGGTTCTTCAGCCAATGTCCCTTGAGCAACTAGTTTGTTCACTTGCTCACTAATAACCAACTCTCAACATTCCTAGTAATGTCTTCAGAAAGCTCCTTGATTGACTCTTCATCTTCTAAAAGTTTCCACATGACTCACACCATTGACAACCATCATTTTCACATACATTTTTAACGCTGGCGAAAGCTTAACTGTATCAACTAGAGGCATCTCAACCATGAGCTTGTCTATCACCGCCTTGCATTTAGCTTTTTCCACCTCTTGTTTAGACATTCTGGCTCTGGGGAATGGAACGTTAGGCTTGTAGACTCTTTCCTCTACACTAACTGAAGACTTTGCAAAATCTAAACTCGTCTGCGCCAGGTGTCGATTGATACTAACTTTGTGTCGATTGACACTAACCATTTGTGTCAAATTTTTGGTCGATTTTTCCTAGGGTGTCGATCGGCACACCTGTTTGGTGTCGATCGACACCAGTTCATGAGCATAAAAATCGTAAATTTCTACATGTGTCGATTGACACTTCTTCTATAGCTCTAAAATCACCTTCAATCTCCGCGAAATCATCCCCAATTTCCACTAGAACGACATTGTAAAAACGCTTGGGGTTGGTATAAGTCTTTCCAGGAAGAAACCCTTCTTGCCTCTTGATAGATCCAGTAGTTTGAGCAAGCTGAACATCTAGTTTCTTGACATGAGTGTTCAACACTTCAATCTTTCCATACAAGGCGGAATACATCGCATTCATCTTCCCATTGAAGCTCACGGTCATCTTCTACTGTCATTCTAAGATTTGCTCAACCATAGACTTCATCTCAATATCTTGTTCAGGAGGTTTCTGGTATGAAGATAAGCCATAGTTCCTAGTGTAGTTGTTGCTTTGAAACGGCTTCTGATAGGATGAACTATATCCTCTATTCCCTTGCTGATTACCAAACCTCTTAAATCGAGTCTCATTGATGTTGTTCACATCCTCTTCTTCATTCCTAGCTAGCATACAAATCTCTACCTCATCAACAAATTGAACTGACTTCTTACCCACAAGAAGGCTATGCATAAAATCCAACTTATCATTTACCTCAGCAATCTGATTATCATCCATGTTTCCACCAAGCTTCTTCCTCTCAAAGTCTACATTCTTGGTACTATTGCTAGAAGTCAAGTTCTCGATTAGCATGTGCGCATCTTCTGGATAATTGGTGTTGAAGTTCCCATTATTCGCAGCATCCAGAGCCATCTGATTCCTCCAATATACTTTCTTAAAAAGATACCAAGCACCTGAATATCGCTAAAGCCATGATGAGGAAAATCTCTCTGATATGACTTAAATCGCGCCAATGAAGCCTTAATTGCTTCAGTCTCTCCTTGGCGGAATGTAGCAATCTTCATCCTTAACTCCTCAGATCTCGCATTATCAAAGAAATTATTCAGGAAAGCATTATTGGTGTCCTCCTAAGTAGTTAGCGACCCAGTTCAAGCTACTTAAGCGAGTAAGAAGAATCTCCTCTCAGAGAGTAAGGAAAGAGCTTGCACAACAGATAATCACTAAAAACTCCATTAGCTTTGATGCTAGATGCTAAGTCCTCGAACTTCTCAATGTGGTCCATATGATGCTTATGAGGAAGACCATGAAAAGGATGTTGAGCCACAAGGTTGAAGAACGCAGCTCGAAGTCATTTCTCTGAAATGTAGGTAGATGAATCGCAGCTCGAATCGCATAGAACTGGCCTGGACTGTTGTAATCTCCCAAGGTATGTCTACGCTCAACATTCATGTTCCTCAATTGTTCACAAAACCCTAAACCAAATTTCTTAGTAGATAGGAATTTTGCTCATCTAATATTAGTTCAGGCAATTAATCACACTTTCGTGTCTACCAACTAACCTAAAATCATATTCTAGATCATAAAGCTAGAATAAGCAATAAACACAAATCTTGATGAAGAACTCTAATGATTTTATCCCAACATTCTAATCAAATAAGTCCATGTAGCTCGAGAATGATCATCCGCAATCATTTAAAAGTATATAACCTTCAATTAATTCCATTGAAAAAGGTCCTCAAACATCAATGCGCAGCAATTCAAAGAGAATTACAAAGATTGTTTTGAGAAGGGAAAGACAACTTTTCCAGCTTAGCTAAATGACAAACATGGCAATAAGAATTGTCTTTATTCATTTACTTTGCAGACCCCAAAGCATCTGAGATGGAATTATGTCTTGGGAAAGAACTATGCCCAAGCTGTTGGTGCCATAAATTGCGATCAAATACTGCATTCACTGAAGCTGATAACTAAGTTTCTAGCACATATAGATTAGCAATTCTCCTACCTGTCCAATCTTCAACCCCTTGATAGGATCTTGAATTTCACAAGAAGTATGATTAAATATAACTCTAGAAGCAAGATCAGAAGTCAAAGAGCTGATGCTGATCAAATTCAAACAAAATTCAGGGATAAAACAAGACATTCTTGATAGAAATATCTCATATATCTGAATTGCCCCTACTCCACTGATTTTAACCGGAGGGCATGTTTGCGAATCATTCAACCTAGCCAGTCGGAGGAGTAATGACGTTTGCGAATCCTCTCTGACTATCATCTTCATTATGATTTGTCTTTGAGCAATAGCATAGGAATCATTCAACCTAGCCAGAAACTTCACTATTTTAGCTCTATGAGATTTTAATTGAAGACGAGTTGCTTTTCCACATATACAAGGATCATCAGGTTCTTCAGTACTATCCAGATTATTCTAAAGAGTCTTGAGAGTGGTATAGTAATCAGAAAGGGACATAGTGCCTTGACGATGATCCTGAATCTCTTGAGTGGGATAAAAGTTCGGGGAAGATTCATCATATGAAATCGACCAGAGAGACCACGGAAAATATCGGAAGCATTATTCAGGCGAAGGATACTACAATAGATTTGAGTTGAAACAGAAATCAACAACAAAGATTTAATAATGCTATTACATCTAGACTAAAGACGGAAAATGGGATATGATTCTAGAGAACGAGCAAGAGTGAAACAACCAACCCCTTTCTTTTAATTAATTAATCCGGATTATCATTCCAATAATAATAATCATCAACGATTAATTCAACGACAAGCAAACTAGTAGAAATAGATAACCAATTAAGTCAGATAATCCAATCAAATTCAATAAACCAACTAAACCATAATTCAAACACAATTCCAGTTCAATTCGAATATAATCTAGCAACCTAAGCACCAAGTTCTAGAATTTCAAAACATAAACATGTAAAACCCTATCATCATCCTCTCTCATTGCCTTGATACCACGATCACACTTTATCTTTACCTACAACACATGGAAAAACGAGTTGCGTGAGTATTATCACAAATACTCAGTGAGATGGTCATCCCGTCTACCGGTTACATAATAAGGGTAAAGAATGCCAAACTATGCAATCAACCATCAATTAACAATGTTCAAATTAACGAAATGAGAATAAACGACAAAATTCAGCAATTCAACATATGGTGTTGATCGACACTCCACCACGGTATCGATTGACGCTATAATACGAAAACACATAAATCATAAATGGGTATCGATCGACACAACCACCAGGTGTCGATCGACACACCTTTCACAAACTCAAACCTCGCGATAACAAAAGTGGGTGTCGATCGACACTCTCCCTAGGTGTCGATCGACACCACTCTCTAGGTGTCGATCGATACCACTCTCTCTCTCTCTCTTGGTGTCGATCGACACTCCTCGCAGAAACCTGAATCGAGTCAAATCCTCACACGACTCGATTTCGTTTCAATATCCAAGCCAATTTTGCGAAAGACAGAACAATAAACAAACAGAAATCATAGAACAACAACCAAAACAATCACAATTCCACCACAAATGAATCAATCGATAACCTAGCACTCTATTTCCATAACCACGATCACGCATTCACCTCGACAAGGATTGAAAAAGAATAAACGAGATGAAACACAAAAAATCAGACTCGAGACCACACTGAACTTCTGATTTTCTCGCTGGAACCCCTAGGAATTCGACCCTCAATCCTTTCTCAACGAAAAACTCAATCAATCAAGCCTAAAAACACCAAAAAGATCGATTCTAACAGTTTTCTCTCAATTTCCTACAAAACTCACTATTTTCTCTGCCTCCTACTGCTGCTCCATGCCTACGGTTTCCTTGAACCGAACCGCCTCCATTCGACAATTAAAATCGAACCGAACAACAACCTGAAACACTGGTGTCGATCGACACCTCTGCCAAAATGCTATTTTTTGGTTTTGTATGTTACAAAGAGTACTAACTATGAATCTGATCTTGTTTTTAGCATGTAGAGAAATACGCATAGCAACATTCTAATCATCATAGTTTGTACCATCAAGTTTGATGGATGATTTGCAAACATGGATGATCCGAACTGTGTATAAAAAGAGGAGAATCCATGAATCCGCCATAGTTACAACTCGCGAAGCTCCAAAAACTTGAGTCTTGGTCAACGGAGGAGAATCTGGAACATTAGCGACATAAACCGAAGATTTAGCTGGTTTTCGCCCAGAACTCGTCGAAGGAGCCGAACAACTGACTTTCCTAGTGATTTTCTTGATGGTCACCATGGGATCGAAAGATCGAAAGGTGACAAACACGAATTTGAGCTTGGAAAACAAAGAAAATACAGAAATCAAAGAGAAAAGAGCTTGATAGCTCTGACACCATATTATGAACAAGGAAGTTGGGAGTGAAAAGAAAGTTGTTTATGAATATTTTTCTTGTTATCCCATTAATGATTTTACCCAAAATGTTATATACACGCAGATGAAATTATAACCAGTACTAAACCAACAATAACCAGCTCACACCTTCTAATAACTTCGATTTTGATCATTCAAGACCATTTTATAGCCGCTTATTTGGTTTAGTGTTATTTGTATGATCTTTATATATATAAGATGTTACACTCACTTTAGAGAATGGACCATCAACTGGATGTAATTCATGAATTGTTATAACCAAATAAAATATGTTATAGACCAACTGATCAAAATGTGTATTTGCAGTAAACAAAGTATGCAAAACCAGATTAAACAAAAACCAATCTGTTATAGATCGACAATTAACATGAATTGATAAAAGCACAAAACATGAATCGATTAAAGTAATATAGTTTTTGGAAGAAAAATAACTTCCACTTCTAGCTTGACAATTACTTAGCACTTGTCACTTGTATAACGAACATATTACTTTGTGACAAGTTTGGGACATATTAATTGTATCCGGTGTGGACAAGTAGAAACTGTGGAACATACCTTGTTCCAGTGTAGTTGGGCTCAATCAGTTTGGGACAAGGCACCAATTACTCCAATAAATTGGTCCAACATCACCTCTACTCTAGAGTTCTTGATTGAAACCCGTAAATCTTTAGCTTTGCCTCCCTGTGGTATCGCCTCTGCATCCTTATCCTCTTGGATATGTTGGAACATTTGGACGTCGCGCAACAAGCTGATTTTTGAGAACTTAACATATACCGCAGAGGACGTTATTACCAAGTCCATTACTGAAGCTATAGCTTGGCAAGTAGCTCAAGCAGCTCTACCACAAAGACGCTCCCCGGATCCCCTGCCCCAATCAGAACTCCCCGCGTTTGAGTTTCTGTGTCATACAGACGCAGCATGGGAGAAGGATTCAATGAAAGGAGGAGAAGGGTGGTGGTTCCGATCAAACACCGAAGAACACCAAGAAGAACATATGGCTCCTTTGCCTATGGTACGATCTGCACTAGCAGCTGAAGCATGGGCCGTGATTAAGGCTCTCCAAATGGCTAGAGACAAAGGCTACAATGACATCCTCGTATGCTCCGATTCACAGGTTTTAGTTAATCTACTTCGCAAGAAAGAATCGCATACGGAGATCCATAGTCTTTTGTTTGAGATTAGTTTGTTAGCTTCGTATTTTCGTATACTAAGCTTTTCTTTTGTTCCACGAGAGGCCAATATGTTGGCTGATTCGTTATCGAAGCGAGCCTTAGCGGCTTGCAATTTGTACGGTTTCGACAATTTAATAAAGCTTTTCTATTTTGACAAAAAAAAAAAAAGTAATAAAATATTGGATCCCAATAATGAACTATGAACTTCCGATAATAACATGAATCATTTAATCATATGATTCAATTATACTAGGAGATGTCATCGGAAACCGGAAACGTCGGAGAATGGGATGAGATGACGTCAAAGATGGGAGTATTGATTTTTGCTTAATAGCTTTATTGTTTGATTTTGAAGCAAGCAGATTAAATCGAGTAGGGAAGCATGAAGTCATGCTTTATAAAAGCAGATCAGTAGTAAAACAATACTCGATAGATCAGATAAATAAATTAATTAAGCATGAGAGGATCCACTTATCTTTATAGAAACGAAGTTAAAGAAGGAGACATTGTGGAACCAAAGCAACAAAAAGTCAGCTTTATTTTGTTGTTAAATCCAGGATGTTGCCGCAAGAAAAGAGACTATTTGTTGCGATTGTGCTCCCAATACTTGAATATCAGAACGTAAGTAGCCACCTATATTTTCCTCTTTTGTTCTCAGAGCAAGTTTTTTATGACTGATATCTTACTCTCTATTTTTACAGCATATGTTTCTTCAAAGATGTTGGACAAGTTGTTCGTTTTCTACTTATTGTAGACGACATGGGTGAGCTAGTGGGATGTGGCTTTGTTGAGTTTGCTTCTGCTTACGAAACAAAGAGATGAGAGTAGTTTATAATAATGATGAAAAACGTATGTAATAGTAGTCAATTGAAAAGTAGTGTATATTTGTTTTTCTAATTTGTTGCCTATAACTTTGAGGTCATTACAGAAGATTAATGTAGAAGGATCTATCCAATAGTTATTAGTAAACATATTGTATTTATTATATAGATTTGTATCTATCATAATTTAGGAATTCTCTTCCATATATAAACATATGTAATTCCTATATTATTGTTTATGAGAGTAAATACAATTCTTTCAATCATGTCTCTCATCAATCTCTAATATGGTATCAGAGCTGGTTATGCTCATGAGTTTCGATCTAACCACTGAACTCACTTTTTATTGTTTTTTCTATGCTAAAGTGCTTCCATTATTCAAATCTTGGATCTCTGCATCAAAGCTACAGTGATCCAATGATCGGCTCCAATTAATTAATTTTTTTTTCCGAACTTTTAAAGCCTACGGAGCTTCGTGAAATTTGATCCATCACAATTTTTATCTGTAAGCCTTCATGCTTAATTCAAGCCAAAGTGCTTCTTCAATACATATAGCTTCTATTAAGCCCTTCTTCAAGCCACAGAGCTTCCATAAGCCACCGTGATGCATATTTTTTTTTCCTAAGCTAAAATAACTTCTATTCTACCTCAATTTAAATTTAAATTTAATTTTTTTTTTAAAAAGTAGAGTGATTTTCTTTTTCTTTTTTGCTTTATCATATCATTCATATCTTACCTATTCCTTTCGGAGAATTTTATAACTACCCTAAATTTGAATAAAAATTTTAAAACTACATTTAATCTTATAGAAATTGGAAACATATATTTTTTATTATTTAAAATTACGTAAATACCCTAATATATATTTTAAATTATTATATCAATGTAAAATAATTAAAAAATATTGAACTTAAAATGAAAAATAAATTTAGTTTATTTTTTAAAAAAAATATGATGCTAATTAATCATTATATAAAAGCTAAAATTATAACTATACAAAAATCACGTTATACTTATTTTGCACAGTTGATTTATATTTTGATTGGTTGATTTTTTATTTTGTCGATTTATTTAACCACTCACTTATTTTTTTAGCTTCGTCGACTTAATTTTCAGTTGCGTTGACTTATTTTAAATTGTTGACTTATATTTTGTTTGTTTGACTTATTGAACCATTAACTTATTTTCTTACATTCGTCGACTTAATTTAAAATTTCGTCGACTTAATTTAAAACTTCGTCGACTTATATTAAACAGTTGACTTATATTTTTTTTTGCTTGATTTTTAACTCCATCGACTTATTTAACCATAGACTTATTTTCTATTTTTGTCGATTTAATTTTCAGCTTCATCGATTTATTATAAACTGTCGACTTACATTTCATTTGCTTTAATTTTTCATATTTTCGTCTTATTTTAACTGTTGACTTAATTTGTTGCGTCCGTCAACTTATATTTTTTTGTTCAATGATTTATTTTAAACAGAATTTTATATATTTGTTGGTTGATTTTTTACTTTGTCGATTTGTGTAAACCATTGACTTAAATAGGTGATGATGATACTAAGTCTTACTCCATTAAAGTTCCAAATAAATGTCTCAAATAGGTGATGATGATACTAAGTCTTATTCGGATGAAGAATTTAGTGCTACTGGTGATAATTTTGAGTATGATAGTCCGGATGGTTCTAATGAAGATTTAAGGATTAGTTGATTTGATATCTTCCTTATTTTATTTTATTTTGTCACAGACACACTTCAATATTGGTTAAGCAAATACATTGTCTGTATCCGAACACCAATATGGTACTGAAGTGCTAATATACGAAAAAATTGTTGTTCGAATGCGCGCGCTCCTCGCTAGCAAATCCGCTCTCTTATTGTTCTCCCGTTGCTGGTAGATGAGTTCGAATTCGGAGAAAGATTCCCGGAGAATTGCCAAATCACTCAGTTCCGCCTGGTAGCCGGACCACTCCTGTGGTGATTCCACCATCTTTACCAATTTTGTTGAATCAGTAATAAAAGTGGCACAATATCGGTTTTTCCGAATTAAGCAATGCATGGCCCACAGCAGACCATGTAACTCTGTATGAAGAGGGAAAAGACTCTTGTCATTGCCCTGAAGTCCAAGTAGATCTGTCGTTCCATCCTGAAGCCCCATGGGTGTCGATCGACGCCTCGATAATCAATCGCGATTCACTCGCGAAGAACACTCGAACACACAAACAATTAAACAATAACACGTCAAACACTTCAACAATCGCAACGATCACACAAACTCACTTCAATAACTTGACCGACAGGGGTGTCGATCGACGCCACCCTATGGTGTCGATCGACACCTTGATTGCAGAGGCAAAAGAACGAGTATCGACTTTCGGGTCTCATTCTCGCATCGCCTCCACCACTATTTGCACCCAAAATTCATACCACAGAACACTAGAACAACCATTAAACACGAAAACACAAACAACAACACAATTCCATCACGGGTACCCACTTAAATTGGTTGTTCAAACCAGATGTTGGCTTAAATGAGCCTACGGTCACGCACTCACCTTAGCCTAATAAAATAGATAGAAAAAGGATTGAACGGACAAATAACACGACGAACGGAGGTACCCACGATCCTACACGTTCTGGTTCGATCGAAAATCACTAAGAACAACCGATCAAACACTTAACCCGAAATAATTAGTCTGAAACAAAACAGAACCGACACGATTTGATTAAAACAACGCTGAGGACGGAGTTTACCTCGGGTTGTCAATCGGAAACTAGTTCTGAAAACTAGACAGAAAGAGCTTTCCAACGACATATAAATCGTTGTGTAACTCTCTCTGAGTCTCTGGCAAAACACCCCGCAATCTGACTGATTCTTGAACCTGATCAGTAGAACCTCCCTCACGAAAATACAAATAAGTCTTAGTCTACTCAACCAAAAGATAAACGGATTTGCCTCACGGCTAGCTAAGAGAAAGAAAAACTTACCCACAAAATTTCAGCTCAATCCATTATGTTTTCACCGTCCGTTTCTTAGCTCTACCAAACGGCAACAAAAGTTCATCTCTCAAAATGATTCCTCTTCAAACAAACACCAAAACATACGATTCTCTCTCAATTTCACATGAAATTTCACTATAAATGCTCTACTACATGCCCAGAAACCTCAAGAACACTTGTATAGAGGTTTCAGCATCAAACCAAGCCAAACCGTTCGATATTTCGTTACAAAACCGAACCACCGACAGTAGTGTCGATCGACACTTCCAAGGGTGTCGATCGACACTTCCAAAGGTCGATCGATACCTTACAAAAATCCAAATTATTTTATTTTTGGATGCACAATAGAAAATTGAGTTGGCTTTCCAATGAAATTGGCTTTAGCTCATTCCGATAAATATTGCGAGACTTATCGACGATTTACTCAACACATATCAAATCTGTCAAAAATTTGGTTTGCGGATGTTACATGTAGCGTCTCTACCGCATGATCTGATATATTCGCCTAAAACCATTCTTTCGATTCTTTGATCTCTTCCTTATATAAACATATGTAATTCCTATATATATTCCTAGAAAACCTTTGTTATGAGAGTAAAAGCAATTCTTTCAATCATGTCTCTCATTAGTCTCTTATAATTGTGACACCCCGGTTTCAGGGCATATGCGGTATATGCGGAGAGGCTTAAAAGAATTGATTTGACTACCTATATCACCAAAGTACACTTATCTTTTCAGACACATGTCTTGAGAGAACTCCAGAGTTAAGCGTGCTTGAGCTAGAGTGATGGGTGACCTACTAGGAAGTCGTTTCCAGTATCATGTGAGTGAGGATAAAACACGATGAAAGATCGCATAGTGATTTGCAGGGTCAGTTTACAAGACTTCCAAGCCTCTCCGACTAATGCACCGACCGTGATACATGGTGGACCCACGGGCCTGAGAGTAGACGGGGGCCCATAGGAGGGGCGGTTGGGGCGTTACAAGTGGTATCGGAGCGAACCCTGACAACTGTGTGAGTCAGATTGTCGGGGGTAACGATCTTGGTATGCGCAACGAAGACGTTGCAATCTATTAGTGGGGGTAATTGTGACACTCCGGTTTCAGGGCATATGTGGTATATGCGGAGAGGCTTAAAAGAATTGATTTGACTACCTATATCACCAAAGTGCACTTATCTTTTTGGGCACAGGTTTTGAGAGAACTCCAGAGTTAAGCGTGCTTGAGCAGGAGCAATCACATGATGGGTGACCTACTGGAAAGTCAATTCCAGTATCGTGTGAGTGAGGATAAAACACGGGAAAGATCGCATGATGATTTGCAGGGTCAGTAAACAAGACTTCCGAGCCTCTCCGACTAACGCGCCGACCGTCGGACATGGTGATCCCACGGGTTTGAGAGTGGATGGGGGCCATGCGAGGGGCGGTCGGGGCATTACAATAATTAACCCTAATATTTTTGTTAATTAGGGCCAAGCTTGCCGAGAACCTTTGGTTAGGGATTTAACTATTTTGCCTTTTGAGTTTATCAAGAGAACATTGGATGAAGTTTTTGGTATAGAAGATGATTTGGAGACCAAATTGAATCTGAAAGAAACCTAAGATGGAAGGATTATGCGGTAAGAAGATTACATTCTCTTACGAAGACTAATAGAAGAAACAAATATGAAGAAGCTTTTTGGCGTTTAATTGTAACTTTGATACAATGCAACTTTGTTTTATTAATTGTGGTTTTTTATGTTCTAGTTAAGTTTTTGTGTGAACGCACGTTAATAATGCTTAATTTTGAATGTTTTGGTGTTAAATAATTATCTACCATCATTATTTTAATTTTACCTCATGATAAAAAACTGGATTGGATGTAGTCGGGTATAAACTCGGTATTTTGGAAAAAAACTTTTAACTTTTTTACATCACTCTTATAATTCTCACGTTCTTTCTTTGTTCTTCTTCCTAATGATATTTCTTTGTCATCTGCTTGCAATGAGATCACTATTGAACCCCGTTTGTGAGTCTACAGTGTCACTTTTTTGCGGTGAATCACTCTTGAACTCCGTTTGTGAGTCTACAGTGTTATTGGTTGAGTCAGAGTTGTCTTGAGACATTTCATATTATCCGCATTTGTCTGAGCCTAAGAAGAGCATGTACATACGTAGTATTTTTTATGTTCGCGTTTGTGCGCCTTGGATTGGATTTAATAAACGTGTTCAACACGAATTTCGAAAGTTTAGTTACGGGACAAGGCATAGCTAATAGCTTGATTTCATCTTTGTGCTTATTCTGATTTCAAACTTTGAATCTAAATAAATGTCCGAGTTAGTATAAGGGCTAAATGGGCTTCGAATTGGGTCTTAATGATCGGAGTTTATATAAAAGCCAGCCCTAAACCAGGAGACTAAACCGATTCTGAAGAAACATAAATACATTAGGAAAAAAATCTGAGGAGAAGGTAAACCTTAGAATGGTCAAGACTCAAGATTTCTCTTCTTATTTAACAACAATTTCCTGTTTTGGTTTTGTTCAAATTCAGAAGTAGATAGGAAGAGCAAGGCGTTGATATCGTGGGTGTGTGCCTGACAAGTGTAGGGCGGATGTTTGATATTAGGGTTAAAAAGAAGATAAGAAAGAGAATTTGTTCCTCTTAAATTGACTTTGTTGTTCATCTAAATCAATATCAGGCGTCTCTAACAAGAAGAAAAAAATGTCTCTCTCTAAGATAATTATAACCTCCAAATTTCTTCGTTTTCGCTCAAATCATAGTATAGACCACAGTTTCTTTAAAATCCTGATTGTTTTGCTTTCTCAGGTTCAACGAAAGATGAAAATGGCTGAGCTTAAGCAACGTTGAGGTTTGTTTGCATTTTTTATAATTTGCGTTGATTTAAAAAACTTGATATAATCCGTGAGTGAGTTTTTTTGTTGTTGTTTTTGTTTTTAGAGATTAGCTTTTGATAAAAGAAACAAAACTTCGTAATTGTATTAAAAATAGTATACCCATGCGAGCAATAGATACTTGCTGGATGGGATATCTAGAGTTATTTATATTACTTATCTAGGTTATTCGTTACCCTTTGTTCTAATGGCTACTCTCGTAACAGGACAAAACTAAAGGATTTAATAATAGTCTCCAAGGAAGGGTCGAGTTCTTGGAACAAAGTCTGATCAGGCTAATTTAATCTCAATCAAGGTAATATTCTATTGTTTGTACAAGTTTACGTTCAATTAAATGAATCAAAATCCTACTGTTGAAACTGAATTTTAAACATTTATAAACTACAATAATTTAATATAAATCAATTAGAACTAAACATAATGTTATAATTTTATTGTTGTTTAACATTTTTTTATAAAACTGTTCAAGCCATGTCAAAAGTAAACAAACCAACAAATGACAAAAAGAAACCAGAAAAGGTGCAAAGACAAGGTTTGAACCTAGAACAATGGGGTCAATATCATATATACCTTCAACCAAATCATCCATTTATGATTTATTTAAGATAAATTGTGCATACAAGAGCAAATTTTAAAAGCCATTGGGTCAACTGACCTTCCCCTCCCCTCTCCTCGTCACATATGAGACACAAAATCAAAAGATGACTTATTTTGGGGATGAATCTACCTTTTTTTTTTTTGTTATGTCTGTTAGAGTCATGCTAACACACTTAGCTGTAAAATTCAACTAGTTGCCATTAGAAAAAGTCCCTTTTCATTACTCTCCTCTCTTCATAAAATGGAATATCTAAAACCTAATTTCAAACTGTAAAATGAAAAATTGGTTGTTTAATCAACGTTTCGAGTTCCTTACAGAGAAATGTATACATCTCTTACTGAAGAATTATTTTTCTATTTTTTACTTTACGATTCATGTCAAACTTATATTTTTATAATATTTACGCTGAAAACAGTTTAAAAACCGGTATAAAGAAATTACAAAAATTCAAATAAAACCCTAATATGTGTGATATAAACAGCACGCAAAAGCTTTAGATTCGAAGCTTTAGATTCGAAACTTATGAAAATTTCCAATACCTTAAGATGAGAATCACCATCATATTTGGCTCATCATATGCTCTCATGTCCATTGGTGGGCTATGCTGTTATAAGAGCATGAAGTCACGAAGGGTCTTCACGTGCAACATACAACTAATATGCAATCTCCTTCGCGACACTGACTAGCTAGAGTCTCCTAAATCATCATCATTAAATGTTAGTTCATGATTTCGATGGCTCCTTTGAGATAGCCTCTTTGGTAATGGGTGCTGACTAGCTAGAGTCTTAAGACTAAAGAGGCAATCTCAGAAGAGCCATCGAAATCATGAAGTGATGTTTAGTGATGATGATTTAGTCATTGTTTGATTTGGTTGATTGTGAGAGATTTAGTGATGCTTCTAACGGAAAAGTGTAATGTAGAATAAGGATTCGAGATTAATATAAGACAACAAATTAAGGGAAAATGGTAGTTGAAATTATCTCCATCATTAATTAAGAGGCAAAAAAAGAAACAATATTTATATATTAAATATTATATACTAAAAATATGAGATATTAAATATGAAATATCAAACTAAATCTATGGTTGTTTACAATTCATAGATCTATTTTGTCTGTAAAGTTCATCTGTGTCGTTTTTTTCCGAAAATACTTAAAAATAAGATATTTCTTGAAAAGATTTACTCTTCCTTTTCACAAGTGTTTCAGAAAAGACTTAACAATAAGCCCAAAATATGAAATACGTATCTGAAAATATTTTTAAAACTTATTTTAGCGATTACATAGACTCTTAATGATGTTAGTAAATTTTGGTGCCCTAGTTTTTTTCTGTTCACCAAAAAATATCTTCCTAATTTATGTATCTTATATTATCCTTAAAATAAGTTCTAGAGATATTTTGCGGATACGCATTTCATATTTTAGGCTTATTACCGAGTTTCTAAAACATATCTTATTGTTTGGCTTTTCTCGGATATATATCTCATCTTTCTAAACGGTTCCATATTAATCTCAACTCAAAACGTAATTATTCCTCACTTGCTCCATTTTTGAAACATTCATCTTTATTATTTTTCTAATGTAGGATACAAACGTTGTTAATCATGCGATTGGTGCAATTGAGACGCAAATTTTCAATTCATGTCAATGATCTATAATATAGTTCGTATCATTGTTATTGGTCATAGGCATCACGATATATAACTTGCATACCTTAATATTTTTTATATTTCTTTGTATACAATTTTCCAACGTTCTAAAAAAGGTTTTCGTTCGTGAGATAAGATATTGTGTTCCAATTTTTTTTGTAACCATGTTTTCCTAACCTTTTAAGCATTGGTTTCACATTTCGATGTGTTTCATGCCAATCAAATCAAGTGAATGTTGGTTCTTCTCTCCGAGAAGACGAAATGTATGTTTATTTTTTCGTATCGATCCGAACTCAAACCTTATCTATTCTCCACCTACTCCATTTCAAAACATTCATCATATTTATTTTTCTAATATAGTAAGTAGCCTATAAAACATGGATTATCCGGAAAGTAGAACAATTGAGATGCCAACTTTCTAGTTCATGTCAATGACGAACAATATAGTTGGTGTTATTGTTATTGGTCATGGATATGAACTGAATAGGTGGCCTCTCAGTCGCATTACTTGTCGGAGAAACCATGTTTTGTAAGCTACTTATTTGATTAGAGAAAAAAATTATGATAAGTGCTTTAAAATAGAAATAGTGGAAATAGTTAAGATTTGAATTGGGATTGATACGGAAAAATGGCATAGATTTTGTCTCCTCGAAAGAGAACAACCAATATTCATTTGATTGGCACGAAACATATTGAAATGTGAAATCAATGTTTGAGAGCTTAGAAAAACATGGATACAAAAAAAAAACGTTGGAATACAATATCTTGTCTCATGGCAAGATCTTTCATCCAAACGTTGGATTGGTAAACGTAGAAATATACAAATGAGACTAAAATATAAAATTTATATATCGTGAGGTTTGTGTTTAAATTTAAAATAACAAATTTAGACAGATAAAAAATTCAATTTCACTTACTCCAAATTTCCAGTTTATGTCCATGACCAATAACAATAATACCAACTATATTATTGGAAAAACTGATATATCATGGTTTTTACCCATTTAAAACCATGATATAAGTACGTTTTTAGTGTCTTTTCGGTGTTTTCGTATGGTTTTAGAGTCTTAACAGGTTTAGAGGCAATAGGAGCATAACTTGTAGATTTGGAGCATTTTGGAGCAAATAGGAATGAGCCATTGAAAATTTCAAATCAGATTGAAAATCCAGCCTTGGTGTCGATCGACACCCGATCGTGACAAGCAAAATTAGGAAGTTTGAAGATTTTCTGTTTCTGCCGAGAAGTTCCATTAAATTACAAGTCCGGCCCAATACATTTTTAGACTTTATATATATGTTTTCTAAGCCATTGTTTAGGCTATGCTTTTATTCTATTGAGACCTAGCAAGAGATTGATTCAGAGCTTTTAGGGAGACAAGTTCAGACTTTTTTCAGAGATTTCTTTGAACCCTTTTGTATCTCTTACTCTATCTTTTTAATGCAGTATTATTCAGTTATCATGCTTGTTTCAATCATCATGTCTGAGTAATCTATTAGCGAGGTTTAGGGTTTTTCAAAGGCTGATGATAAATTGTTAAGAACTTTATTACTGTTGGGATCAATCTAATTTGTGTTCTTCACCTTGATAGTTTTATTTCTTCTTTAGGATTGATTACCCTGATTTAGATAACTTAGGTTGATTGATAGATGCGAAAGCATTGTTAGTTAGCTGGAACAATATCATAGGTGAGCAAAATAACTATTCGCAAAGAAATTTGGCTTAGTAATTTTGTGAACAAATCGAAACTGCTCGTTAACGCTTGATTAATTTTATAGAGCTCGCAAATAAATTTTGTTTTCTAGGATTTAGTCATAGATAGCTTTTGCAATGAAAGTTGATTAGTTTTACAATTGTTTTCGAGTTCTAGAACGGTTCCTAATAAATATCCCGACAGTAATTTAGTGCTTCGATTTAAAGTCATGCCTGCGAATTACCTGATGCCTAGCGCTTCGTTTTATTGAATTTAAAAGAACCTTAATCATCATCTGTTTAGTTTTAATTGCTTAATTTACATTCATCATATTTCTCTTAGCTTAATTTGAATTTGGAACTTTATTGTGTGATTCTTTTCCCTGTGGATTCGATCCCTAAGTACTATATGATCTCTTAATTTGAGAGAGTAGTTCAGGGTTAAATTTGAGCATATCAAATTTTGGCGCCGTTGCAGGAGATTTGAAATCACCATTAGAATTTCAATTAGTAGAATTTCGACTAAGTTTTTATTTTTTGTTTTTAAACTACTAACTAATTTCTCTTTGTTTTTTGTGTTTCACGTTACTAGAAGCAATACAAACAAGGAATTAGTTGGATTTGATCTTGATACGTTAACTCTCTTAGAACGCACAAATAGAAAAGCAGTTAAGGAAGTTATGATGGGAGACAGACTAGTGCTACTACCGGTTCCAGGAGAAGAAGGAGTATTCCGTGATAGAGCAGGGCTGAGGTATAATCAGGAAGGAGCCAGGATCGACGATGAAGGGAATGCAATTGTCGAAGTGGTTGCGCCGAATCAGAACGCTGGTAACGCTGGTGTCGCTCGACACCCACCAGCTGGTGTCGAACGACACCAGGTTCAGAACGTGAATCATTGTAGGACTTTGGGAGATTACAACTGTCCAGAGCAGTTCTACTCTAACAGATCCGTGATTCGTCCACCACCTTTCCAGAGAAAGGACTTCGAGCTGAAGCCTGCTTTATTTTCTCTGGTTGCTCAAGATCCTTTATGTGGACTCCCCCATGAGAATCTAATGGATCTGATGTGATCTTAGATGGCTCACAAACTGATTTGGAAGCAATGGAGGATAAAGATGTTTCTAAAGTTTTGGAAATACCGAATGGAGCGGTTACAAGGAGCAAAGCACGGGAGTTAGCTAAAGCCATGGAGGTTATGTTGCGTGAAATTCAATATGGAGGGCATGAAGCTGCACCAAACTACATCAACTTCATCCAAGCATCCGGAAAAGGTCAAGGTACTCACTAAGCTAGCTAAGTGGAACCGTTAGTACTCTTTTTCCCATGCTACAGTTTTTCCATTGGGTTTTCTCAAGCATAGGTTTTAATGAGGCTAATTGTTTCACTTCCCCTATGCTACTTAGTGTTTATTCTCGATCCTTAGAAGACTCTATATCCAAGAGAATGTTCAAGAATTTCGAAATAAAGAAGGAGCCAAAAATCAGATTTAAATTTGAATAAAAATGCATGAATTTTCTAGTCTTTGGTCTTTGGTCAAGTCTTTGTATTTACTTCTTTTAATTAATTTTTTGTGTTTTTCTTAGGAGTTGGAATGTGTGTATTCCCTCCTATATGAGACCCACGAAATTGTTTAATAAAGCATCCTTGTTTGGTTGTGATAACCTATTTTCGGATCAAAGTGTTTTCTCTACGGTTTGGTGTGAAGCCAACGAACCCCTTTCTTCCTTAGAAGAATTCTGACTATTCTTAGAGTGATTCTACTGAGTAGCAGCCCCTATTCTTCATTCGTTCTAGCCATAGATCGTGTGATTCTATCATCTTTATCTTCGTTCATTCCATCAACCGCAAATCCATTCGTATCGCGTCTATCACACCATTTCTCATCATTCATCATACCATTCCGCAACCTCTGATTTATATACTTCAAAACCAGTAGCTAAGTCACGCCAAAGATAAGATTCTTGGGTTAGGATCACATCAAGATCATATCGAGAGGTTCGAGGATCTAGCGTCCAATATCAAAGCAAATGGAGTTTCAGAGGACTACTTGTACTGTAAGCTTTTCCCTTACTCTCTTCATGGGGAATCAAAGCACTAGCTCAGGACACTCCCACCAGGATCACTCACTACATGGGATGATGCAAGGAATGCTTTCTTAAGCAACTTCTTTGATGATGCTAAGTCTGAAGACCTTAGAGCTAAGATCACTAACTTCAAGCAAGGCAACTTCGAGGCTTTCAAGGCTGCATGGCACAGGTTCAAGGGTTATCAAAGAGATTGTCCACACCACGGTTTCAGCGAGAATCAGCTTCTAAGTATCTTTTTCAGAGGAATAGCAGTGCCATACTCGGTGACTCTAGATGCTACGAGCAATGGAAATTTCAACACGAATTCTCTAGAGGCTGCCATACGACTGATAAAGAATCTGGCTAATAGTACCAGTACCAAGAACGTCGACTACGAGAGGAGCCAGCTTGGTTAGAATGTCAACAACAATCAGCTAGCGATAGTCACCAAGAAACTAGACTTGATGCATGATCTTTTAGCTGGGAAGAAGACAGTTCACTTTGCTCAGGAAGTCGAGACTTTTGATCCAGAGGTTAGGAATGAAGAAGAAGTTGTCAACTACATCAATGGCTCTGGTTTTCAGAAGTATGGTAACCAACAAGGGAATAGAGGCTACCAAAGCAACTATAACAGCAGCTACCAGAGACCTTCAAGCCCGCAGTACCAGAAGAACGAGTTCCAGAAGCCGTACCAGAGCAGCAACTATACTAGAAACTACGGTGCTTCATCTTATCAGACTCCTCCTACTAAGTCTCCGGATAGTGATGTGAAGTCCATGCTTGAGCAAATCCTGGAAGGTCAGCAAAAGATTACTGTTAGCTTTAATGGGAAGATGGATGATATGTATCGGGATCTGAATGGGAAGTTCGAAGCTCTTAACACGCACATCAAGAAGCTAGACACGCAAGTTGCTCAAACCGCTGAATCAGTGAAGAGACAGGATGGTTTTCTTCCATCAAAGACGGATACCAATCCGAAACGTGGTGCTATGGCTATCATGACACCTAGTAGAAAGAACCTGGAACCAATTCTGAAGAAGAGTGATAATACGGAGCGATTCAACGAGTTAATCGAAGTGGGAGATGAAGATTTTGATGATCCGAAGTTAGTGTCGATCGACGCTGAGGATGAGCAACGATCGACACCCCGAGATGAGCCAGAATATGTTTCGATAAAAATTGACGAAATCATGAATCCAAAGACGAGCGTCGATCGACACCAAGACAGTATCGATCGACACCCTGCCCAGATCAGTCCAACAGTCGCGAAATCGCCGGTTATCGCAGAGAAGAACATCTATAAACCAAAACTTCTGTATCCAAGGGGTGATAAGAAGTCTAAACAGGAGCTAGAAGATGCTAGATGCAAGAGTATTATGGATAAAATTCTTGTTGAGATGCCATTGATCGATGCCATACAATCTACTCCAGTGATTCGACGATATGTGAAGTGGATGGTCACAAAGAAGAAGGTTGTGCAATGATCTCAGAGCAAGTTAGTGCACTAATCCAGAACAGAATACCAGAGAAGCTCTCCGATCCAGGAAGTTTTGTGCTCGATTGCTTGATTTTTACGGAAAGGTTTCCAAGGTCTTTGTGCGATTTGGGTTCTAGCGTCAATTTGATGCCACTTTTAGTTGCAATCAGCCTTGGGATGACTGATTTTCAACCCACTAGGATCTCTCTTATCCTAGCAGACAGAACAGTGAGAATCCTAGAAGGAATCCTTGAAGATGTTCCAATTAAAGTTGGAGAATGCATGATTCCTACAGACTTTGTGGTTCTGCAATATGGATAAGAACCCAAGGATCCTCTTATCTTAGGAAGACCGTTCTTGGATACAGCGGGTGCAATGATAGATATCAAGTGAGGAAGGATCACTTTAAATGTAGGCGATTTAAAGATGAAGTTTGACATTAACAAGATAATGAGGAAGCCTACAATAGATGGTCAGACCTTTTATGTGGACACTTTGGATCATCTTGCAGAGGAATACTTTCATAAGATGAGCTTCACCGATCCTTTGGAAAGAGCCTTGATTAGTTCTTCAGAAATTGAGCATTTAGACGAGGTTGCTGAAGGATATGCCTTGATGATGGACGCTAATGAGCAAGTGCTGCAAGTGGAAGCTACTAAGGAACTGGTTAAGATTCCTGTGAAAGCTGCAAAGCTTAGCGATTGGAGCGAGGAGAAGGCTCCTAAAATCGATCTCAAACCACTTCCTGCAGGGCTAAGGTACGCGTTTCTTGGTGCTAATTCCACTTATCCTGTCATTGTTAATGCTTCTTTGAATAACGCAGAACTCACATTATTGCTAATGAGGCTGCGTAAGTTTCGCAAAGCTCTTGGCTATTCTCATGATGACATTTCAGGTATTGCTCCAGATCTGTGCATGCATAGGATTCACTTGGAAGACGAGTCTAAGTCATCAATTGAGCATCAGAGGTGTTTGAATCCGAATCTGACTGAGGTTGTTAAGAAGTAGATCATGAAGCTTTTGGAAGCAAGGATCATCTATCCCATCTCGTACAGTGCTTGGGTCAGTCCGGTTCACGTGATTCCTAAGAAGGGAGGTGTCACAGTGGTGAAGAATGAGAAGAACGAGTTAATTCCTACAAGGACTGTGACTGGACATCGGATGTGCATCGATTACAGGAAGCTTAATGCAGCCACTAGGAAAGACCACTTTCCTTTGCCGTTTATTAATCATATGCTAGAAAGGCTCGCAAATCATCCATATTACTGCTTCCTGGATGGCTACTCAGGATTCTTCCAAATCCCTATTCATCCGGATGACCATGAGAAGACAACATTTACTTGTCCCTATGGCACTTTTGCATATCATAGAATGCCTATTGGATTGTGCAATGCTCCTGCAACTTTCCAGCGCTGCATGATGTCTATCTTCACGGACATGATTGAGGATTACATGGAGGTCTTTATGGATGATTTTTCAGTGTATGGATCCTCTTTCAAGGATTGCTTGAGCAATTTGGAGAAGGTACTAGCTCGATGCGAGGAGAAGCACTTGGTTTTGAACTGGGAGAAATGTCACTTTATGGTGAAAGATGGCATTGTTCTTGGACAAGGAGTTTCAGAAGCTGGGATTAAAGTGGATCGCGCGAAGATCGAGGTTATGACAAGTCTTCAACCACCTAGTGATGGGAAATCTGTGGGGAGTTTTCTTGGACACGCCGGTTTCTATAGAAGATTTATCAAGGATTTCAGCAAGATCGCGCGACCGCATACTGCTTTGCTCTGCAAGGATGTCAAGTTTGAGTTTTTTGCGGAATGTCTATCAGCTTTTGAGCAGATTAAGAAGGCTCTTTTGAGCGCTCCGATTGTGCAACCACCAGACTGGGATTTGCCATTCGAGATCATGTGTGATGCTAGTGACTTTGCGGTCGGGGCTGTTCTATGACAGAAGAACAGAAGAAGGACAGGAAGCTTCACGCTATTTACTATGCCAGTCGAACGCTTGATGAAGCACAGAGGAATTACGGGACTACTGGGATAGAGTTGTTAGCTGTGGTGTTCGCATTTAAGAAGTTTTGTCCATACTTGATTGGTTCTAAGGTAATTGTGCATACGGATCATTCAGCGCTCAAGTATTTGATGCAGAAGAAGGATGCAAAAAAAAGGTTATTAAGATTTATTTTGCTTCTTCAAGAGTTTGACATTGAGGTAAAGGATAAGAAGGGAGTTGAGAATGGCGTTGCAGATCATCTCTCTCGGATCAGAATCGAAGAAGACATCCCTATTGACGATTTCTTTCCGGAAGAAAGAGTTAATTTCGTCGAAAGTGGTTTGCTGGACCTAGTGTCGATCGACACTAATCAGAGGTGTCGATCGACACCCGCTATTTTCGACCCGACGAGTGTGGTAGAAGACAGAGTGTCGCTTGACACCAACCAGGGCGTCGATCGACGCCAGCTCGACAGACTAAACGGGAATCGTCTCGAAAGTTTTTGAAGAGATTGTGTTTGCTGTCTCGATGACCAATAGACCATGGTACGCTGATATCGCCAACTACTTGGCTGCAGAGGATGTGCCTACTGATCTTAAAGGATATGAGAAGAAGAAGTTCATGCGGGAGCTTAGAAGGTACTATAGGGATGAGCCTTATCTTTACAACCATTGTTCAGGTGGGATCTACGGAAGGTGCGTTGCAGAGGCTGAAGTTCAAGACGTGTTGTTTCACTACCATGGTTAAGAATATGCTGGTCACTTTGCTACGTTCAAGACGGTGGCTAATGTTCTACAAGCTGGGTTTTGGTGGCCTACTATGTTCAAGGATGCTCACACTTTTATCTCTAAGTGTGATGCTTGTCAGAGAAGAGGCGAGATTAGCAAGCAAAATGAGATGCCACAGAACTTCATCCTTGATGTTGAAGTCTTTGATTGTTGGGGGATTTATTTCATGGGTCCCTTCCCACCGTCTTATGGGAACGAATATATACTTGTTGTTGTGGATTATGTCTCCAAGTGGGTTGATGCGATTGCTAGTCCTAAGAATGATTCTGCGGTGGTTCTTAAGCTGTTTAAGACCATCATTTTCCCTCGATTTGGAGTGCCTAGGATAGTAATCAGTGATGGAGGTCCACACTTTATCAATAAAGTGTTTGCTAATCTGCTCAGCAAGTACGGTGTTCAACATCGAGTGGCTTCTCCCTATCATCCGCAGAGAAGTGGTCAAGTTGAAGTTCCAAATCGACAAATCAAGGAGATTTTAGAGAAAACAGTGGGAGTTACAAGGAAGGATTGGTCAACCAAGCTGGATAACGCAATTGGGGCTTACAGGACAGCTTACAAGACACATTTGGGAACAACGTCATTTCATCTGCTTTATGGGAATGCTTGTCATCTTCCAGTAGAGCTTGAGCACAAGGCAGCATGGGAAGTTAAACAAATGAATTTCAACAATAAGCCGGCTGCAAAAAGGTGTTTGATTCAATTAAATGAACTGGATGAGATAAGACATCACGCTTTTGAAAACTCCAAGTTATACAAGGAGAGGACTAAGGCGTATCACGATAAGAAGATCATCTCAAGGAAGTTCGAGCCAAATGACCAGGTACTCCTATATAACTCCCGCTTACATCTTTTTCCTGGAAAATTACGTTCTCGTTGGTCTGGTCCTTTTACAATCAAGGAGGTTAGGCTCCATGGAGCAGTTGTTCTGATCAGTTCAGAAGGAAAGGAGTTCACGGTCAATGGCCAAAGGGTGAAACACTATTGGGCGAAAGCCGAGATTCCAGCAGGATACATTGTTCCTCTGGATGATGCACATGTCGCCTAAACCCGACACAATCAAGCTAATGACTCATAACGAGCGCTGAGTGGGAGGCAACCCACTGGTAAGTATAGCTATTTAGTTTTATTTTCATTTGTTTACTGATTATTACGTTTAGTTTTAGTGTTTCAGTTAAAAAAAAAAAAAGAGGGTGAGAAGGAAATAATTAAGAAAACGTCGGAGGAGCAGAAGATCGATTGACCATGGTCGATCCACTGAGCTGTCGATCGACACCCTGCCCAGGTAAGTCTTCTAATTTTAAAATAAAACCGGTTTAATTTTAAAATTCCTACAACTCGGTTTGGTTTCTCCTTGTCGGATTTTTAAAGATCCAAAACTGTTTTTCCATTCCTCTTCCTCATTCCCGTGTTTGATAAAAAAAATTGGAGGATATTTGCATAAACCCTAACTTTCTCAAATCTTCACTGATTTTGACGAAATTTGAGCCTATTTCACTCGATTTTTCGTCTTCTATTCGATTCTACCACTCGTTCGTTCGATCTTCAAGGTATATTCTCTTAATTTCATGTTTTAATTTCGGGTTCAAGGTTTGATAATCCAATTTCATCCCTTTTTCACTTGTTTTTAGTGCTTAATTCGGCTTAATTAGGTTGCTTTCAAGTGATTTAGACATTACCCCGTGATTGAATCAAGTTAATAAACGTTTGTTGTGGCATTTTGAGGTTTTATGATGAAATTTTGTGAAATTTTTGCTTTACGAGTGCATTAGGTTGAATTGGATGATGGATTGTTACAATAACAGTGTTTAGGTTGAGATGTTTGAGTTTGATTTGATTTTGAATCGGAATCAGAGCTTGGAATTGATGTTTTTGCTAAACTTTTCCCGATTTTTGTGATGTCGATCAACACCATCTCTGGGAGTCGATCGACACCCATCTCCAGATTTCAATTCCATTGTTAATTTCGGATTTTTGGCCTGTTGTCCCTTATGTTTTGGATTGCAGATGGCTCCCAATGCAAACAAGAAAGCACGCACGAGACTAGGAGTTCCTTTTACTTCAACCACCGCTGATCCAAATCCAATTCCGGGTTTCACTAATGGTTGGCCCAAAAAGCACGAGAAGGAATAGATTCAGATCAACAGAAGTTGGGACAATATACCTAAGGTGATAATTACGAGCAGAGAGGTTGAGAGTAGGACCATGACTGGTATGTGGGATGATTATAATTCATTGTACTACAATGAATGGAAGCGTGTGAAGCTTGCTCCAACGAGGATTGTGGATGTTCAGACTATGATGAGCCTTGGTTTGCATAATGAAGTTATTCGTTTAGTGAAGAATGCAGGTTTGGGTCATATTGCTTACAGGCATTACCCTCTTTATCCTGATTTTGTGAGACAGTTTTTCGCATCCTTGCGCGTTTTCTATACGGAGGCCGATTCAGATGACCACAACTCTCAAGCGCGGAAGGGTCTTTTGAGCTTTATGATTTGCGGTCAGAGATACAAAGTTTCTTTCCGTGAGCTCTATGAGATTTATGGGTTTGAGGAGCCAGATCACCAGTCTTCAGTACTTCAGTCAGATTTCCATGGACAGAAAGAGTTTTGGGCACGCTTTGGCACAGGTGTCTATGACAGCAAGAGTTCTACTCAGGCTGATGTTTGCCATCCTGCTCTGCGCTATTTCGTTCGTGCGATTGCTTGTACGTTCTTGTTTCGCAACGAGTAGAGTAAGATGAGACAATCTGAGCTGGTTTTACTTTACCTTGCTCTTTGGAGAGACATTACTACTACGTCTGTGATAGACACTGGCATTAGCATGGGAGGCGTCTTTGCGCATCATCTACTGTCTTTGCAGCGTACACCTTTCACCCTGACTAAGGGCAGCAAGGCTGTAACTATTGGTAGTATCCTGACTCCGATTTTTACCTTCTGTGGCGTTGACTTCAAGGGCTTCACATCACGGAAAGCGCCTTGCACTATGGATCTTCCTTATCTTCGGAGAGTCACCTGGCTTAAGCCAGACAATATGTGGTCTTACCGTGATGCTTCTCATGTCCCGCGCTTGGTCAGGTTGCCCATCCCAGAGTTAGCTTCTAGCTCGACTGACCCGTTTGTGTTATCTTTTGAGCCTGGTGAGACATTGCTTCATAGCGCTACTGAGGTTCGCAGGCAGCCATCGCATTCTGCTCGAGCTGCGAGTTCTTCTAGAGATCCTGAGCCTCTCCCTGGATTTCCTGCGACTCCCGAGTTCCCAATGGATCAGGAGACCTTCCAGCGTTCGATTTTTCAGAGCCTCTAGGCCATTTGGCAGCTTCTGGTTGTGTTCGTCCTCATTCTCGTTCGCCATCTCCTGCTGCTAGTTCTTCTTCATCGGAGGGAGAGGAGGAGGAAGAGGATGCCTAGTTTTTTTCGCTTTCTCCATTTATCCCGATTTTATGTTTCTTTTTCTTTTCTCTTTTATTTTTCTTTCTTTTGAGTCAGCTTTTGATTTTATTGAGTCAGTTTGTTTCTGTTTCAGTACTTTGTTGAACTTATGATATTATGTTATGCAATTGCGTTTGATTATGTTTTCTTTGAGTGTCTAACAGTGCTAACCTTGAGAGACTAACTATGATGAGCACGTTGACATTCTCCAACTCTAATGCCACAGAGTTGATGAGCTTCCTTGGTTTGGCAGGTTATTATCGGAGATCTGTCAAGGGCTTTGCGAGTATGGCTTAATTGATGACGAAGTTGACCGGGAAGGATGTCCCGTTTGTTTGGTCTCAGGAGTGCGAGGACAGCTTTGCAAAGCTGAAGGAGATGTTGATGAGTACACCTGTATTGGTGTTTCCCGAGCCGGGTAAGCCTTATGTAGTGTACACTGATGCTTTTGGGATTGGTTTAGGCTGTGTGTTGATGCAGGAGGGCAGGGTGATTGCTATGCTTCGAAGCAGTTGAGAGGTGTTGAACACAATTATCCTACTCATGATCCGGAGTTGGGAGCAGTAATGTTTGCTATGAAGATTTGGAGGTCCTATCTTTATGGTGGAAAGGTTCAGATTTTCACAGATCACAAGAATATGCAGCATATATTTTCTCAGGCTTTGCTGAATGTGAGGCAGATGCGTTGGATTGAGTTGTTGGCAGATTATGATCTTGATATCGTTTATCATCCGGGTAATGCAAACCTAGTGGCAGATGGTCTGAGTCATCGGAGAGTAGATTCGGCTCAGGAGCTAGTGAACGAGATTAGCACTTTGCGATTATGTGCTATTTCGCAGGAGCTGGTGGGTTTGGAGGCGGCCGATCATGCAGATCTTTTGAGTAGGATTCGAGTGGCTCAGGAGAGGGATCAAAGTTTGATCGATGCATCGAAGGCAGATGGTTCTGAGTATCATGTCTCTGCTAATGGGATAATTCTTTTGCATGGGCGGGTTTGTGTGCCCATGGTTGAGGAGTTGAGGCACGAGATTCTGCGAGAGGCTCAAGCTAGCAAGTTCTCGAATCATCCGGGAGCGACAAAGATTTATCATGATCTTAAGCGGTATTATCATTGGGTCGGGATGAAGAGAGAGGTAGGTGACTGAGTCGCGAAGTTTGATACGTGCTAGTTAGTGAAGACAGAGCATCAGGTTCTTAGTGGTAAGTTGCAGAGTTTACCCATTCCGGAGTAGAAGTGGGATATGATCACAATGGATTATGTGGTCGGATTTCCAAACTCGAAGACCTATGATGCTATTTGGGTGATAGTGGATCGTCTGACTAAGTCAACACATTTTTTGGCCATTAAGAAGACCGATGGAGCTGCGGTTTTGCCTAAGTAGTATGTGAAGGAGATTGTGAGGCTGCATAAGGTGCCAGCCAGTATTTTTCAGAGGAAAAAGGGAGTTTGAGCAGAATTGAGAGAGAAATAGAGAATTGTGGGAGATTTGTGAGAGTTGTGATTGTTCTTAAGTTTGATTAGTGGCTTATAGAGCAAAGTTTAAAATCGCAGTGTGTTCTTTACGTTTGGATAGTAAAAATCAGAGGTTTCGTGTGGTTATCGAGTCTAATTTTCGTGTTTCTCTCCGATCAATTCCTTTCAATCCGTATTCAAGGTGAGTCCATGATCGTGGTTATGGATTTTAGATTGCTAGGTTATCGATTGATTGACTGTTATGGAATTGTTATTGTTTTGGTTATGGTTATGTGATTTTAGTGTGTTTGTTTATGATGTTCGTCGCGATATCGGTTCGTATGATGAAACGGAATCGAGTCATTGAGGATTTGACTCGATTCAGGTTTCTGCGAGGAGTGTCGATTGATACCTAGAGGAAGTGTCGATCGACACCCACTTTTTATATCGCGACGTTTGAGTTTGTGAAATGTGTGTCGATCAACACCTGGTGGTTGTGTCCATCGACACCTAGTTGTGTTTTATGTTCTTCATATTTTAGTGTTGATCGACACCATCTGTTGAATTTTGTCATTTGTTCTCATAATGGTAATTTGAACATTGTTAATTGATAGTTGATTGTGTAGTTTGGCTTTCTTTACCTTTATTATGTAATTGGTAGACGAGATGACCGTCTCACTAAGTATTTGTAACAATACTCACACAACTCATTTTTCCATGTGTTGTAGGTAAAGATAAAATGTGATCGTGGAATCTAGGCAATGAGAGAGGATGATAGGGTTTATTAATGTTTTAGATTGCTAGATGTTATTAGAATTTGGATTGAAATTGTGTTTGTGATTTAGTTGTTTATTAAATTTAATTTGGATTATCTGGTTTAATTGGTTATTGATTTCCGCTAAATTGTTTGTCGTTGAATTAATCGTTGAAGATTATTATTTATGGGAATAATAATCCGGATTAATTAAAGAAAAAGAAAAAAAGAGTTGGTTGTTTCATGTTTTGTATACTTATATTAATAGTGTGGTTAGTAGTTAGTTAGAGTGGTTAGTAAATTAGTTAGGATTAAGTTTCCTTTTGCTTAATTCTAATCTCTATATATACTTTGATGTACATTTGATTCTTGATTAATGAGAAAAAACTTTCACATTAAGAAAGTTGGTATCAGAGCAAAGTTAAAAAAAAAAATTTATTTTCTCTACTTTCTCATTCATTTTCTCGGGAAAATATCTCTAACGGCCAAAACTTCTTCTTCTGCTTCACTATTCATCTTCGATTCACCATGGATTCTTCATCATTGTCTTCGATTTGCTTCGATTGAGCTGCGATTCTGCTTTCTTCGAGCTCTATGAGTGAATCGCTTCATCACATTCATCTTCTAATTTTCACTACTATCTTCTTTTTGTTTCTTCGTCAAATTTTTGGCTTCATCCAGAGTTTTCTCGAGATTCTTCTCAATTTGTTAATGGAATCGATCAATTTCATAGGTCGATTGTGATTTATAGGGTTTACAATGGCTACAAAACTGATAAATCCTAATTCTTCTTCTGATAGCTCTATGCGTCTTTCTATGGATCAATATGATAATTCGTACTTCTTGCACAGCTCAGATCATGCTGGGTTGATTCTTGTCTCAGATTGTCTTACTTCTGGAGCTGAATTTCATTCTTGGAGGCGTTCGGTATGTATGGCTTTAATTATGCGTAACAAGCTTGGTCTCAATGATGGTACGATTTCTAAACCATTGGATACAGATAGAAATTATGGCTCGTGGTATAGGCGTATTGACATGGTAGCTACTTGGTTGATGAATTCTGTTTCTAAGAAGATTGGTCAAAGCTTGTTGTTTATCTCTACGCCTAAAGGAATTTGGACTAATCTGATGTCTAGATTCAAGCAGGATGATGCACCTAGGGTTTATGAGATAGAGCAGAGACTTAGTAGTATTCAGCAAGGAGCTATGGATGTTAGTGCTTACTATACTGAATTAGTCACTTTATGGGAGGAGTATAGAAATTTTGTAGAACTGCATGTGTGTACTTGTGGCAAATGTGAGTGTAATGCAGCTGCTCTTTGGGAGAAATTGCAGCAACGTAGCAGAGTGACAAAGTTTTTGATGGGATTAAATGAATCTTATGAATCTACTCGCCGTCACATCTTGATGATCAAGCCTATTCCTTCTATTGAAGATGTTTTCAAAATGGTTACACAAGATGAGAGGCATAAGCAAATTAAACCATCATCACACTCTGGCAATGAGGTCTTTCAAGCATCATCTACACCTACTTCTGATTCTTCAAGTGTGGCATTTGATAATGCTCCTTATGCTGGTGTACAGAACAATAAGTATCATCCAAGATCATCCAAACCGATGTGTACTTATTGTGGTCAGATGGGGCATAATATTCAGAAGTATTACAAGAAAATTGGTTATCCTCCTGGTTATATCCCTGGTTATAAGAGTCAGTTGGCTACAGGAAGACCATTTACTCCTGCTTCTAATGATTATAGATACCAAGGCAAGAACACTTATCAGAATCATGATGTGGCTAATGTGGTGGCTACTCTTTTTGTGTCTGCTCCTGCTGAGATAGTAATGAATTTAGATGTTGGTCAGCTCAACTCTCTTCAGATTTAATCTCTAATTCAACAGCTAGCAGCTCATGTTAAGGTTTCAGAACCTCAAACTTCAGAATCTCAAGCTTCTCTCCTTTTGTTGCTTCCGTCACAAATAATGGTATTATGGCTGCTGAATCTTCTGTTGGTAATGTCTCTATGTTCTTACCCATATTTCCTTCTCATTTTCCATCTAATTCTCTTCGCTTTGAGAACAATCATCTTACTTTCCAAAACCACTGTTTAGCTCCTTTATCCCATTCAATTTCTCCTGGTAGTTGGATACTTGACACTAGAGCTACCAGTCATGTTTGTTCAAATCTATCTTTGTTTGCAGATAACATTGCAGTTTCTGTTGTCACAGTGACATTTACCTAATGCATCTAGAATTGCTATTCAAAATTGTGGCACTATGCAATTGTCCACATCTCTCTTTTTACATAATGTATTGCAAGTTCCATCATTTAAATTAAATCTTTTCTCCATTAGTAGTCTTTTAAAGGATAGTCAATGTTCTCCTCATTTTTATTCTGATTTTTGCTACATTCAGGAGTTTATTCAAGGCTTGATGATTGGTAGAGGCTTTCTTCTGCACAATTTATACATTCTTCAACTTGCATCATCATCATCTATATCTTCACATTTCATTGGATCCTTGGAGGTTGATGGATTTCTTTGGCACCAACGTCTTGGTCATCCATCTTTTGAAAAGTTAAAATTGCTTTCTTGTTCATTGTCTAAATCCAGGTTCTCTATTCCTGATTCTCCTTGTTTAGTTTGTCCTTTAGCAAAACAAAAAAGATTACCATTTCATTCTTTTGTATATAGGACTGGTATTCCATTTGAGCTTATTCATTTGGATGTTTGGGGTCCTTTTAAGGTAGAATCTGTAGAAGGGTATAGATATTTCCTTACTATTGTTGATGATTACACTCGTGTAACTTGGATATACCTTCTCAGAAATAAAAGTGATGTTTCTTCAAAATTTCCAGATTTTATCAATCATGTTTCTATTCAGTATCATTCTGTGATTAAAGCTATTAAAACTGATAATGCTCCTGAGCTTTCATTTAATGATTTAGTCAAAAAACATGGCACGATCCATCAATTTTCTTGCCCATATACCCCACAACAAAACTCAGTAGTTGAAAGAAAACATCAGCATTTATTGAATGTAGCTAGATCTTTAGTGTTTCAATCAAATGTTCATATTGCTTATTGAACTGAATGCATACAAACAGCTCTATTCTTGTTTAATAGAACTCCATCTGTTACATTGGGAAACTTAACGCCGTATGAATGGTTAACTAAGAAGAAACGTGACTATAGTTTCTTGAAATCCTTTGGTTGCTTGTGTTATGTTTCTACTCTTCAGAAAGACCGCAATAAATTTAGTCCTAGAGCAGATAAAAGTGTTTTTCTAGGCTATTCTTTTGGTTTTAAAGGCTATAAAGTTCTACATTTAGACAGTAATCTCATTTCTGTCTCTATAAATGTTATTTTCCATGAGAACATTTTTCCTTTACTTGATGTTTTTCACCATACTGTTTTACCATTGTCTATTCCTGTGGAACTTGATCAACCTTGTGTTCTTGTAGACATTCATACTTCGTATTCATCTGACATTGATCATACATCATCATCATCTGTTATTTCTCATACATCACCATCTAGGCTCAATCCTCCTGACACACCTCATTCACCTGCAAGTGCCACATATCATGCATCATCTCTTCCTGAAGGTGGTAATGTTCTTGTACTATCAGAGACTCCAATGGTGTCTTAGAACAATGCTAGGCCTAGACGAGCTGCTAAAGATCCAGGTTACCTTTCTGCATATCACTGTGCCATGACACAACTTACCACTCCTCCACCTAAAATTTTTACTACTCCTTATCCTCTTTCTTATGTTTTGTCTTATGCCTCTCTTAAAGATCATTTCCAAAACTATATATGCTCCATTTCAGTTGAGACAGAACCTAAGAATTTCAAGCAAGCCATAGTTTCTGTGAAATAGACTTCAACAATGTATTTAGAGCTTTAGGCTATGGAGTTGAATAAAACATGGAGTGTTGGTTCTTTACACGGTATAAAGCTAGATTAGTTGCACAAGGATTCACTCAACAGGAAGGAGTGGATTACTTTGATACTTTTTCTCTTGTTGCTAAACTGGCTAGTGTGAAGTTGATATTGAGTTTGGCTGCTAGGAAAGGTTGGAGTTTAACACAGATGGATATCACTAATGCTTTCTTGCATAGTGATCTGGAATAGGAGATTTACATGAGTTTACCACTGGGATATACCCCTGCATATGGTACTCCATTACCTGCAAATCCAGTGTGTAAGCTTCATAAGTCAATCTATAGATTGAAACAAGCCTCAAGACAGTGGTACAAGTGTTTATCTCAGGCTCTTCAGGATGATGGATTTGATCAGTCTGAATCAGATAACACTTTATTTGTGAAGAAGACTGATACAACTTTTATTGCTTTATTAGTATATGTGGATGATATACTCTTTGTGAGTGATAGTGATGCAGCAATAGCATCTATGAAGGAAGTTCTGGTCACAAAGTTCAAAACTAAAGATTTAGGGCAGCTAAGTTCTTTCTGGGTTTGGAGATTGCTAGGAACTCTACTGGTATTTCAGTTTGTCAACGCAAATACTGCTTGGATCTTCTCTCTAACACAGGCTTGTTGGAATGTAAGCCAAAGTCTGTACCTATGGATCCAAAGATTCATCTCAGTAAGGAGACTGGTACTTTGCTTTACGATGGTACACCTTATAGGGAACTGATTGGTCGATTGCTTTATCTGTGTATCACTAGACTAGATATCACATTTGATGTGCATCGTCTTAGTCAGTTCCTTTCTTGTCCTACTGATGTTCATCTACAAGCTGCTCATCATATCTTGAAGTATATGAAGAATAATCTTGGCCAAGGTCTATTTTACTCTGCTTCTACAGATCTTTGCCTCAATGCTTTTGCAAATGCAGATTGGGGAGCCTGCACTGATACAAGAATGTCAATTACTGGTCTTTGTATGTTTTTTGGTACCTCTTTAATAACTTGGAAGTCTAAGAAGCAAGAAACAGTTAGTTGCAGTAGTGCAGAGGCTGAGCATAGAAGTGTGGCCATGGCAACAAAAGAACTTCTCATGTTTAGGCAGATGTTGAGAGATTTACACATTGAACCTGAGTCTCAAACCAAGTTGTTCTGTGATAATAAGGCAGTCTTGCACATTGCTAATAACCCGGTCTAGTTTGAACGGACTAAACATGTGGAGATTGATTGTCACACTACTAGAAATCAAGCCAAGAATGGTTTTTTTAAGACAATGCATGTGGCTAGTGGTAATCAACTTGCAGACATTCTTACTAAGTCTTTGCATTCGGGTCCTTTCCACTCTATTCTTTCTTGTCTTTCCATATCAAGCCTCTTCAAACCTTGTTTTGATTTGGCTTGAGGGGGTGTATTAAAAGTATGGTTAGTAGTTAAGTTAGAGTGGTTAGTAAATTAGTTAGGATTAAGTTTCCTTTTGCTTAATTCTAATCTCTATATATACTTTGATGTACATTTGATTGTTGATCAATGAGAAAATACTTTCACATTAAGAAAGTTAATAACTTATGATGAGAACTATACAAGTAAGATTGTTGAATAAATGTTTTATAATGTAGGCGTTACAAAATAATAGTTATAAACATTTGAACCGTCGTAAGATTTTTCTTGATCATGTGGTTAATAAGGGGGCTAAAAACTTTCCACCCAAGTATTGCATAGATTACAAGGTTTGGCAAGAAGACTACCTTCGACGAGAAAACCTTATGATAGAAGAAGATGAGGCAGTGGAAGGACTTGATGAAACTCGCGATTTTCTTGGGGAAGTACTCTCCCCAACTAAAATGAAACATATTATCGATTTCTTCAAAGAATTTGGAGAAGTTGTTAGTGTTCGACTTATTGTAAAAATGAGGGGAAGCTTGTGGGATATAGCTTTGTTGAGTTTGCTTATGTTAAAAACGCAAAGATAGCGTTGGAAAATAAGAATGGTGAATATTTGCTAGATCATAGGATTTTTCTTGGAGTTGCCAAGAAAGCACCATACCCTCCAAGACCCAAGTACAACCTTGCCGAGATGCTTTGTTACGAAGACTACATTCGACAAGAAAACCTTCTGATAGAAGAAGATGAGGCAGCTGAAGGAGTACTCGACGAAACTCGCAATTTTGTTGAGGCAGTTTTCATAAGAAAAAAATCTCTTTGTTGCCAATCTCTCTACTCAAATTCAGATATCACATATCAACAATTTCTTCAAATATGTTGGAAAAGTTGTTCATGTTCGGCTTTTTGTAAACAACAAGTGCAAGCATATTGGCTTTGGTTTGGTTGAGTTTACTTCTGCTAACGAAGCAAAGAATGCGTTACAAAAGAAGAACGACGAAAATTTGCATAATTTCAAGATTTGTCTTAGAGTGGTTGAGATAGCTCCATACTCTCCACCCGAGTATTGCGTAGATCACAAGGTTTGGTACGAAGACTACCTTCAACGAGAAAACCTTGTGATCGAAGAAGATGAAACTCCCGATTTTAGTGAGGAAGTTGTCGTAAGAAAAAATACGCCCTTTGTTACTGAACTTTATTATAATTCTAAAATTCCAAATATCATCAGTTTTTTCAGAGATGTTGGAGAAGTTGTTCGTGTTCGACTTATTGTAAACCACAGGGTTGAAGTTATGAATTGTGGTTTCGTTGATTTTGCTTCTGCTAACGAAGCAAAGAAGGCGTTGCAAAAGAAGAATGGTGTAAAGTTGAACAGTTGTTTGATTTTTCTTGACGTGGTTGAGATAGCTCCATACCCTCTACGACCTAAGTAAAACCTTGCAGAGAGAGCTTTGGAACGAAGACTATTTTCGACGATTTGGAGAAGATTATTTGGAGACTAAACCTAAGAAACCTAAGATGGTTGGATTATGTGGTAAGATAATTACTTTCTCTGACGACGATGACGAGTGGTAGAAGAAAGATGAAGGAAGCTCTTTGGTGTTTATTTTTACTTGTGAAACAATGCAATTTTCTTTCTATATTCTAGTTAGGTTTTTGTTTGAACCTATGTTAAAAATATGCTTATTTTTCAATGTTTTGGTGTTTTGAAAAAAAAAAAACATAGATATGTAGACATCCATTTTCTTGGCCCCAAAAATAACAAAGATTCAAATGTGTAAGTAGTTCTTTTCAATTTCGACATTTCTTCCACAAATATGCAAATTCAAGATAAAGCGGAATTGGAATTCCTGAAGGCGTGAAGAAATGCCGCGAAAGCAATGTCACAAAAATCACACCATGAATCCGTAGAAAACATTGTTAGATTGTAATGGAGATTTTGTAACAAGAAAAAGGGTATGATTCACACTTGTAACAAGAAAAATTGTTCATCTGAGAACTTAACAATGAGAGAGTTTTACACACAAATTTTTAAATTAGACAAACAGAAACAACTTCACAGACAAATCATCATTTGGTAAAATTATTCAAACATTTATAAAAAAAAAACTTCATAGTAAAAAAGAGTACTTCACTCTCTCACTCCTTAACATATTGGAATTGGAGCTCCATTCCACTCACTGAGACATTCCATCAATGGATCAATGATCTTCCCTTCGCAAATCGCCGTGAAAACCTTGTCGAATTCTTCTCCCGGCGACGTCACATTCTCTCCGGTCAAAAGCTTTGTTCCAAGCTCTTCCCTAACAAACCTATACAAAGGATACGACCTACATTCCTTGATCCTGTTCGGAATAGCAGATGTTCCGTTATCGTACGCTTCTCTCGCTGCCTCCACTTCTTTCGGTAACACCTTCTTAAGCTCTTCCTCGAAAGCACCAATCTTATGGAAGATCGAAGTCACTCCATTCTTCTCACTCTCACCATTTGCCAAAGCATGATCGACTATAACCTGTCTCAATTTCTGAATCAACGGGTACGTTGCGCTACAAGGATCGTCTGCGTACGTGTAGACTTGTTCACGGTCCACGACTTTGACTAAATCCTTCTCGCAGAAGCGAGATGGGTGAAGATCACCGTTGATTGCAGTTGTTAGAACTTTCTTTGCGACTTGAGAGACCGTGTTCTTCACCGTTTGTTTCAAATTCTCCTCCAAATGTCTTAAATCGACCGCTTGGCAAATCGCAACAAGGAATGTAGTCGACATGAGCTTGAGAATATCGACAGCTTCGGATGTTTTCCGAGATGAGATTAAACCGAGCGAATTCACATCTTGGTTATGTTGCTCTGCTGATTGAACATGACTAGTCACTGGATTAGCTAAGTATTGAAGCTCAGAACAGTACGAAGCCATAGCGATTTCCGCGCCTTTGAATCCGTAATCAAGACTCGGATTCCGCGACGCGGTTAGATTCGACGGTAAACCATTGTTGTAGAAATCATTCACAAGCTCAGAGAATTGAGCAAACATGAGTTTCCCAATCGCAGCAATCGCAAGACGAGTGTTATCCATGGAAACACCGATCGGTGTCCCCTGGAAATTACCACCGTGAATCGCTTTGTTTCTAGATACATCGATCAACGGATTATCGTTAACCGAGTTGATTTCGCGCTCGATCGACTTCGTCGCGTATCGAATCACTTCGATTTGAGGACCTAGCCATTGAGGAGAAGTACGAAGAGCGTAACGATCCTGCTTAGGTTTTTGCAATGGATCCATTTCGTGAAGCTGCTTAGCTAATTTCATGTAGGAGCTTCCGCCTAAGATATGCTCCATTATCGCGGCAGCTTCAATTTGGCCGGGATGGTGTTTCAATCGGTGAGTCAAATGATCGGTGAATTCAGGTTTTCCGCTCATAACCTCGGCGAAAACCGCCGATAAAACCTCAGCCAAAACAGAGAGAACATTCGTATCGAATAATACCATCGACGCCATTCCAGATCCAACCGCCGTGCCATTAACGAGAGCGAGACCTTCCTTAGGATGCAGATCGAAGAATCCGGTGGTGATTCCGGCCGATTTGAAAGCTTCTTCGGCGGTTAGGGCTTCGCCGTTGGGACCGGTGGCTTTGGAATTGGGACGGCCGGTGATAATTCCGGCGATGTAGGAGAGAGGAACGAGATCTCCTGATGCGGTGATTGTTCCGCGGAGAGGAAGAGATGGAGTGATGTTGTTGTTGAGGAAACCGGTGATTGCTTCGAGGATTTCGAATCGGATACCGGAATATCCTTGGAGGAGAGTGTTGATCCGTACGAGCATGGCGGCTCTTGTGGCGGAGTGTGGTAGTGTGTGACATGTTTCTTTTGTGGAGCCGAATATTCCGGCGTTGAGGAATCTGTTTAAACGAAACAAAACATTCGAATTGCGTGATTATTAAATTAATATTAATTGTTTGATTACCCAAATCAAATATAAAGCCCTTTAAAATAATCTTTAAATAAAAATTGCTCAATCGAAAAAACCTGACCCGACCCGCATATTCCCCCATGCAACGTCATGGTAACCTTTAAGGCTTGAGGAATTTACTTCCCGTGATTTTAATAATTTAATAGGGGTCTTTTAAAAAAAACAAATACAAATTTTCTTTACAAATTATCATAATTCCATTTATTAGAGGATAAAATATCTATAAGAATTTTTTTAAATTATGATTTTCTTAAAAAACAACTGAATCTATCATAATTATCTTGTTTTTTAATATTTTTTCCGGATCAGGATATATGTGTGTAACCACTCAAAATTAATTTTGCAAGATGGATGTTATTGAGAGAGGGAAAAAATCTCTTCATATATAAAAAATACAATTTTTCTTAAAACCCATGTTTTAAAAACTTTCAATTTAAATGGTAAATTTTATAACAAAAGATCTACAAAAAGGAAAAAATATCAAATATGATATCAAAATTCTTTTTGCTTTCCATGTAAAAGAAATATACTACACCCAAATAATATCTACCTAACAAAAATCATTCTAAATAGAGAAACAAATTATGAAAAAAAAATGACTATAACAATGGAATTACCTTATAAGCTCCTTTTGAAGTGCGACACCATTTTTGGTTCTCCGATGAGAAGTAGCACCAAAACCAGTAGTAACACCATAACTATCAGTACCTTTGTTCATACTCTCCATAACCCAATCACTACTCGCTTTCACACCAGCTCTTGCCGTTTCCGACAACTCAACCTTCACAGCATTCCCAATGGTCGAGATCGCAGCCACTTGTCCGATCGTCAGAGATTCACCTCCAAGATTCACCACTGGTTTCCTAAATTCCTCAACCATTCTCTTGACCTCATCCAAATGACTCCCCTTCATTTGCTCTGCAGCAGCGCCCCAGTTCAATGGATCGGCCATCGCCTGAGCAACCACCGTGCCGTTTTTCTTGATCTCTCCGATGCATAACGTAGAGTCCACTCCTCCGTTAACAACATTGTGTGATGCTCCATCAATCTCCATTTAGGAAAATTATTAAGAGGAGATTATAGCTTAGGGAGAGAGAGATCTTTAAAAGGAGAGAGTTTTTTAGTTTTATGTTTTGGTTAAGAGGAATTTTGATTTGTTGTTCCTGAAGGAAATGAGATGAATGAAGGGTGGTTTAAATAAGGTGGTAGAGTTTGTTGGTAGGTAAAGCATAAGAGAGCTAAAATTTCTTTCTTAATGATAAATTTAAATAGAGGAAGAATGGAAATTAGTGAGAAATATGGAGTTGGTTGAGAATTGATTATGACCGTTAGATGTAGTGTGAGGGGTTATTTTAGTGGTGGAGATTATAATTCGTGGATTTGGTTTAAGTCGCAAAAAAGGAGAGATTTTTTTAACGTGACGGTGATTATTTTCCCGTCAACGTCACGATGGTAAAAGTGGTCGTGGCTGGTGGCTGACGAGTGACGATAGTTGCATTTCACGGTTGGTGAGACTGTGAGATTTGTTATTTTTTATTTTAGTTATGTTTGGAGTAAAGTGTTTCATTGTGATGGGAGTAGGTGTGTAATGTATGAACGCAATTGAGTCAATTAACGTCCCCACTAACACTCTTTCATTTTATTTTGTATTTTGTAAATTGTTTTTTTTTTTTTTGTCGGTATTTTGTAAATTGTTATTTTTGTCATTTTGGATATCATTTCAATTTTATTTCATATTTCAGAGATTTCTTTTTTTGTTTAAATGTTAAGTTTTATAATGTTTTATTATGTGTTTAACGGACAACGGTTATATAGACAACTAACAAAACAAAAATAACGAAATCTACTAACCATAACAAAGTTATAACGAAAACAATAACACGCAAAGTAATCGAACTAGATTTTTTTTTGTCAACCAAACGTAGTTATATAAATGGTTACGCTCCAAGAACGGAGGAATCGTTTACAAAGGATGCTACAAAGCCATTAAAACTACTACAATATTCGTTGCTGCAAAGAGCAAGCAAAAAGCATACAAGCATAAGATAATAAGAGTCATTATACATAAGCAACTAACGTTGTAGAAAAGTCCTCGAGTCTCGACAACATTGAACCTAAGCATTGGAATGACTCTGTGGGAGGTTGAGAACACACCAAGTGAACTACCATCCGTGATTGTTACCGCATCTAGTGCGGAATGCACAATCTCGAAATCAGTTGCACTAATAAGTATTGAGCATTTAAAATATATAGAGATCGAATCATTTGTATCGAGTTCTTCACATCCAAGCGCTCACCAAGCGACACAAAACTAGTACACTAGCCAAGGGACGATGGAAGATGAAATTGGACACAAACGAATGGTGACAATTAGGAATTGAAACATCCAAGACGAGACAAATCTGCAATTCAACAAGTGATATTTGTACTCTAAAACCAACAAATTAAGGTCTGGATTGGGCCATGGTGAGAAGGGAAGCGGGCTGCGAATAGACGATCAGAGATTAGCGGAACAACTACATATAGAAAACATCTGAAAGCTTTCCAAAGTGGTGTCATAACACATCCAAACATAAGATCAATGAAGAGTATGAAACCAATCTCGATAATAAACCCAACATGTTATTATACACAACCAACAATAAGATTGTTGGAGAGTAAGATCACGGTCCCGATAATAACTCTAGCCTAGTGTCATACACATCCAAAATTAAGACTGATGGAGAGTATGGACACAGATAATACCTTACCCGAGGAGATTTGAGACTTGCAGCATGGTGGTATAAGCCAATAGAGAGGAAATAGTCTTTCCACACTCAATGTGGAGGAAGGTTTTAACGAGCTCAAGGACATTCCTAAATAGGCACGATCGGCGATACATCCAAACCTGACACCAAAAGGCATAAGGTTATTCACGATAAAACAGATATCTAGATATAGGTTCGGGAGTAGCGGCTTAGACGAGAGGAAAGGTAAAGGTGGAGGAGAGATGGGAGAGTTGTCAGGAAAGGTAGAAAGGTCGACGGTGGAAGGTGGGTCAAGAAGATCAGGCGGATCTGGTGGAGGAGAGTAACTGACGGCGGCTGCAGCGGCCATGGGCTGAGGCTTCTTAGGGTTTTCACCAAAGCGTCTCTTTTTAGAGAGAGAGTCTATGTTTAATTTTTCTTCTGAATAGTAATCAAACTAGATAGCCATGCGTTTTACAAGTCGGGAAGATTTCTCATAACAAAAAATCCAAATACTAAGCTCGGACATTTGCGCTATTGCCGCATTTTCTTTGAACTCGCGTCCTCGTTGTCTTCTTTCACTATATTTCTGAGACTTAAATTAATTCATATGATCTTTTACTGTATTGTTATAACTAGTAGCGGGGTCAAGATTTATTTTTTCGGGGCTCAAAATTTATCAACACATGTCAAAAGTAAACAAACTAATAATAAAAAGGAAAAAACACTTTAAAAGGTGCAAGTGACAGCGGTTGAACTTATGTTAAGAGAGTCAAATATACAAGGTTAATACCAAATCTTCCAAATGCAACTAATGGTATAGGTGCACAAACAGAATTTAATAAAAATTTTAGGGTCAGCTGACCCCCTCCTTCTTACCTAGTTCTGCCACTGGTTATAACTCTGTTTTACATTACCAATCAAAAGTTTTGGTTGTACGCATATACACGAAATTATGATAAGAATGTCTATTACTATATTTGTAATTCAAAAATATACTAGTAACAGTTCATATGCACTTACATTAAAAAAGAGTTGGGAAAACTCGAGAAAGGAAAAAAATGCATACACATAACGATCATTGGGTGAAAAGTAATAAGAATAAGCTTAACGTTAAAAGCACATCAGTTACAATTTTGATACATAGACAAACATAAACCAGAGATACAAATGTACATATTTCAATTTTGATACAGAGACAAACTTGTAGAGGTTCAAGGCGAGTTAAATAAAAAGGCATTTATAAAAAAAAAAATTTATTAGGCAATATTCTTAATAGGCTTAAACAAAAAAGCAGGCCAATCATCTTTGTTTTCGTTTTAAGTAGTTTATACTTATTGTTGTTGCAGTTTATTTTTTTTTTGCAGGTTTGTTGATGTTTGGTGATTTGTTTGATTTTTTTTTGCAGGTTTGTTTAATTGTTCGGTCGTGAGGAAAAAATAATTAGAATCTTTTTGTTTAATTGTGCCGTGAGGAAAAAATAATTAGAATATTAGGGTTAAGTTAAATAGGGTTAATAAATAAATCAACAATAAAACAAAAAACATACAAAAAAAAATTTGCATCTTTGGAGTTTCAAACTCACAGCAGCTTGTATATGACTAATTTTAACCATTAGAGTACTACTAACTTTTGGTTATTTAGGACCCCTAAAATTTATTAATTATTCAGGGCCCTAAGGCCGTTGTGTTTTTCATAACTCATTAGGCACCACCTGTATTTGGGGTCCATATTAATTTTGTATTCGGCAAGAGTTTGACAAAATCTAAAAATGTAATGTGTGTTGTGAATAACAAATAAACATAGATTTTATATTTGCATAAACTAATGAAAAACAAAGATTATAAGAATAAGTGGGACGTGGAGTAATAAGAGAATGATTTCTTCTTATTCTTATTCCTTAATCTTTTCATCCTTTGTACAAACTCATATATATAGTAACATAGATTAGTGACTCATGGACTTTAGTTACACTTGGACACATTGTTAATTTGATTAGTGTCTAAGTGGTGTCAAGAATAAATACATGACACTTGTAAACTAAATAACCAACCTTAGTCACTCTTATGATGAATAATCATATCATAATTTATAACACTCCCCCTTGAGTATTCATCATCTTCGATGTGTCTTGTTTCAAACTGCCTCGTTAAAAACCTTCCACAGAAAACCCAGTGGGAAAAACCCATGGTAAGGAAAAGAGTGCAGTCTCAGTAGAAATGATTGAAATGATCTTCTCTTCATAATTTTTGTAGATGCAATCTTCTCTTCATATAAGTCTTGTTTCTTCATAGACTTCATAGAGCGATTCACTTTGATCATTCTCTTCACTCGTCTTGGCTTCATAGACTTCATAGACTACAAGACGTTCGGAAGATTGATAGACCTTTCTTATTATAACATTTCTCTTATATGTCTATCTTTGGCGTGTTCTTAGTTGTCTCGTTAAAAACCTCGTCATGGAAAACCCAATGGGACTAAAACCATGATAAGAGAAAAAGAGTACAACCACGCTCATCATCATATTTCTCCCCCTGGAAACATCATCCTTATGAGATGCATTCTGATAATATATATCATTCTTTTGGGAGTTTTTGCATGTTCTATGCTGCATCGTTAAAAACCCTTTCATGGAAAAACCCGATGGGACAAAAACCATGATAGGAGAAAAAGAGTACAACCACGAATATCATTATCATTTCTACCCCATAATTTTTCACTATGGGCGTAGCTAATGGATATATCAAAATTTATTATTCTTCTACGTCTTTTGGACGACTCTCTATATCTGGTTTCTCTAGACCTTTTTCACTTATGTCCTCTAGACATTTCTTAGTATATGTTTAATTCTGGAATACCTGAGGAAATTTGTTTCCTTCCAAGGTTTTTAATTCCAAATTATTTTTATTATACTAATTGCGATAACTCTTTAGGAGTTTCAATCGCGTAGAGTTCCTGGGAACATAACAATGATATCATTAATCCTTCTAGGATTATAAATATGGAGCGCAATCCAAGTCATTTTGTCCATTACTCTGTATGGATAAATTTTCTTGATGTTCGGACTACTGGTCCAAATATCTTTCGTTCTTCAAACGAGTAACAAAGACTTGATTGCCTCTTTTAACATATTGGCCAATACTTTTCTCTCTACGCTCATTCTTAGAGCGGAGTCATGATCCTCATTCTTTATTTTGCGCGCTTTATTATTTATTTTGTCGACATATATTTTCTCTTTGGTTCCCTCTTTTTACATGGTTAATCGAGATCTCTAAATCATTCTCAATGATTTTTTTCAGGTACCTGATTTCATTATTAACCACGTCTCTTTACTCTCTTTTAGAGTTTAATTCTTTCTTTTTCTTTGCTCTAATTTCTTTTCGAGGATTTCCTTTATTTTGGAACCAAAGTAGTCTATTACGTCTTTTACGTGATATAGACTTAATAGATTCTCCTTCCGAGACATTTATTCTTCTTAGAGCATTTAAGCTGGAATATGAAATTTCCTCTTTTCTATTAGAATTATCCTTTAAACTTTCAAGTTTATAAATATGAGGATCTATGATAATTGTTATCTTGAAATCTCATCCATCAGCTTTTGATTTGCAATATAGTAGCGATCCTTTAAACTTTTGAACTTCAGGTTCACATTAACTTGTTCAAGGTACCAACTACTCAATATTTTCCTACGGAAAATTCTTATTAAAATGAGTGCAAATCATACAATAAGCACATCTTTCTTGATGGCTTAATATACTACATGCATTACTGCATGTTCTATACCAAATCATAGAGATTAAATTTCACCATTAATGGTCATTCGTTTTTCTCATTTTCAGTATAAACATAACCTCATTTATGTTCTACTTTACCTCGACATAGTAAGTGATAAACTTTAGGATGTTAATTTACCAAGATTATCATACTTGGGATATAAACTCACCAAAATTACCAACTTACTTGTCGATGTGGGATTCTTTAACTCTCCCCCTCGAGATGATGACATTCTTTGTCCATCCATCTCGCATTAAATCCCATTTTAGGATCGCCATATCCATCTTGGATCATGCTTTTTATTCCAGATCCTTTAAACATTTATTCTGGGATTCATAATACACCCTCTTAAGATAATGGATCTTCTGGCCCATTCATCTAAACCGAATCTCACTTTTAGATTGGTTATACTCAGAGTGTAATTTTGGAGATTAAAGAATTCAATCACTATTTCAAATGAGCTTTATTTACCAAAAACGGTGACTCATCCATTTATCTCTAATGATGGCCTTATTTTTGCTTAAGACATGCTACGTGAAAAACTTCTGGTTTTCACATAATTTTCAATAATCCTTAATATCATTGTTTGATCGGATGGCACAACGATCATAAAGTTTGGTTTACGACCAAATATATTTTAAACAAGTTAATAAACTTCAAGTTTATTAACTATGCCATTTTTATTTTATGTATGTACGATTACATACAAGCATGTCTTAGCTATATGTTTTTTTTTTTAAAGCATTTGCACTGTCCAATATTATATTGACACGTGCTTAATAAATTCTCATAAGAATTTATTTTCTTTTGAATTCTAAATTAAAATAAACATGAAAAACAATTAAGCATAATAGCAACATAAATCTTCATTTAGTACTAAATATGAAAAGCAATACTAAATCCTTATTTTACTTAACCATCGATCATAGTCATGTTATTTCATTTTGATTCTACTAGATCAACAAGGATTACGACATCGAGATTATTTTTATCACATAAATTCTTAAAGAAAAGTTTATATTCATCCGAGATGAATTTCAACATCGTTTTTTTTTTCTTACGTATTTTTTGATACGATGGGCTGAAATTTTGGTGTACGATATCTACATACCCATTTTCCTTTCATGCCACATTAGTAACAAGTGATCTCATTTTTCCTTTTCACAACGCAACCAACTTTATTGGTTTTCTTTTCGTTGGAATTAAACTGAGATTCTCATTCCACGTCTTTGTCCATCACCTTATTTATAACCGCGACTATGGTCTTTACCGTGTCCGCATTTTTGTCCAATTATTATTACGATGAGATGCTACCACATTCACTTCTGGGAATGGAGCTAATTTATATGGACCGATTAATGGTTAAACATCTTTTAAACCATTTTATAGGTGATGACGGAAATATATTATGATATTTGCCTGTAATTCGTTCGATGTCGTTTTTGACCGATCGATGGTTCCAAATTTTTACATGATCACCATATCTTTAATAAATTCAAAATACTAATTTCTCAAAATTAATTGATCATCTATTGCGGTTTACTTTTCAAATAAATATGCAAGCATAATAATAGCATAATTAAATATGACAAATTAGATGCATGCTTATATACAAGGAGGCAAAGCCTACCATTAAATTAAGGAAGGATAACCTACCACTCCATATATATCTTCTTAAATTAAATCAACATATATTAAAATCTAAATCAAAGACAAGTTTAGATGTTACCTCTCTTACGTATAATCACAACGGATTAAAAATGATTTGGATTAAGAGACGATCGAGCTTACGATATTTCGACGGCTCAACGGATAGAGACGATCGTGCTGATAACGTGTTGTGAATAACAAATAAACATAGATTTTATATTTGCATAAACTAATGAAAAACAAAGATTATAAGAATAAGTGGGACGTGGAGTAATAAGAGAATGATTTCTTCTTATTCTTATTCCTTAATCTTTTCATCCTTTGTACAAACTCATATATATAGTAACATAGATTAGTGACTCATGGACTTTAGTTACATTTGGACACATTGTTAATTTGATTAGTGTCTAAGTGGTGTCATGAATAAATATTAATTCATGACACTTGTAAACTAAATAACCAACCTTAGTCACTCTTATGATGAATAATCATATCATAATTTATAACAACGTGGATAAAAGTTGTCTAGAATATTTTTTGTGGGTGTGCTACGGGAAAATAAATGGATTCCTTTACAAATATAGAAATTCATCGTCAACCTCAGTCTTTGATTTATGGGTGAAATACGCATTATTGTTTTTTATATTTTTTGTCAAGGTGAAATACGCGTTATATTAATCGAAAGCTAACATGTAAAAGTAATAAATAATGTATTAATAAAAGAAAATAAAAAACCAATAAATGGTAGAAATTATATGGGATGAAGAAGTGGTGGGTGGTATAATTAGGCGCCTAAACATTTGCATGTGCATGCAGTTTTGCTTCCATTGTAGCATGCGATCAAAAGTCTCGAATTAAATCCACAATTATATTTATTTTACGGTTAATTTCGTTTTTATAATTTTCTTAGCTTCGTTAGTTTGAGATAAAGGAGAATTACAAACATGCCACTTTTAAAAATATTTTGGGAATATACTTATATTTGCTGCACTTTAAATTATTCTGGTACTACTTATAAGTGCAAATGAGGCAATTTAAAATGCAGCAAATATATGAGATAAGAGAATTTTTTACGAGGTTCGTTTTCTACTCTCCGGGACTAAGTACATATTCAAATCCATTATAACTAGAAAGCAAATACAACTTATTTGCAAATGCGTGAATCAAGTACAACTTCTGAATTTACCGTTCGGTTCAATAACATGAATTCTTCATGATAACTCAATCCTGAGCTAAAATCCACCTGGGCTAAAATCCACCTAAGCTTACACTTGACTTTTGTGGAATCTCCACACACCAACATCAATTGTTGGCAACAACACACAACCAAACGTCTAGCTAGCAGCACCAGCAAGACCACAACACCACACCAGAACACTTGATCAGCTCAAGCAGCTCGAACAGCAACAGCAGTAGACTACAACAAGATGAACTACTACTGCAGCAACAACAACAAACACCAAAGACGCCTTCTTCTCTCAATGAAACTCTCTGTGTTTTTCTCTCTTCTTTAAGCCGTGAAAAGGTCCAGCCACCATACCTCTCTATATATATACATAAAGAGAGCACTGATTAACCCTAGTAAACTTCCTTTTTGTCGATCACCTTTCCTTAATTTTTTCTTGAATATATTCTTTGAATATCTTTTCTTTTACCTCCAAACAAATATCTTCTTCCTTTTCCATCCCAATCCACATCAATACTCAAGCCCATCTTCACAAACTCACACTCAACTTGCCTCTAAGTCGGTATGACTTTGAGCTGATGTCGATATCTATTTAATTCGGTTTTGGATTTTGTTCACCTTTGTTTATAGTTTCGGCTTTAGTTTTAAGTTTGTTTCCCTTTTTTGGGTGTCGTCTCTGGAGATCTATCGTTTATCTGCCGGTTTAGTTTTCCTGATTAATTAGTCTCGGATATGTATTACACCATGTATTTTACCAAGTTTTATAAAATATTTCAGATGAAAAAAATAATGATTTGGTTTGCATCGTTCCAGTTATATGTATTAGAACCGATTTCCGGTTAGTTATTATTGCCGGTTATTATCATGTTAACCGGATTAGAGTGTATATAGTCTTGTAAGTTAGAGTTTGTTACGGTCAACTTGTACATTTGACATTTTTCATAATACAACAAATTCATCATCTTTCTCTCAAGTTCATCATCTTTTTCTTTGATTTCGAGTTCTAATAATATGTATTAACTTACACGGCTAACATAAAATACTACCATGACATTGATTTGGTTCGCTTTTAGCTCACTTCTAGATCTAAGTGGAAAAAAATGTGTACACGTATTTAAAGTCTAAACACGACTCTGTCTATCTAGAAATTGATGGCTCTTGTTTCCTGCACATAGCTAGTGCCTAGTAGATATATAGTGCAGGTAATAACAGGTTCGGCATTAACTATGAATCTGTATAATTGCTGTAGGTGTTTGAGTAATCTTAGTTTGTGTATGCCCATTTACATCTTTAGAACTTGATTGATAAGGAATCATATTATAGTTCACATCCTTAGAACTTGATTGATACTTGATCATATGACAGTAGGCATAAGGTTTTGAAGGAAGACGATGCGGAGCAAAACGGGATAATTAAACGGTCCAAATAGTAACAAAATACATACATATATATATATGTAGAACATAAATTCGCATGCAATCAACTTACACCTAATTACCAATGAATATGGCTATGAATGTATTTTATTTGTTAATTACTAATTTTTATGGAAAAGAAGCTCGATTTATTTTGAAATAAATCGTATGGATTAACCAAATGGCGGATGGTGTCGCAAATTACAATGGAACGAATTCCTGAAACATGGAAGGCGTTTAAATAGCAAAAGAAAAACTCATATCTTTTTTATAGGAATTATGGATTTTTTTATAGGAATTATGGATTAGCTTGGGTTTCGGGAAGAGCATCTCCATCCATAGATCCACATTTTTTAGTCTTAAGAATATATTTAATATAAATAGTTGATGATGAAAATTTAAGATTTTTAATAAGTGAATTAAATTTTGTTGCTTCTATTGGTGGATCTTAAAACTAAAAGATATTAGAAAAAAAATATTATGTTTTTTTTTTATCATAAACGGGATAAAACATGAGAAATTCTCGAGGATGCCACCAAACAAAGTTTTTGTTCCTTAAATATAATTAATTTTTAAAAGTTCCTTAGATACCACTTTTTCAAAAAAAAAAAAATCAAAATTTCTAAAAATACTTCAAACACAAAAACTGATTTTTAAAGGGTCTATAATTTAAATTTTTAAGTTTGGGTTAACTATTGTACAATTAGGGTATAGTTTTAGGGGTTAGGGTGTAGGTTTAGAGTTTAAGGTTTAGTTCATTTAAAACTAATTTTAGTTTTGTGGTATTTTTGGAACATTTGAAAAAAGTGGTATCTAAGGAAATTTTAAAAATTGGTGGTATTTAAAAACTTTTAAAAATGGTATCTATAAAATTTGCCCATAAAACATTACGTTTTTTTCTTTAATTATTAATTTTTTTTTCTAATAAAAAAACAGAAACCATCCGATATCGACACGTAGGGGTGGGCATAATTCCCGTCCTGGTCCGTCCCGTACCCGTTCCCGAATTCACGTCCCATATATTTCCCGTATTCCCATATGGGACAAGTTTTCAATTCCCAATTGGGACCGAGAAATATAATTGAATTTTCTTTAATTTAAACATGTTTTTTCATAAATTGAAAAAACTTGTTGTATACATATTTAGAATTTTGAAGCATTGTTTAATCTAATTTTTGAGTCCGGTTATTTTATGGGATTTCTCGTACCGTTCCCGTCCTATTACGTTTTATCCCGTTCCCGTCCCGAATTTGAAATGAGACATAAATGGGACGTATTTTTCTAGTCTCATAAGTCCCGTTCCCGTCCCGTTCCCGTTAGATCCCGTCCCATATTCCCGTTTGCCCACCCCTATCGACATGTGTCCAGTGTTTAATTCCAAGATCCGAAATCTTAAGTGTTCCGTATAGGATCCGGATCTTGGGCTAAAAGCCCATTTTTTATTTAGTTGTTTTCCACATAAGCAAGATTTTTAATTAAGATTCATCTAAGACCCATGGATGGAGATACTTTTATTATAAAAAAAAAAAATTGACATGAGCATAAGATTACGTGATTTGTTGATTTAATTCTCTTTATTTAATTGTTAGGTTTAATGCTTCATACAGTTCATAGCATATACTGAGAGTGGAATGAACAGCTATTGTCATAGACTTCGATTACAAATATATTTACTGTGTAAATAATAAATAAGGGGAGCTTATATAAAAATAATTGAAAGAGAAATTTCACATTCTAGTGTGTTGAAAATTTTGAAACTAAAGCAATTAATATGAACGTGATTTATACCCGCACGTTGTGCAGTTTATCATTTTTAACATGTCAACAATACAAATGGCTAAACATAAATATAATAATCTGAATTTGAGAAAGTAACTATATATTAAGATTCATTTAACACGTTATTTCATAACACAATGAGCAATACATTATCTATGCTGTTTGCTAAAATTAGGGGTGGGTGTTCGGGTTTCGGTACGGTTAATTCGGTTATCGAGTTTTTGGTTTTAGGATATAATACCTAATCAGATATCTAAAATTTTTGGTTCGGTTTTGGATTCGGTTACTCGATATACTCACAATTACGTAATGTTTTTCCAAATTTTTTGCGGTTTATTTATTTTTAACTCAAGTTATCTGAAAAATAAATAACATAATTTCAAATTTCAAATAATGTAACTCATTAAATTGATTATTTTAGCCAAATATACCCATAATTCCTGAATTGACCGAAAAACATAAAAAACTTTCAAAATTGCCTAAACTATATGAACATATCCTATCTTATATCTAAATATAAGTAGTTAATTTTATGTTTCGTATAATTCGGATACCTGTTCGGTTTTTGTTCGGTTCGAGTTCGGTTTTGGTTCTTCAATTTTAGAAATATAATATCCATTCAGGTATATTATAAAATCAGGTTCGGTTCAGTTTGGGTAATTTCGAGTCGGGTTTGGTTCGGTTTTTTGGTTTCGGATATTTTTCCCACCCCTAGCTAAAATTAACCGCAAAAAATATTTTCCTTTAAGGGTTAATTTATTTGTCTAATCATAAAAAAAAATTATAACTAAAAACTTAACAAAAAACTCTAAATCTAGTGGTTAGGGTTTGACACATAGGGGGTTTTGGCTATAATTTTAGTTATAATTATTTTTATGGTTATACACCTAATTTTGCCATCCTTTAATTAGGATTTGTCACTCAATCTTTTTCATGTAACCCTAAAAACAACACACACAGTAGACAAATCAATCTTTTTTCATGTAACCCTAAAACAACACACAGTAGCTATATTAGAGAGTTTTATCAAAATAGTGTGACTGATACCACATGCTAGTTTTTTTTTTTTTTTTTTTTTTTTTTTTTTTGTCAACCCACATGCTAGTTTAATATTTGTATGTCAAAAGAAAAGAAAAATTAAAAGATCCTAATTATTGGTAGGCTAATGTTTGCTGAAATATCTAAATTACCTCACTTACGTTATCCCTGCGGATCTTACACTCTTACCATCTAAGCTATTTACATCCTAACATGAGTTTTTATATTAGGCAGCTCTTTTAACAACAATTTTTTTTTTCTTATGCTAAGTTTGATGAAGTTGGAGTCTTCAGATGATTAGATTGACTGGCTGCTATATAGGTTCCATGAAATTTTTAATATTTAAGAATGCTGAAAGTATATAAGAAAAACATTTCTATCATAGAACATGGCGGACCTATATAATTAAATACATTTTTAATAAACAAACTCAAATCAGAATGAATTCATCGAAACACCTAACCACATAAGTACGTAAATCAATAAATTAAATCAATAAATTAAATGAATTATTTCACTTATTCCTGATCTATTTTATCGTCTTTCTGACATTGATATATATATATATATATATATATATATATATATAATAATGTTCTTTCTTATTCTTCACAAGAACTGTTTTTTGCTAAAACATATCAAGAAAAGTGTTAACTCGATATAAAGATACCTACATGGAAGTATGGAACTATCGAAAAAAATAAGAAAGAATATTTGATAGATAGGCCGGGGTATATATATATATATATATATATATATATATATAGGAATCAAAGTTGTTAAGCAATTTATTTGATGAATAATATTATTATTATATTGAATTTTAGATGTAAAAAGACGTCATCATTAAATAATAAAAAATTGGAGAAAAGGGAATGAATAAAATTAGGCCACCAAAACAAACAACGAAAAAGGCAACAACCACAGTAGCAAGGGTCAATCGATCACCACTCGTCTCACCAAACCCTCTTTGTTGGGTCCCATTTCATATCTTCACCAAACCCCTTGTTCTTGCTGTCCATATCCCACCCAATTACATTCAAACACCCAAACCTAATCAAAAACTATAATTAAAAATCTAAACGTTATTGGATTTATTAGTCAATAAATTATCAAAACATATAATTACTCATTAAGGAAGTTAAAAAAGAATGTTGACAAAAAAAAAAGTTGTGAAAGATTATGGAATCAATCATTTGGATTTACCCGTATTGGTGAAAAGAAGCTCACATAAAAAAAATGGGTGGTAAATTTTGTTATGATTGGTGTTTCTGAAAATATATTTTAGGTGAATTAAATTTTCAGATTGACCAAAATTATATCATCCAAAAATGTTGACACTAAAAAAGTGTGGAACGAGAAGCCAAAAACTTCTTGTTGTCCGAAGTGACAAAGTCCAATAACATATCATACAATTGACGTTTTATTATTTGTTAGTTATTCTTGTGGATTGGTGATAAATGCAACGTTGGACCATATACATTTAACTTACAGGTCTAAACTTAAGAGGACAGACATGTGATAACTTTTATAGACTACTTGTATGATTATATACATTTAGTTTAAGAGACCAACCTAATTAACTTACAGGTCTAAACTTAAGAGGACAGACATGTGATAAGGATGCGTATATAATGAAAATCATTGGTTTTAAGAAACCGATATATATATATTTTTTGTGAGGTAAGCTTTTTAATATTTCAAATCCAAAATATTACGTTTGTACTTGAAAATGTAAGTCTACTGCACTTTTTAAGAAATCATCTACTAAACTTTTGTAAATCAAATCATAATGTTGTTTTTGACAGTCTTCATATGTATATATATAATTTTTTTCTTTTTTTTTGGACAAACAGTCTTCATATATATGTTTCAATATTTTCAACTAAATTTTGATATTGAATCAACTCTTCATGTAAGTGTTTTTTTTTTTTTTTTGTTATTTCACTATATGAATTTTCGTTTTTCATCGAATAACTTTTTACTTACTTTGCTACTCAATCAACTTACATGCTATAAACTACTTTTACTTATTTGACAGAATCTGAAATAATAAAGATTATATATGCCGGGATTTGTTGTTTCCTTTTAGACCATACATATATATGTAGATATCGTGATATGACTGATCACATTGATTTCCTAACTCTAGGGTTCCGAATATATACGGAGGATAATTGGATACCGGATACGGAGCCTAGACTTCCTTCCTCCTGTCACACCATAACCAACCCGTTGCTCCGAGTGGCAGATCTTCTTAATCATGGACAATCTACGTGGAATGTCCATGCCCTGCAGGGCACTGTTCACCAACGAGATATTCCACGCATTCTCAGTCTCCGGGTTTCTCCAAGGATGATAGAGGACATTTTTTGTTGGCACTATACCAAATCTGGAGTGTATACGGTGAAATCGGGCTATGAGATTGCTAGAAGATCCACAGATGCAGATACCCGGTTCTTATTACAATTGCCATCTGATAACCCTCTAAAGCCTCACGTCTGGAAGTTAACAGCTCCCAATAAACTACCACATTTTCTTTGGCAAAGTTTAGCGGGTGCGGTGGCGGTAAATGAGCGACTCAACTTTCGGCATATTCGTGACTCAGTGTCCTGCCCTCGCTGTGGCGACCAGGAGAAGACTATTAACCATGCTTTATTTACGTGCCCCCATGCCATGGACACCTGGACTCTTTCCAGAATCTCTACTCGAGCCTTTCAGTTTCCTTCCGATAGTTTACAGACTAACTTCGATACTCTTTTCTAGCGGTTACCTCACTCGGATGCGTTATCTGAGATTGTACAAGCAATTCCTTGGATTATTTGGTATATTTGGAGGGTGAGGAATGATAAAGTTTTTAACTTGGTGGCCCGTGCGCCGTCTGAGACTCTGGCTATAGCCATCAAAGAATTGAAGGAATGGTTCCAAGCGAACTCCCCAGATCATGCAGCCGTGTCGCCCCAAAGTTTGGATTCTACCACGTCTTCAACCACCTTTATGTGCTTTGTCGATGGATCATGGAAACATGAAGGTCGGACGAGTGGTGTGGGTTGGGTGTGCAGCTTCACGATGGGACGACAGACCTTTTTGGACTACAGGGGAATCCAAGGAGTCTCTCACCCCTGCATACAGAAGTACATGGTTTATTGTGGGCCATGCGATGTTTAATTCAGAAAGACCGATATTGTGCCACCTTTGTCACCGATTCAGCATAATTGGTAAGGATGGTGGAATCCCCACAAGACTGGCCCTGGTTCCAGCCGGAAATGCGTGATTTGGCAGCCTTCAGGGAATCTTTCTCAGAATTCGAGCTCATCTACCGGCAACGGGAGAACAATAAGAGAGCGGATTTGTTAGCGAGGTATGCGCGCACGCGAGACACTATGTTTTCCTACATTAGCACTTCAGTTCTATATTGATGTTCGGATACAGACAATGTATTTGCTTAATCAATATTGAAGTGTGTTCATGACAAAAAAAAAAAAAAAAAAAAAAACGGAGTGGACTAAAAATGTAGCGCATTTATCAGCTTTCTCTTTACCGTAAATGAACTCTTTTTTTTTGCAGGGTCGGATTTTAAATTCATAAAAAAGCATTTGATGGGGCTGGGCTTTCTGTTTTACAGATCTAATTTATTAATACATGAAAAGTACAGTTTTGTGAGAGTACCATGTTGAACCGATCTTAAATCAAGAGTGGAGAAGTTTGGGCTCGTAATGAAACATTATCATTTTAAGGACGTATGTTGTAAATTTGCCTAGGCTAAATTGTTAAGTTTCTGATAATTTTTTCAAAAACATCATTGATTAAAATCTTACAATCCAATTTTTCTTTCTTACAAAATTTTGACGAAATGAGTCATAAAATGCGTCTTCTCTTTTTCTACTCTTAGGTCTCCTAAAATATCAGGACCGGCCTTTTTGGTATGTTTCATGCACTATGCTCCATATATATAATGTCTCTATTGTGAATCTATTTTCTAAATAAAATCGTCTGTGAAAGCTTCTTGGCCCAATGGTCAGCCAAAAGTTCATTAATATTTTTACATCAAGAGACAAGAAGTATGTGGTTCAAATCCCAGAAAATACGATTTATTAACATATGTTTCAGATTAATGGAAGCTTGCAGAAGGTTTTCAGCGTAGAAAAAGATATAATCGTCTGGTCTAGATCAAGACGGACGGAATACTTGTCCGTTGTAGAACCACCGAATTAATTATCATAATTTATAATTGAATAATAATAATAAAAAAAAATCATCTAAAAAGCTAGAATTGCTTATGCAACGTTGTTTATATTGCTTCTACTCGTCAGGGGTTAGGTACTTAAGTCTATTGGGCTTAGTTCAGTTAGGCTCGTTTGGGCTATTTCTTTTTTTGGTGAGGGGTTGTATACTATTTATGAAGTTCTTGAGATCAACTTTCAATCCGTCCGTCAAATCATTTTTGTGTTAGAAGCATATTGCTATCATACCACAAATTAAATTTAAAGATTAGATGGTACTAATATTTGTGGTGGTGTGATCATCTAGATCACGATTTTCTTGTTCGGGTAGTAGTCGGTTTCGGTTGGGATTCTAGTACCTGACTAGAATCCAAAATTAACCAAAATATTTTTGGATACGGGTAAAACGGGTAGGTTTGATCCGAAAACTCCGTAAAAACCGAAAAACCCGAAAATAATTAAAAAACTTGGAATTAAATCGAAATTAAACTGAGATGAAACAAAACAAGAACAACAACAAAAGAACAAGAACAACAAATATCCAAGTATCAAGAACAGAAGCTAGAATCAAGTATCCAAGAAGAAGAACAACAAAAGAAAGGAAAATGAATCCATTTGCAAAAAACAAACACATATATTATACATATTAGAGACCAAAGGTTAAGAATATCTCATTCAAAAAAACAAAAGAGGTTGAAGCAGTTCAATCAAAAATAAAATCGATTTCAATCATAAAATTATACGAAAAGTTAGGGATTGAATCGATTTGAATGAATTCGATGAACATAAATGATATGAAATCGATCTCCATCCAAAACAAAATCAAAAGTAAAAACAATATCGATTCCTATTCAAAACCTAATTAAAAAAAATTCTAAATAAAAATCCCAAATCGAATCATCTCATCTCATAATCGAATCATCTAAAAATTGAAAACCCCAAAATCGAATCATCTAAGAATCGAAAATCTTCTATTCAGAGCATAAACAAGTCGATTCATTTTCTGATTCAGAAAGTAATCATGAAACAACCAACATTTTTTTAAAATTAATTAACCCGAATTAATAATTCCATAATTATTAATTTTCAACGGCTAATTCAACAATAATCAACAATTAGCGGAAAACCCAAATAATAAAAATCCAATAAAATAATTCCAATAAATCAACCAACTCAAATTCAATTCCAGAATTCCAAACAAATAAATCTAGCAACCTAAACACCAGGTTCACTAGACCTAACAATAACAATAAAACCCTATCATCCTCTTCCCACTGCCTTGATTCCACGATCACAATTTTCCTTTACGTGCAACACATGGAAATAAGAGTTGCATAAGTATTTCATAAATACTTAATGAGCTGGTCATTCCGCCAACTGGCGTAACAAGCAGGCTCAGGTAATCACATATATACACAACATAAAACACTACCAAAATGCCACAGATAACATCACAAGATATTTCAGACCACTAAGGATCACCAAAACCTCGTGTCGAGCGACACCAACAAGGTGTCGATCGACACGACTAAAGTGCTCGTGTCGAGCGACACGACTAAAGTGCTCGTGTCGAGCGATACAAGACTGTGTCGATCAACACGCAACCAACACTCGTGTCGCTCAACACCCTCCTGGTGTCGATCGACACACCTCTATGTTTCACTAAAATCAAGCTTCTTCTCTCTCAGCCCGATTCTAGGCAACATAAGTCGCAAACCTGCACGAAAACACAAGAAAAACAACGCATACAATCCACAACCAACACCACAATCATCAATACTTGAGTTCACACACAAATCAATCACAAAACACATCGAAATTACCCTCGTTGCCAAGAAACCGCGATCACTACTCACCTTGGCTTCTAGGAACGAAAATGAATCAGATTTGGGACACAAACATGCACGAACCGACCTCCTAACCACGAGAACTCACTGACACGAGGGATTCTCCCTTAAACTACGAAGAACGGATGAATCCTACGCCCCTAAAACTCACCGAAACGTTTCCTATGGATTTCTTTGCAATAGTCCACAAGAACAACAAATTCTCTCACTCAATTCTCTGTTTTTCTGCCTAAACCCAATGGCCACGAACAAAAAAGAGTTTATATACGTGAGCCCTAGGGTTCGATTCCCTAAACCAAGCCAAACCGCGATTAAAAATCTAATTAACACAATTCTGCAACAATGGTGTCGATCGACACACACGAGGTGTCGATCAACACACCACAATCCGTTGTGTCGATTGACACACCTCTGGTGTCGCTCGACACGAAGACCAAAAATACACATTTTGGTTCGCGGATGTTACAATTCTCTCTCACTACTCTGGATTCGTCCTCGAATCCCGACAAACCGTCTAACAAAGACCCAAAAACCTAATCCAAACCGGTCAATACCACACGAGATCATCACATTCGATCTTCGAGGCTCTCATCCAGTCTCATGTTTATACGCATGTTTTCAGATATATATTAATCTTAACTCATTCTACACCCCCCCCCCCCCCCCCCCAAACTCGCAGGAACACATCCTTTGAGCTATCAGTGTCTCGTGCCCCATCCACTTTCAAGAACAAATCCTTTGGGCTCCGGCTACACAGGGGAACTAATCATCCCCTCGAGAGAACTAATCATCCCTCTATACTCATAATGGATACTAATCATCCCAAACGAGCATACAGGAGAACCAATCATCTCCTCTGGAGAACTAATAATCCCCATTGGAGAACTAATCATCTCCAAAGCAAAAATAAATGAGTTTCGGTACCGCATCCTCTAGAGTAATAAATTCTAAAATGTCTATAAACATCTATCGACTAGAATTACCCCATGTGGCCAAACTCAATATTCCCTAACCAAGAATATCACAACAAAAACACATATAAGAACTACTCATCTTATATAAACAGACAAATAAGGAACAACTCCATTTTATAAAGCTCCAAAAAGTATAATTGTTACAACGAAAACAAAAAAAACATAAACAAAAGCAATAACATGCTAAACATCCGAATCTAGAACCACAAAGACAAGTGGTTCTGGTTCCCAAGTCTCCTCCTCAGTACCGGCACAGTCCTATAAGACTCCAAGCAACAATATCCTCTTACGATACATAACCTTGACTCTCCTCTCGAGAATCCTCACAGGTCTCGCCACCACAGATAAATCAAGCCAAAGATCCTCTGGAATCTTAACTACTAACTCTTTTGACTCATGCACGCACTTCCTCAATATCGACACATGGAAAACCTTATGAAATGCCTTAATAATCGGAGGTAAATCTAACCGGTACGCCATCGATCCAACTCGCTCCACTACCAGAAACGGATCCATAAAATTCGGACTCAGCTTATTCCCAGAAATAGATCTGTTGGGGCCTCACAACATGGCCAATTAGAGATACACTTGATCCCCGACTACAAATTCCAATGCTTAACTCCTCTTATCGGCATAATTCTTATGCCAATCCTGAGCCTCTTTCATGTTCAGCCTCAAAACACGGATCTTTTTCGTCGTCTCCTGAACAAAACTTACACCATAAATGCTCTTCTCCACCACTTGGTTCCCGCATAGAGGTGTCCTACATGGCCTCCCACACAACGCCTCATATGGAGCCAGCCCAATACTCGCATGTAAGCTGTTGTTATACGCAAACTCAGCAAGACATAAATGATCAACCCAGTGACCACCCCAATCTAGCACACACATCCTCAGCAAATCCTCCAAAGTATGAATAGTCCTCTCTAACTGCCCATCAGTCTGCGGATGATAAGCCGTACTCATATGCATCTTATAACCCATCTCAGCTTGAAAGACTCTATAAAACTCAGATGCAAACTTAGGATCCCAATCCAACACTATATAGGTTGGTGCTCCATGCAGCCTCACAATCTCCTTCACAAATTTCTTAGCCAAAACTGCAGCTCTATCGGTCTTTTTAATGGCCAGAAAAGGTGCAGACTTAGTCAGACGGTCCATAATACCTAGATAGCATCATAGGTCCGCGAGTTAGGTAATCCAACCACAAAATCCATCAAGTTCATATCCCACTTCCACTCCGGAATGGGTAAACTCTGCAACTTGCCATTCTGAACCTGATGCCCTGCTTTCACGAACTGGTACGTATTATACTTCGTGACCCAGTCAACTACATCTCTTTTCATCCTGACCCAATGATAATACCTCTTGAGATCATGATACATCTTGGTCGCTTCTGGACAAATCGAGAACTTGCTCGCATGAGCCTCTCGCATAATCTCCTGCCTCAATTCATCAACCTTGGATACATAAACCTGTCTATGTACCAGAAGCGTCCCATTCAAAGAGACCCGGTACTCAGAATCAACGGCCCTCGACACATTGATCAAAATCTGATCACTCTCCTGAGCCACTTGGATCCTACTTAAAAGGTCCGCCTGATCTACCACCTCTAAACCCAATAGCTCCTGGGAAATAGCATACAAATGAAGAATACTAATCTTGCTCATAAGCGCCTTAACAACCTGCTCCTGAGCCGAATCTACTCTCCGACAACTCATACCATCAGCGACCAGGTTCGCCTTACCAGGATGATAAACAATATAAAGATCGTAATCTGCTAGCAACTCAACCCAGCGCCTCTGCCTCACATTCAACAACGGCTGAGTGAAAATATGGTGGAAATTCTTATGATCCGTAAAAATCTGAACCTTCCCACCATAAAGATAGGATCTCCAGATCTTCAAAGCAAACACTACCGCTCCCAACTCCAAATTGTGAGTAAAATAATTGCGTTCAACACCTCTCAACTATCTCGATGCATACGCAATCACCCTGCTTTCTTGCATCAACACGCAACCCAAACCAATCCAGAAGCATCGGTGTACACTGCATATGGCTTACCCAGCTCAGGCAACGCCAACGGCGGTGTACTCATCAACATCTCCTTTAGCTTTACAAAACTGACCTCGCACTCCTGAGACCACACAAACGGGACATCCTTCCCTGTCAACTTCGTCATTGACTGAGCCATACTCGCAAAGCCTTTGATAAATCTCTAATAATAACCTGCTAAACAGAGAAAACTCTTGACCTCCGTAGCATTAGACGGTCTGGGTCAATCTCTGATAGCCTCAATCTTAGCCGGATCCATAGAATGTGGCCAAGAAAACCCATCTCAATCTGCCTATTACCACTACAAGAAAACTGGGCCTTTTGCGACGGAAATTTGCGAGGGTTTAAAACGTCGCAAATTTACGAAACATTTGCGACCAATTACCGACGACATTTAGCAATGCGACGCAAAATCGTCGCAAATTTGCGTGGGAAAATTCCGTAGCAAAACCATCTCAAATTTAATGTGTTTGCGACAATTTTGCGGCGACTATGAGATGGCGACGCAAAAACGTCACAAATATTGCGCGGATTTTGCGTGGTAAGATATTTTGTAATAATAGCGATTACTTAGCGTCTGTTTTGCGATGAAATTAAATATGCTACCATTTGGCGACGAATTTATTACAACATGTTTTTATAATGCTTACCTGTCTATGGGTGCAATATTTTTAGTCGCAACCGTGTCGCAAAATAGAAGCAAAAAGGTCACAAACTAGTAGCAAAACAAACCAATTTTCTATAAATACCTTGAATGTGTGATGAACAAATTCACAACAAACATTCCAATCATAATCTAAAAACAATCCGAGGGAAATTTTTTTTTTTTCTAAAGATTTCTTAAAGAGAAAAATTAATTTGATAATTCATCGAAGATGTCTTCGCATCATGAGGTCTACGAAGCATGGATGGACAACCGCAAAGATCCAGAAACTGGCGAAGTGTCTAGAGAATTTAGAGAAGGGCTTGACCAGTTTTTGACCCAGACGATAAACAACCAAGGGGCTGTCGCAGGATATACCAACGACGGTAACGTGAAAATTTTCTGTCCATGTGTGAAATGCAAAAACTTTGTTCCACATGATACGCGAACTGTTTGGAAACGTTTATTTACGAGGGGGTTTTTACCGAACTACTATGTTTGGTTTTTGCATGGGGAGGATTTTGTTGTCAATGTTCCGGATAGTTCAAGTACGAGTTATCGTGGGAATGTAGAAGGTGGTAGTAATTATGAGGATAATAATTATCAGTATGGTCATGATAATTTTAATGAATCTGCATATCGAAATACATATGGGAATAGGTTTAATAATATGGTCAATGATGCATTTCAAGAAACTACTGCTTCGTTTAGTGATAATACTTTTGAAGAACCAAACCCGAGTGCTAAAATGTTTTATGATATGTTAGATGCTGCTAACGAACCTATCTACGAAAGATGTAGAGAAGGGCTTTCAAAATTGTCGTTTGCATCTAGGATGATGGCAATTAAAAGCGAAGATAACCTTAGTGAAAATTGCATGGATAAATGGGGTGAATTCTTTAAAGAGTATTTGCCAGAGGGTAATAACTCTGCAGAGAGTTACTATGAGATACAAAGATTGGTAGCAAGTCTTGGATTACCGTCTGAGATGATTGATGTCTGCATTGATAATTGTAAGATTTTTTGGAAAGATGATGCTCAACTGCAGGAATGTCGTTTTTGCTCTTATCCAAGATATAAGAAGACTAGTGGTCGCACCAAAGTCCCATTCAAGCGTATGTGGTACCTTCCAATAACAGATAGGCTGAAGCGATTATATCAATCAGAGCAGACAGCAGGGGCAATGAGGTGGCACGCAGAACACGATTGTGAGGACGGGGTGGTCGCCCATCCATCAGATGCAAAGGCGTGGAAACACTTTCACACGGTACATCAAGACTTTGTTGCAGAACATAGAAATGTGTATTTGGGTCTTTGCACTGATGGGTTTAGTCCTTTTGGGATGTCTGGTAGGCAATATTCGTTGTGGCCAGTCATAGTGACGCTATATAATCTCCCACCGGAAATGTGTATGCATCGAGAATTTTTATTTCTCAGCATTTTGGTTCCAGGGCCAAAGCATCTTGATATACTCTGTATTTTACCTATTTTACTATCTATTTTAAAGTATTTTCAAAGCATTTCAATAAGGTTTTACAGCAAAGAGGTAGTTTTTCCTCGTATTTCTGGTTTTAGGTTGTTAACAGGGAAAATCATCTAAAAGGAGCAAAAAGAGCCCAAAGCGGTGTATTCCTAGCTACAGCAAGTTTATCAAGCCAAAGACTTAGTCCAAGCCATGAATTTCACAAGATATCACATTCTACCAAGATGGACAGAATCAAAGCACCCGAAGTTCTGCTACGGACGGACGACCAAATCTACTTGGAAATCAATGAATGACGACTACATTTCAAGATCTTTGAGTCAGATTTCTAATGAAGTTATAATTATCTTATTTGGAGTTGTGAGATAGAAGATATACTGGATCTACAGAAGACATGTCAAACTGCCTCGAAGATGAAGAAGGCGCGGAAAGGAGTCAAACGTTGATGGACCTTAAGGCCAATGTTCCTGACCATTATTAGCCCAATTTGAAGACCTTTTAAAGCCCACCACGTGCCTTGGAGAGGAGGTCGGTTGGAGTTATCAAGATAAGGCAGTTTCGACCGAAAAGACCGTTTTGCCCATGGAGAACCCTAGGAGACCCTAGCACTATAAATACTTGTTTTTAGCCTCTTGATTAGGGTGTGCCAAAATAATAAACACTTTTACCTATAGAGAACAGCAGCCACGCCTCCATTGGAGGAGCTTGAAGATAGATCTAAGTTTTAGGAGCTTTGGTGGATGATCTTGCTTTGTACCTCGTTATAGAGAAGAATCTTCTTATCCCTACTCTTTTAATAAAGTTTATCATCATGTTTTCTTTAATATCTTGCTGTTTTTCGTGCACCATGTCCGAGTAGTTCATTAGTTAGGTTTTAGGTATTCAAAGAGTTTCATAATTCGATGATTGGTTGATGATTGTCTAGAGAAATTATAGTATCTTCATCTTTACTTGTACTCAATGCATAGTTGTTTTACCGCGCATTTAGCGGCTTGAAATTAGGATTTTATAGATTCCAAAAGCTTTTATATTATCCGGAACTAGTATTTGATGAGCCAAGCGTCTTAACAACCTAACCTGTTTGTTAAGGAGTTCGGTAGACAATATCATAACCCATACTTTTATTGCGTGTTTTCTCCTTGTAATAACCGTGCGAAAGTCGAGTCTATTAGGAAGAATTAAAATAGTGACCGGAGCCACGAAAGTGGAATGGTTATACAATAGTGTTATGAGTTCTAGATGGCGCGTAAATCCCAAGTCCCTAGATTAAATCAATCATTATCGTTGCATGATTCTCTGCGAATTACCTAAGTCCTAACGCTTTTTACCTTATTGTTTTCGACCTTATTCGCAATCACCCAAACGACTTTATTTTGTTCTATCTTTATTTTAATCATTATAGCTCGTAGTGTAGTTAACAAGTCCTCGTGGATTAGATCCCTTATCTATACTAATTGTGATTGCTGTGCACTTGCATGTAGTTGGATTAAGTGGTAAAACTTAATTCTCACACGCATCAAGTTTTTGGCGCCGTTGCCGGGAACTTGGAAGAACATCACCTCCGAATTTTTGATTAAAATCCAGTCTAGAACGCTTTTAATTTTCAGTTTTTTCTTTATTTTTCCTTTTAGTTTCGTTTTATTTTCTTTTATTTTAAATTTCTAACGCTTTGTTTCCTCGTTCTTTCTACGTGTGTTTCAGGAGTTTATGCCTAGTACTATACTTTCTAACGAGAAAAGCCTAGTAGTAACTGGTAAGAAATAGAGAAGCTTGAACGTACTTTAAGAAGACTTCGACAACAAAGAATGGCCGATTTACCAAATCAAACCGAAGAGGAGCGAGCACTCGCTGCCCAAGCCGCTCTAAAGAGAGACAATCTCGACGGAAACCAGCCCCAAGGAGGCCGAATCAATCAGCCTGCCCGAGATGGAGAAGATGACCTTCCACCAGAAGGAATTCAACACCAACCTCGCGTAGAAGATCAACATCTCGTGCCACCTAGAGATATGAGGAACCAGTCGCAACTTCAACACTTTAATCATCAAGGAAACCTTAATCTCCATCAGGCTGTGAACCCGAGACAAGCTCAACTCATTCAACTTCGCCAACACCAAACTATCGGAGATATCGATTCCTCCGATGCTTTCTTCTTGGATAGGAATCCAATTCGTCCACCACCTCCTCAAAGGAATGATTTCGAGATCAAGCCTCAGATCATTGCCTTGGTGAAGCAAAACCAATTCCATGGACTTCCGTCCGAGCATCCTCTAGACCATATCTATACTTTCGAGGAGATTTGCAGTACAACTCGAGCAAACGGAGTTCCTCCGGACTACTTGAAGTGCAAACTCTTCTCATCTTCTCTAAATGATAAGGCTCTAAGATAGATGAAGTCGCTGCCGCCGCAGTCCATTACTACTTGGGATGAATACAAGAGTGCCATCTTGAACTAGTTCTACACCAAGCAGAGATCAAGCTCTGTAAGGAACAAGATCTCCAGTTTTAGGCAAGGAGCCACCGAATCTTTTTTCGAGGCCCTTGAACGTTTAAAGGAGTACACTAGAGATTGCCCTAACCACGGTTTCACCGAAGAAAAATTGTGGAACACTTTCTACAATGGAATCGACTACAAGCACCAAACATCTTTGAATGTTGCGAGTAACGGAGATTTCATGACTAGACTTGTGCCGGAAGCTAAGCAATTGATCGAGAACCATGCTGCGAGTGATGCAAAATCATCTCAAGACTACAATAGAACCATCAACAACACACGATCATCGTCCGAATCAGCACAAATCGCCGAGCTCTAGAGTATGACGTTTCAACTACTTAAGAGCCAACGAGGAGTTCATGCCGTTGAAGAAATCGTGATTCCTAACTACGATCCTAATTTGGAGTTTATTGGAGATGGAGCACTAGAGAATCAAGAGAAAGTGAACTACATAGGAGGAAACTATGGGAACCGAGGCTACAACAACAATTTTTGGCCTAACCCAATCCTTTCCTACCGAAGCAACAATGTGGAGAACCCTCAAGATCAAGTCTACCCTAAGCAGAGCTACAACCAACAAAACTATAATCAAGGATCCCAATATCCTCCTAAGCAACCGTTCTACCCTAGGGGAGTATACCAAACCAAGCAGTCGTTCGTATTTCCTTCAACCAAACAACCGATAAACCCGGATTCGAAGCTTGAAGAACTCAAGAAAGACTTGTTAGAAGCTATAACCCAAACTAGGAAGGAGTTATCTCAAAGGATGGATGGCGTGTATAATGACCTCAACAACAAGTACGAGTCCCTTACTACCCACATTTCAAAAACAGAGACCCAACTCAATCAAGTCACTGAGTCCGCTCAAAGACAAGGTAAGGAGAAAAGAGAAACGTTTGCGAACATGGTGTCTATTAAGGAGGAAGAGCTCGTGGATGCACCTAACCCACTTGAAGACAAGGCTATAGTAGCTTTGAAACCAATGGAGAAACGCCGTCCGATGAATGAAGAAGAGCGTACAAGAGAAGAATGAGAAACGTCTCTTTAGAAAAGGTCGACAATCCAGGAAAGTTTTCTATACCATGCTTTATTAATGGAATAGATGTCTACGATTGCATATGTGACACCGGAGCTAGTGTCAATGTGATGTCCTTAGCCGTGGCAAAGGAGCTAGGGTTCTCTAGTTTCGAAACTTCCAAGGTATGCATTTTATATGCGGATCTATCATCTTCTACACCTTTTGGAGTTCTAGAGAATGTCATGTTAAGAGTTGGAGAAAGAGATGTCCCAACTGATTTTCAAGTCCTAAAAATGAAGACCGGAAGGATGAAGCCATTGATACTCGGCCTATCATTCTTAGCAACCACCAGAGCCGTCATCGATTTTCCAAACCGAATAATTTGTCTTCCTAAAATCGACAAGCAACTCGTCTTTCATGCGATGATGTTGCTAGCGTGCCTAACTTGGTGGGAATGAGGATTACTAGACAAAGAATTGACCCCGGAGATGCTACGAAAAGGAAGCCGAAGATCGTGAGGGGAAAGCCCCTCGTTATGATCATTAAGAAACCGGCTAAAGAGGAGCAAGAAGGAGTCTCCAAAAGTATTAACTCAATAGTTATAACTATGGAGATTTCTAAAGCGAACAAGGAAGAAGGACGAAGATATAGACTCTCCGACGAACCAGCCGCGATAATCAAGATCTTCATAACGAAGGAAAGCGAGACAAATGATGCAGAATCTTTTCAAAGGAAGCTTGGGAACACTTTGAAACTCTTCCCCATGAGCATCATCATCAACTTGGACGATGGAGATCCCGCAAAAGCAACCAAACAAGTCGAGAATTCAGCGATTAAGGAAGCTAAGGGAACCACAATTCCTTTAGTGGATTCATCAAAAGTCTAAAACCGACAAAGGAGTCGAGCTAATTGACTTAAAACAAGCGCTTTGTGGGAGGCAACCCACATTTTTAATTTTATTTATGCTTAAACTAGTTTTTAATTATCATTTCTAAGTTTTTAAAGTTTTTAAACCCTACTAATATTTTTATTCTTGGTTTTTACAAAATTTTCTTTAAAAAATAACAAAATTAAAAAAATAACTTTTTAGTGTCGGACCGGACCAGACACCGGACCGATGCACCGGTCACGAGATCCGTGCCCGAGACCGATCCGCAGGACGAAGAAACACCCAGACCCTGGACGCTCCCCCCGAACCGCGTCTCTGTCCGGTGCGAGCGCTCCATCCGTCCCGCGCGAGCGTCCCGTGAGTGCCAGACCCCGGACACGCGGTTTTGTCTAGGGCCAAGAGGATTCCTTCCCGCGTCCGCGCCTTAGAGCGTCCCATCCCGCGTCTCGCACAGCGACCGCAACCCGACCGTCCCGCACGCCGATCCAACCATGGCTCGAGCCAAGGTAAGTCCGGTCCGGGTAAGTTTTTATTTCCGGTTCAATTTAAATTTTAAACCGATTTAAACCGGATTTAAACCAAAAACAACATAAAATTGGGATTTTTAAAGGTTTTAAGGATTCTTTTGTCTCATAATTTTGAAACATCATCACCTATCTTTCTCTTACAAGTGTTCAAAGCTCAAGAACCCTAAAAACCCAATTTTGGGGTTTTTGCTTAAAACACAAAAATTTGACTAAAAATTGATTATGATTTTGATTCCCACCCTCATTATCTACAAAACCAAGTGATTCAATGGAGGACAAGCCTATCACGAGAAGGTCTAGTAGAATTGCAAAACCATGTGAGAAGCCGGAAATCATTGGAGAACGAGAGCCTCAAGCTCCACGTCGATCGCGTTTAAGGAAATCTATGAAATCGAGAAAGAAAAATGGAAAGGAAATTTTGAGGGAGGAGGATGAAGAAATGGAATATCACCTTAGAGAAGAAGAAGATGAGGATACGAGAGAGCCAATGAGATTTGTAGAAGTCACACAAACTATTGTGCCAAAACCGGTTCCTCCACCCAAGAAACCAAAATAAGAGAAGAAAAAGTTGAATACCGGTGAATCTTCAAGAACTAGCATTGTCATGAAGACCGTTGGACCCGATATCCAAGCCAATGTAGACTATCACACGCACCTCAACCGATTCGTCATTCCTCCAACACCTACGATCGATTCCGAAACTCTTGACTTACTCGGAATTAGAAAAGATGTGGAGTGGTACCTTGAAGAACTCGGTTTGACGAAGTTTGTATCAATGATGAGCCCGACTTACGCGGAGATAAGTAGGGAGTTTCTTTCGACCGTGTCATTGGAATATCCGAGGGGAAAGAATACGATAGCTAAGGAAGGAGTCTTAAGGTTCACGGTTAGAGGTATGACATACACTTTGACTATCGAAGACATTTGTGATATCTTTGGATTTGAATGCGTTGAGAGAACAAAGTTTACGACTAGAGATACGCACTACAACGAATGGATGAGGTTTGCTAATGAGAGACTCACTCCGGGAATCTCAAAGGCGGCCAAGATCACTCATCCGGCGATTCGTTACGTGCACGCACTCATCAGACAACTTCTTTATAGTAAAAAGGAGCAAAGGAATGGTGAAACTCGATGAGTTCTTCTTGCTAATCGGACCATTTGTAGAGGATTCGGAGAAGGCTAATCTCGGTTCTCTATTGGCTAAACAATTGGTCATGGTTAAGCATGAAGCAACAAAGGAGAGACTAGTAAAGGAACCACCGTGTAACTTTGGAAGCGTAATCACCATACTTTTGGATGCTTGTGGATTCGACTTAAACGAAGAACGTCACTTAACCGGAGAAAGCAAGATTGATCTTTTGGCGCTCCAAAGGAAACATTTTCTCTGCGGATGGTACGATAAATCGGAAATCTTTGGTTACCTCTTCACACCACCTTACTCGGAAGAAGAAAAGTGTGTCTTTTATCCCTACAAGGACTTACCGGACTTGAGTGATGGAATGCCATACTTCAATCCTCCACACAGTCAATGGTACCCGCGTATCCCCGGTTGTCCTCTTGTGAGAGTTTCACTTTTCTACACCGCACAAGCTCTTGTGCATAGCAAGGAGAAAGCGCTTCAAGAGCGTGTAGCTGCTGCCACCCAACCATCTACCTCCAAGCCAAGCCGAAACCGCACCTCCATGACCGAAAACAACAATGATTCAACCGAATGGTTCATGACTAGCTTACGCGAAGAAACGGAGAAGAGAAAGGAGCTTGAAGCTAAAATATCCAAGCAAGGCAAGTTGATTTCTACACTTGTTAAAGTGGTTAAGAAGAATGTCCCTCAATTCTTCAAGCGCTCAACTAAGAACCGTACCAAGACTTCTACCGATTACGAGTTAGGTAGTTTGTCACTTCTTTCGGGTTTTGATCGCGACGAAGACGGTGAGGATGATGTCACTAGCCACCACTACAACCTAGAGACTCACGGCCAGCCTACTACGGAAGCTCATTCCGGCGACACGGAGATCGTCTACCTCGATTCCGGCGGTGAACATATGCCCGCCGATGTTCCGGACACTCCGGAGTCCCTTTTACCTACCTTTTGAGCCAGGTGTTTCGACCACTATCCCTCTATCCCTATTTCATTTTTATTTTTATTTTTATTGTGTCGATCCTTCCCATTTGTCACTTATTTTCACTCTGGGACGGTGTGAATTAAGTCTGGGGGATTAATCGTACTAATGTCATTTTCTTTTTATTTTTCTTTTCTTTTCTTATGATTTTTATTCGGATTTTTATCGAGTCAAAACACTATGTTTTGGAGCATAAACATTTTCAGGATTGTATGCTTAGATGTTATGATTCAGTGATTTATCACCAGATGAGTTCAGGAAATCCGATTCAGAAACCTTCATGACCGGACTCGCCCCATCCCCATACGGTTTTGCCTCGCCAATACTAATCTGATTTTAACTCTATTTACATTAACCATCTCATTGTTTCTTGTTAAGGAGTTAAACCTGGAAACATAATATACGTTCAAGACACTTCTACCCTTCTTTTTACCCCTTTCAGTGTCTTGAACGGCCAACTCATTTTTAGTTGGTACCCTACCTAAGCCCTTAACCTTTCCTTCAGACCACTTGCACTTCTTTTGCTATGTCCACTATGCAGATATGTGTAAAAACGTCGGAGAGAAAAGGGTCGACGCAATTTTCCAATCACTAGAAGATGCGAAGACCAATACTAGAAGGAAGGAGTACAACAATGAATTAACAGAAGAATTTACAGAGAGTTTGGCCGATCCTTGAAAGCTTATATCATGGTAAAATCTCGTGCCTTACTTGACTCATATCTTTATGAATCCATTTCACTCTCTAAAAAAAAAAAAAAAAAAAAAATGGAATCCAAAGAGTCTTAAGGCTAGACAATACCCAAGGATGATTCAAGATACAATGGAGAGAAGAGTGGAAGAGTATTTAAGGAAGATTCCCGGAGAAAAGTTTAAGTCTGGGGGAAAGGTTAAGGGCTGTTCTCTCTTGTGATTTTGCATAATGTCGCGCAACCCGGAGAAAATGGTAACCCTAAACACTTTTAGCCTCACCCACTAAACTAGCCTTTCCTATACCGAGCCGTTTATCTAACGATTCCTTAATAAGAAACTCCACACTTAGAGTCAATTGAAAGTGCGGTTGAAACTTGGTGAGATTTTTTATTTGAGAATGGAACAGGCTGCGAAAGTTATGAATGTGAATGAAGGAGTCGCCCTCGGACCGATCGCGAATCATAGCATCGACGTTATGTTTATCAAAAATTGTAAGTCTCCCGTATTTTCAAACCTCTTTTCTATTCTTGTATTTTGCTTGAGGACAAGCAAGGTTTAAGTCTGGGGGAGTTGATATACTCTACATTTTACCTATTTTACTATCTATTTTAAAGTATTTTCAAAGCATTTCAATAAGGTTTTACACCAAAGAGGTAGTTTTTCCTTGTATTTCTAGTTTTAGGTTGTTAATAGGGAAAATCATCTAAAAGGAACAAAAAGAGCCCAAAGCGGTGTATTCCTAGCTACAGCAAGTTTATCAAGCCAAAGACTTAGTCCAAGCCATTAATTTCACAAGATATCACATTCTACCAAGATGGACAGAATCAAAGCACCCGAAGTTCTGCTACGGACGGATGACCAAATCTACTTGGAAATCAATTAATGACGGCAACATTTCAAGATCTTTGAGTCAGCTTTCTAATGAAGTTAGAATTATCTTATTTGGAGTTGTGAGATAGAAGATATACTAGATCTACTGAAGACATGTAAAACTGCCTCGAAGATGAAGAAGGCGCGGAAAGGAGTCAAACGTTGATGGACCTTAAGGACAATGTTCCTGACCATTATTAGCCCAATTTGAAGACCTTTTAAAGCCCACCACTTTCCTTGGAGAGGAGGTCGGTTGGAGTTATCAAGATAAGGCAGTTTCGACCGAAAAGATCATTTTGCCCATGGAGAACTCTAGGAGACCCTAGCACTATAAATACTTGTTTTTAGCCTCTTGATTAGGATGTGCCAAAATAATAAACACTTTTACCTATAGAGAACAGCAGCCACGCCTCCATTGGAGGAGCTTGAAGATAGATCTAAGTTTTAGGAGCTTTGGTGGATGATCTCGCTTTGTACCTCGTTATAGAGAAGAATCTTCTTATCCCTACTCTTTTAATAAAGTTTATCATCATGTTTTCTTTAATATCTTGCTGTTTTTCGTGCACCATGTCCGAGTAGTTCATTAGTTAGGTTTTAGGTATTCAAAGAGTTTCATAATTCGATGATTGGTTGATGATTGTCTAGAGAAATTATAGTATCTTCATCTTTACTTGTACTCAATGCATAGTTGCTTTACCGCGCATTTAACGGCTTGAAATTAGGATTTTATAGATTCCAAAAGCTTTTATATTATCCAGAACTAGTATTTGATGAGCCAAGCGTCTTAACAATATCATAACCCATACTTTTATTGCGTGTTTTCTCCTTGTAATAACCGTGCGAAAGTCGAGTGTATTAGGGAGAATTAACATAGTGACCGGAGCTACGAAAGTGGAATAGTTATACAACAATGTTATGAGTCCTAGATGGCGCGTAAATCCCAAGTCCCTAGATTATCGTTGCATGATTCTCTGCGAATTACCTAAGTCTTAACGCTTTTTACCTTATTGTTTTTGACCTTATTCACAATCACCCAAACGAATTTATTTTGTTCTAGCTCTATTTTAATCATTATAGTTCGTAGTGTGGTTAACAAGTCCTCGTGGATTCGATCCCTAATCTATACTAATTGTGATTGTTGTGCACTTGCAGGTAGTTGGATTAAGTGGTAAAACTTAATTCTCACACGCATCACATCCAAAAAGATCGCTTGATGTCTTCCTACAGCCTCTTATCCAGGAACTAAAGCAGTTGTGGCATGTTGGTGTACGCACATTTGATTTGTCGAGCCGTAAGAACTTCTACATAAAGGTTGTCCTCATGTGGACGATAAGCAACTTTCCGGCGTAGGGTATGCTATCTGGATGGACAACGCACGAAAAGTTATCATGTCCTTATTGTTTAGATAAGACCGAATAATTTCAATTGTCAGCGGGAGGGAAAGCTTGCTGGGTTGACTGCCATCGTCGTTTTCTTCCAAGGGATCATCTTTATAGAAAGAGTAGGACGTTATTTCGAAATCGAGTTGTTAAAACCTCCCCCTTGGTTTACCTCTCAGGTGATGAGTTGGAAGAACAAATGGATGGATATGGTGCGGAAGAAACTGTAAAAGTTGGAGGTAATTGGCAAAGTAATCCAGCAAATATGCCTGTTGGGTATGGGGTATACCATAACTGGCATAAGAAAAGTATATTTTGGGAATTGCCTTACTTGAAGGAGCATCTGCTGAGGAACAACTTGGATGTCATGCATGTGGAGAAATTCTTTTTCGAGAATATTATACACACATTGTTGAATGTTGCAGGGAAAACGAAAGACAACCGGAAATCTCGTCTGGATCTTGCGGCTTTATGCATAAGGCCAGAGTTACATCTAACAGGAGATGGTAATGCACCTATTCCCAGTTTCCAACTATCACATGATGCGAAGAATGCTTTGATTAACTGGGTTAAGGAGTGGGTGAAGTTCCCTGATGGCTACGTGTCAACCTTTTCAAGGTGTGTTGAGCAAGGGGGGAAATTTTCTAGGATAAAGAGCCACGATTTTCATGTGTTCATGCAGCGACTACTCCCTTTTACCTTTCAAGAGCTTTTACCGCAAGATGTACACGAGGCAATTGCAGGTGTTACGTTTATCTATGGTTACTTCGGACCGGATTGGCGTTTTAGGTATTGGAGCATTTTTCAGAGACTTATGTGCCAGAACCTTAATGAAGGACGAAATCTCGAAGTTGAATTCAGAAATTCCACTCACTATTTGCAACTTATAGAAGATATTTCCACCTTCCTTTTTTGATGTGATGGAACATTTGGTTGTACACTTACCACATGAGTTAGATTTGGGTGGTCCAGTCCAATTTCGATGGATGTACCCCTTCGAAAGGTTCTTCAAACATGTGAAGATGAAGGCGAAAAATCTCGCAAGAGTAGAGGGATCAATCATTGCTGGAAGTTTGACAGATAAGACATGAAACTTCCCTACTTACTACTTTAGCCAAACTGTGAAAACTAAGAAAACCCGTCGTAGACGATACGACGATGGTGGGGTTGGCCGAACATATCACTTGGACGGTGTACCAGATGTTTTCTGTGATGTAGGTCGGATGGGTGGAATCGTGAAGGAATCAACGTGGTGTGATTTCAAGCATATGCAAGCTGCTCATACGTATATAATGCTAAATTGTAACTATTTTCAGCCATATGAGAGGTATATATATATATATGTATATATATATACATATTTATATATATATATATATTAATTGAAAATATATATACCACTAATTAACGGGTGTACAGAATGTTAGAAGGATAAATAAGAGAAGTATTTCGGGACTAAATGATGAAGAAGTTCAATTTTACCTAGAACGTGATTTTGCTGGCTGGATGCGGGAGAAGGTAAGAACCATGCATGAGTTATATTAGTATTACATATATATATATACTAATTATTTCAATTTGACAATAGGTGGCGAAGAAATCTCGACAAAGTTGGCCTTTATGGGTACATGAGTTTGTTTTGGGGCTCATTGCAAGCATAAAAACGAGTAAGATATATTGTACTCGCGGCTTTATTTTTCACACATTTCAACATGGACAAAATAAAGCCACTGCAAATTATGGTATTCATGTCCCCAGCGATACAAACTTCTATGGTATTTTGAAAGAAATCATTGAGATCGAGTATGCTGGTGTGTTGAACTTGAAAAGTGTATTATTTCGTTGTGATTGGTTTGATTCATCCAATGGTCTTGGGGTTAGAACCAGCAAATTTGGAGTTGTTGATGTAAAAGGAAATAGGAGCTACACTGACAAGTTTGAGCCATTTGTTTTAGCATCCCAAGCAGAGCAAGTACTCTTCATTCCTTACCCTCGTACTCGTGGACAACGAGATCAAGATTGGCTATCTGTGATTAAAGTTAACCCAAGGGGTCGAATTGTCGAGGGCTTAGCAGCTGATGCTGATGATGATCAACCCCCAGTGCAACCTGCAAGAAACGAAGAAGTGTCGATCCCTACAGAGGTAACCACCGATTTGACAAGAATTGACCCACTTCATAGTGGTCTTGATGTGATATTCGAGGATTCAGAAGGAAACGAAGATGAGTTTGATGAAGACGAAGAGGAAGATGAGGACGACGATGATGACGAAGATGGCGGAGTAGAACGTTATGTTTCTGATCATGATGAAGATGATTAATAAATTTAATATTAATTATGTGTATATATTAAGTATGTATTTTCGAGTGTGGTGTAAAAATTAATTTTTTAAAAAAAGATATCAAAGAGGCCGCCCTAATTGATATATAAAATTATTTGCATCAATGTCCCAGTAATAAGAATAATTAAAAAATACTAAGGTTTAGGGTATAAGAATTTGCTACGTTTTTGCGAGGGAACCGTCGCAATTACGTCGCAAATGTTCAGAATTGTGACGGAATTGCGACAGATCCCTTGCAAAACCGTAGCAAATTCGTATACCCTAAACCCTAACCAATACATTATTTATCTCGTTTAAATAGGCCCTTCTTCGAATATAAAAACACATCATAGAGGCCCTAATTGATATATTAAATTATTTGCATCAATGTCCAAGTAATAAGAATAAGTAAAAAACACTAAGGCTTAGGGTATAGGCATTTGATACGTTTTTGCGAGGGATCCGTCGCAAATCCATCGCAATTCTGAACATTTGCGACGGATCCCTCGTAAAACCGTAGCAAATTCCCTAACCAATACATTATTTATCCCGTTTAAATAGGCCCTTCTTCGAATATAAAAACATATCATAGATGCCCTAATTGATATATAAAGTTATTGGCATCAATGTCCAAGTAATAAGAATAAGTAAAAAAACATTAAGGTTTAGGGTATAGACATTTGCTACGTTTTTGCAAGGGATCCGTCACAAATGGTCAGAATTGCAACGGATTTGCGACAGATCCCTCGCAAAAACGTAGCAAATTCCTATACCCTAAACCCTAACCAATACATTATTTATCCGTTTAAATAGGCCCTTCTTCGAATATAAATGTATGAGTCGTCTAATAAATAACAATCCCTCTATAATTATTCAAATAAAAAACTTATCAAAACATTATCGAAAACATATATAACGAAGTATCACATACATGCACTTATACTAAGAATATGATCAATCTATCATTTTTGCCGATTTTACGAAGAACTTCAATTAGTAGACTAACTTTGCTTCATACATGCACTAAGGACCTAAACAAGTGTATATTTACCTTTTATGAATCGTAATTTTGGTCTAAAACATCCAAACCCCTAAGTATACACTAAACCTCATTTGCGTGGGATTTGCGACGAACACGTAGCAATTTATTATTTGCGAGGTATTTGCAACGATTTCGTCGCAAATCCGTTGCTAAATTTGCTACACTTTTGCGATCAAAATTATGGTCAACCCTATTAATTGATCGTACATTCACCTTGGGATTTACAGTTTGCGATGGGTTTTTTAATATTTGCGAAGCATTTGTGACGCTTCCTGCGCGGGAAACGAAAAGTTGTGGCGGCAAACATGCATTAGGTGAAATATTCGGCCCACTTTGCGACCGAATTGCGACGGAATTGCGAGGGAAAGTTTTCCCTATATATGCAATTCCAATCCCTCGCTCATTCCTCACATCTCTCTTCTCTCTCTAAAAAAAACGTTTCTCTCTCTAACAAAAAGTTCTCTCGACCTTCCAAATTATTCCCGACCTTATAAGGTAATTCTCAAAAAAATTCTTTTCTTTTATAAATTTAAAATTTTTCTTTCGTATATAATTTATTAGTTAATTGTGGTTTGTAGGAGAATGGTTAGGAATAATTAATTAGGAATCAAATTGTACTTGAGAATTGAGGATTAACTAATATTGCTATTTTTATTTATATTATAATAGTTAAAATTGTTAATTTACTAATTTTGTTAAATTATTTTGATGTTTAATGTTATAATTCATTAATGTTGATTAGGTCAATTTAATGTTATCACTAAAATTGTTAAAACCAATATTAGATTACATATTTTTTTAATATGCTATTACTAATTTCAAAAATTATAAAATTTATTTAGATGGAGGAAAATGAGTATAGCCAGTTCTTACAGACCGGTGCTGGTCGTGGTAGAGGTCATTCACGACCAGGACAGCGTACACATCCCACGGACGCCTTTGCTTCCGCCTCTGGTTCTAGGATTCCTGAGTTACAGCCGACGCCAACTCCCGAGGCAAACCCTGGACCAGTTCCTTCATGGGATGACATGACCTTGGGGCAGCTTCTCGTTAGTTCCGGACGGCAGCTTCTCGTTATTTCGTCGCAAATCTGCGGTGAACAGTATATGTCGCCATACCGTTGCAAATATTAAAGTCGCAAAATCGTCGCTATATATATTTGAAACGATTTTGAGACGATTTTTGGTTTGCGACGAGCTTGTTGCGACAAACGAAAAATTGTCGCAAATTCGTCGCAAATAGCCATTTGCTACGAATTTGCGACGAAAATCGCCCTCGCAAATGGGGGTGTTTTCTTGTAGTACACGATATCTACAAAAGCTTATTTGGAGATTTAGGTTCTAGAATGTTAAAAATTAGAGTAGGGAAGATGAATCTCGGATATGTTTAGGGTAGTATAAGTGTGGGTCGGGTTTTTCGGTTACCTAGCCAATTTTCGGGTTAAGCCGAAACCGAAACCGAAATCGAAACCCTGAATATAATAGCTAACTGAATCCGATCCAAACCCGATTTTTTCAGTTCGGTTTCAGGTTCTGTTTTTGGGTTCGGGTAAAATGCCCAGCCCTATCCAAGCCTTAAACCTACGCTTCCATTAACCTTTTTATGTTATCAATGATATTTGATTAGACGTTTATTATTGTCACTTTATAACTTTATATAATCGCAGATGATAAGATTTTTTTTTCTATCTCAAAAGACAAATGACCTGGAAATGGCCAGGGAAGGGATCAGTGCATGTCCACTGGGATCAAACTTGCAAAGTTAATATGCATTAGCATTAGAACGAGCAGAAAAAAATAATACTAATAATGAGGATATCTTTTCGAGTGCAAAAAATATTAATACTAAAGTCGATCCACGAGGAGGCGACAAAGAATATTTATAGAAAAGTGTTGTAATATTTATAAGTTCATTTAGTTATATGCCCAAACAGATCAATTGGATATACTACAAAACTATTTAATCATTCTTATCTGCATGGATTTGTCTTTCAACTTATCAACACTAGTCCGGGACCTGGTGGTCAAATGGTAAAGAGATGGATTTGGGACGCCAACACATTTCAAGTTTGATCTATATGTTGCCCGAAACAAAACATTCATTGGATTCGACATCCACACAAATATAGACATTTGCTTTCGGTCTATTACTATATTCGGAGAAAGGATCTATCCGTGAATTGCACATTTTTAGAGATTAGTTTGACCTCCTCCATAAATTTAGGATTGGTTCTGAATAATCAAAAAGAAAAAAAAACTTATATCAACACTATACAGTCTTTACTTGTGATTTTGATTCTTATTTTACACTAAGTTATTTAGCGAGAATGATAAGAGAACTACAAACTCACTTGTTTATAAAGTTAACAATTTAATTATTAAACGAAATAATTCTTGTACTATATAAATCAAAGTCGAGATATATAACCCAACAAAATGTTAGCGAACACATAACATGAAGAAATGGTTTAATTGGTCGGAATGTTCACACAGTAAAAGAATCTTATGCTGTTTTGTCTATGAACAGAATATGCAAATTTATACAGATATACAAGTTTAAAGAGAAAAAAAAGACGACGTTATTGCCTATTGGGTGGGGAAAATTTTATTAAAAGCAAGAGAAGAATCATTGGGAGAAAAATCACTTCTCGTTCTCGAAATTTTTTTCTTGAAAATGTTACTTGTATAGGTCACTCGTCTCCCGGAGACTATATATTATAATGTGAGGGATGCAAACGTCTTTCACCTTCTAGAGGACCAAACTCCTATCCACAGCGCCCATGGCTATACTCGAAAAACACTTCAAAATCTATATGACATGAGATCAGGGCCGGCTAAGACCATGGGCGGCCTGTGCATCTGAACAGGGTCCCACAGTGAGAGCCACAAATTCAGCTAAAAATTGTTTGCAAAAAGGGCCTTAAATGTTTGAAACGTTTGCAAAAGAGGCCCTATATTTAGAAAATATTTTAGAAAAAGTCCAAAATTGTTGAAATTTTTTTTATAGGCACAAGGCCCAATAAAAAGTTGAACCGGGCCTGCATGAGATATACGACTCCCGTCGGCAGGGCCGTGCCTATTGAATAATAAAAAATGCATTTGCCTTGGGGTCTGAGAGAATATATAAATTTTGGAGTCTTTAGATTGCAATTATTAATCGTAGTCTAGTGGTTTTATAAATTTATGTTACACCCACGCCACCTTCCACATCATGAGTTCGAATCTTAGTTTCTTTACTTAAGATTGTGTTTTTTTTTAGTTTTATTATTTGTTTTTCTTTTTTAGTTTTATTGTTTGTTTAGTGCTCATATAATATTTATAAATCATCTTTATATGTGTTTTTACCTGTCTCTTAGTTTTTTTTGGTTTGTTAAAAAAAAATAGAAGATGTATCATTACATGTTTTTTTTTTGTGTTTTACCTTTCTTTTAGTTTGTTTAAAAACAAAAATTTCAAACAAATGCATTGCACATATATTGTAAAAAACTTGAAAATCTATATGGATTTGTTTGAATTAGTTTCTTTACTTAAGGTTGTGTTTTTTTTTAGTTTTATTATTTGTTTTTCTTTTTTAGTTTTATTGTTTGTTTAGTGCTCATATAATATTTATAAATCATCTTTATATGTGTTTTTACCTGTCTCTTAGTTTTTTTTGGTTTGTTAAAAAAAAAATAGAAGATGTATCATTACATGTTTTTTTTTTGTGTTTTACCTTTCTTTTAGTTTGTTAAAAAACAAAAATTTCAAACAAATGCATTGCACATATATTGTAAAAAACTTGAAAATCTGTATGGATTTGTTTGAATTAGTTTCTTTACTTAAGGTTGTGTTTTTTTTTAGTTTTATTATTTGTTTTTCTTTTTTAGTTTTATTGTTTGTTTAGTGCTCATATAATATTTATAAATCATCTTTATATGTGTTTTTACCTGTCTCTTAGTTTTTTTTGGTTTGTTAAAAAAAAAAAATAGAAGATGTATCATTACATGTTTTTTTTTTGTGTTTTACCTTTCTTTTAGTTTGTTAAAAAACAAAAATTTCAAACAAATGCATTGCACATATATTGTAAAAAACTTGAAAATCTGTGTGGATTTGTTTGAATTAATGATGAGTGTGCTCAAAATATTATATGAATGATTTCTTTTTTTTCGTTAACGTTTAAACTTTATTTTGTTGATTTAAAACTTTATTAATCAGTGTTTAAAATTAAGGATAAAATCATATTGACAAGGGCCTATTTTATAAATCCGCTTCGGGCCTCAAGAAGTCTGGGCACGGCACTGCGCATCGGAGGATTTGAATCCGACCTCATCACATGTATTTTATTACTAGATGACTCCCCGCGTAATATGCGGATTAAAATTTTTAAATTTTAGTAAATTAGAAAACATATATAAAAATAATAAAGAAACAACTAATTAAATTCTTTACCTTAAGCATAATTGTTTGATGTATTTAAATAAATTATTTTAAGAAACCAAATAGTATTGTTTGGAAAAAAATATGTGATTTAAAAAGAGAGCTGATGTGTACCATTTAGTATTTATAGAAGTAGATTTTTAGGTTTCATATATCTATATGGAAAACAAAATCTTTATTCACATATATGCTTTAATCAATTTATATATGTTTTTCCATAAAGAGATTGTTATATTCGGTTAAATTGTTTTTTATTAAGTTCTGGTTTAATAAATTATTGGTTTTCGATTGTGACTATGGAAATGCACGATTGTGAACCTCTTCAAATTGAAAGTTTAAAATAATTGTTGGTTTCTTATCATTTGATTCATATGGAAATGAACGATTGTTTGGAACTTATTAGAAGACATATTATTTGGTGCTATCTAATCAATTATTGATTGAAGCTAAATTTACTCTCAAAGAAAAACAATCATATTAAAAGATTTGTTTTCCATTCTCGACCAAAAAAAAAAGATTTGTTTTTCAATCAATTTTCTAAACACAGAACATACGTTCGAGATCTTAATTATATTGGTGTGAGAGGTTAGGTTAAATGGATTTATGAAATTAGCCCAATAATATATTAGAGTTGTGAAATAGATTTGTGAAATTAGCCCAATAATATTCATCTGAGATTTGGCTCACTATAACTTTCATTTTTGCCATGTCACATTTAAGAGGATGTCAAGTCATATTTAATTTGTGAGTGTGACATGTAGGATTCTTCTGGAGAATCACTTTTCTAATAATATATAGAAGATTATTTATAAAATATATAATTTTCTGTTTTTTTTTAAAAAATTTTTCAACCCAAACATTATTTATTTCAAAACAAAATAGTATATATCTAAATGATTAGATCTAATTAATATCTAATTAATTATTTATATGATTATATTACGATTAGATCAAATATATTACGATTATAAATATATGTAATAGACTATCTGATAACTAAGTATTAAAAAGCAAATAGTATACAACAACTATTTTTATTTTGAAAAAATTTGAGTGTCATTTATTTTTTTAAATTCTCTCTAGTTTTATAAAAATTTAAAACATGCTATAACTAAAATATTAAGAGATTTTTCCTCTTCCTTCTAATAAATTTTTTGATAACTTTGATTTACTTTAATATTTTATCTACATTTTATGTTGAATATTTTGTCTCTTGTAATATTATTGAAAAAAACTAGAAAAAGCCGAAACCAAACCAAATCGAATACAAATGGTTTTTATATGGTTTGAGTTTTTGTAAAACCGAAATACTAAAAATCCAATCAAATCGAAATGTATTTGAATCAAAATATAAATAGTTTTTGTATGGTTTTGAATTTTTAAAAATTCAAAACGCCGAAATAAACTAAAACAACTAGGTTTTTTTTTTTTTAACCTAATAATTTCTACCGCGGAAAACAATAAATCAATAATCCAGATAACCAAACCAATAACTCCATGAAATAAATAACCAAATATCCAAAATAATTTAAACATCCAAATTCAGGAATAAACTGAACTAGCAACCTAACAAACGGTTCGCTAGACTAAACAACAACATAAACCCTATCATCCTCTCCTTAAGCCTCGATTCCGTGATCGGAATTCCGACGGATTTACCCTAATTTTTACCGCCTAAACACATCCATTTAATTAAATGAGCGGGAATTCAAAAAAAAAAAAAGGAATCCGTCGGAGTTCCGACGGAAAGCCTTTTTTAAAATAAAAAAATATATATTTCAGTTGGTTTTATAATAATGTTCTTCTGGTACTATAATTTATTGTATAGTTTTTTAAAAAAAGGCATGTGGGATTATATAATCCACAAGATGGAATCTTCCTTTTGCTCTGACATAACAAATGGTCGAATGTGCATGACCAAGCACTAAAAAATCATGTATTCATAGAAGGCAACAGTAACGTTAGTTTTCCGATGATGGAATTATTATAATCTTTTTTTTTGTTTGTTACACAGTTGTCCATTCAACAGAGACCGGTTTGCGATACTAAAATAATTTAGATACACCCAAAAGAATATGTCCCACGTAAACATATCTACATTCTCCGGACTATTTTGATATTTTCAGCTACTTCTTTTGGTCCTTCAAACAAGAAAATATTATTCAAGTTAAAAAAATTCCTTTTGACCAAAATTATATATACACATAAGGTCGCGCAATTGATAACATTACGAACAATCAAACGATATACTCCAATCTCATTTGGGATTTGAGACTTAAAAGTTGTAATTATATAATGAGGATATAGATATTGGCCTAAAACGATTCTGGATTCGTAAGAACTACTCAGTACTTTTGACTTCAATCTAGTAAACTTAGCTAAAGCCACATTTATAATATTGCCTTTTTGTATATTAAAAGTAAACGCATTTTGTTTAAATGGCATTTAGTTAGATATTATAAGTTATCAATTTATAGCTCAATTGCGTATTTTAGTGTTCCATAATCCATCAAAAGAAGTTAGATAGAGAAACAAACAAAAAAACATGGATAAAAAAAAAAGGAATCCGTCGGAAAGCCTTTTTTAAAATAAAAAAATAAAAAAATAAAAAAATAATAAATTCCGTCGGAAATTCCGACAGATTTCCAACGGATTCCTTTTTTTTTTTTTTTTTGAATTCTTCGCAATAGATTTCCGACGGAATTTATTTTTCCGTCGGAAAATGCCTTGTTTTCTTGTAGTGGGTGTTGATCGACACTCCAAATCAAAACCAAACCTCGCGAATAAAAAAAAGTGGTGTCGATCAACACTGCCACTAGGTGTCGATCGACACCTCTCGCAGAAACCTAGACCGAGTAAAAATCCTCACGAGACTCGGTCCCGTTTCATCGTACGAGACTGATCACGACAAAGCTACCACATATCACACAAAAAAACACAGGAACAACAATCATAACAATCACAATTCAATCATTCAATCTTCTAACAAACTAATCTCGTAACCGCGATCACGCACTCACTTTAAATATGGATTAAAAACGAAAAAAAAGAACGAACTAACGAAGAACGACGATGAACAGCGACGAACAAAGGATTCTCTTGCTGGAAAGCACATGAATCATAGCCTCTACGCTCCTACGAGCCACTCACACGAATCCACGACGAAGAACGGAGCTAACGAGCGAACAATCGATCGAATCACCAACAATCTCCCGAAACTCTCTCTTTCTCTACTCTTTTCTGCGTTTTCTCCTCCTCTCTGCGGCCACAAGTCTGCTAGAGACTTATAAATACGAGCCCTAGGTTTAACGCTTTTAAACTGAGCCAAACCGCGATTAAAAATTTAACCCCATCGGTCTGCATGGTGTCGATCGACACTCCCCTGTGGTGTCGATCGACACCCTTACCGAAATGCATATTTTCGGTTTGGGATGTTACATAAACTGTAATCAAACCACCCATCCCTAAATTCTCTTATCGATCGTGATTATAGCGCTTTTCAACGTAGTGCATCATATTTGGTCCTGCATTCTTAACTCTTTGAATTGGGTTGGTGTTCTATAAACATCAACGAATTCAATTGCGCTAATAGAAACGTTTCTACACAGTTAAGCTTGTCGCGGCCGTTTCACAAACGCTTTCGCGATTGCTTTATGTTGGGAGAAAGTGGATATGTTAAACGTTTGTGAACATTGAAACAACTATTAGGTTTTGATAATAGTTTATGATTTGTAATTCTAAACTGATTATCAAGACTACTATTTTGTTCTTCTATACAAAACGTTATCGATTTTAATTTGTCGTAAAATTAAATCGTTTGATACAAAAAAATTATGTGTTTTTCCGAGAAATGGAAAACGAAAATGTCAATGTCTCCAACGCTGGTGCTACAAACAAGATCATCACCAATGGGGCTGGAGTTGAAACAACTCAAATCCATAGCCTCTGATCTGTTTCTAACGGCTCAAATCTGTTTGACGGCTCAAATCCCAGCTGTGAATTTAGCTTGCTTCCTTCATGATAAGTTTGATAGAAGTGCATTCAAGATGTGGCAGAAGAAGATGTTCTTCTACCTAACGGTGCTCAAGCTAGAGAAGTTTACCCGTGAAGAGAAACGTATTCCCAACATATAACATTGATCCTCGGATGCTTGCGAGCGTCCATGATTGGGAACATGGTGACTTTCTTTGCAAAGGATACATCCACAGTCTTCTTATTAACCAACCATTCAACGTATACTGCAATGTTAAAACCTCTAACGAATTGTAAGATTTCTTAGAGAAGAGGTATCGGTCAGAACATGCTAGATCGCAAAAACATAGTATTGCACTGTTCGAAAACTACAAGATGGTGGACTCTCGCCCTTGGATGGAACAAGTCAAAGAGGTGCATAATCTCCTCCATGAGATAGATGCTAATGGCATGAGGCTATGTGACTTATCATGTCGCTTGCATGATAGAGAAGCTTCAGCCTGCAGGCTATTCAAACTTAAAAAAATACCTCAAGCTGAAGGGAGGTTGATGAGTTGAAAGACTTGATTATGACACGATTGATTCACCAAACTGGAGGCAGATTAAAATTGGTGTGCAGATTCACGAGCCCAAAGCGAATTTGGTAGAGCACCAAAACGCCAACAAGTAAGGAAATGGAAGAAGAAAGGGCGTCAAAACAAAGGTAAAAGGCATCAAGAATGATGTGGGACGTCGAAGCAGAAGTTACATGAAATTACCATAATTACGACATGCTGGGCCATAATTCTTATGAGTGTCGTAGTAAAAAAGATTCAAAAAATGAATGAAAAAAATTTGTGGAACGAAAATGAATCAAAAAGATTTTTTGGATACGATTTAAATTTTTCTGTTTTGTTGTTAAATGTTTATCCCCTGGAATCTTTAACTTATACTAGATAAGAGCCCGCGCAAACGCGCGGGTATTGTTTATTCCGATTATTATATCTTATAATTACTATTTTTCAAAATATTTTCACAAATAATTTGGTTACACATTAACAAATAAACTCATTTATTAGTGTCGATGGGGAAGGTAACTATCTATCAGCATGTGATCCACATAATGTAATAACTCTATTCTTCAAACGCAGTTTCAAGCAATTTAGGTTTAAACCTAATTTGGTTTAGAATATTCTAGTGTCTTATATATGCACCATTATCAACTATGTTAAAATATAAAACATAATAGCGCCCATGAAATATCGATATTTAGAGATTTGACTTACCATGTACAATGGTGGTTTCTTCCTCTTGTATAATGTCAAGAGTTTCCATGTCGAAGTGACACTCTTTTTCCTGTTACTGCATTAAAAGTTTGAAATTTAGAGTAAAAGAAGTGAACTCGACTCTGTACGTACTACTGGTTGTATCCTTTCAGATGAAAATGAATTTCTTCATATATTTCATACACTGCAAGAGTACAAAGATCTCTAAAACTATACAAGCTTATATTTTGATAATCATATCACATTATTCATGAAGAGTACAAAACTCATCATTTTTTTGGGGATCATTTCTAGAGTTGTTGTTGTAGGTGAAGTGCGGTGAGTAAACCATAATTTCACCATTGATAAATTAAATACAAAACTACTACTGCAAAGTAGGTTGATGAGATTTGATTATCAAATTGAACTCATTAGAATGACGGTAACTACTGGCTATGAAAGCTTAGCAGAAAACGATCACACATTGACCAAAGTTGGAGAGAAATATGAAATTAGTGGATTTGATAAAGAAAAAGACAATTTTTAATGGCTTGTCTTCTAAAAAGATCATGAGTGGTTTAAGATTAACTTTTACTTTTCATAGGGATAAATATCGATCTATAACTTCTTTCCTCTAATTTAGCTCATTCCTCTAACTTCCTAATGACTCGTTTTTTAAGAAGATCATGAGTCGTTCAAGATTAACTTTTACGTTTTCCGTGTTACATTTTAGCTCTTTCTTCTAAATTTCTATTGGTTATTACTCTCTTTTTTTTTTTGTCAAATGAGTTCTATACTAATCATCTCTTGTATTAAACTTTTCTCTGGGTAATAATATTCACATTTTATCTAAAAAAAAATGACAAAAGAGTAAGATAGTAGCATATCACATATTGTAAAAAATGTAAAGTAGAAAAACTGTTATAAATTATATAATCAACCGTTCATATGCTCAAGCCACCAATAATCCATTAATATGTTAGTAAGGAAAACAAAAATTGATATTAGGAAAAAGAAGGACTAACCTTGTCGAATAAAAGTAATGGTAATGATGTAAAGAAAGAGGTTCGAGGATCGAGGTTAAAGGAGATATAAAATAGTAATTATTTATATAACTCTTTGTTAGGGAGTGGAATCATGGTTAAAACGTAATTAGTGGTAAGAGAAGTACACGCATAACTCTTTTCTTAATGGGTGGAAGGGAATAGCATATTGGACAGACGAACACTTGATGATCTAAAGAAGAAGATTAGTCAATTGGATCTCATGGAAGTTTTATCATGTTCTATGAATCGACCACATGTTTCCTCTCTTCTAATTAGTTTCGCTTTGTGAATAATCTAAACATGTAAAACATCACATTCAAAATCGTATTTTTAATCGGTCAATTTTTTTACGCATCACTTATTCCTTTTTTAAAAAAAATTAATAGACATGTGTCAAAGAAATATAATCACTTATTCTTTTCATGGAGAATGTTAACCATCTTTTATATTTTAGATCTTGATATGTAGATTTAATAAATAATGATGCCAAAAAGTAAATAAGATGCGTAAATAGAATGGATCAAACAAACAAAATTAATAAAAATAATCACGGACAAAAGCAAGTGGTATGATCTTATAAAATTTATAATCAAGAAAATATTAAATAGCAATCTCATGTGGAGTGATTTGGTTCTTAGATGGAAACATATGTCATAATAAGTTTAATTATGCATGTGTCGACCATTATAAATATGAGTTGGATTATGAAGAAGATGAAATAAATGAAAAATGATGAAAGATTTTCAATTTTTTTATTTTAATAAAAAAGAAAATAATAAAGACATATTACTTCATAAATATAAAGAAGATGAAAATAAAATAATTATGAAAGACTTTTCAAATTTTTTGAAGTGTGGTTTTAAAATAAAAGAAAATAATAAAGATACATTAATTCTCAAAATGATGATGTGTCAACCTCATGGAGAGTGTTGGCCATCTATTATATAGTAGATAAGATAAATAAAACCATGATCAACTCGACATTTCTTTCTACTAATTTTTTCCATATTATTATAGTTTATAAATTATTCGTAGAAAACAAATAACTCGCTTTATTATACAAATCATAGATATTTTGGCATTATTTTTGATCATAGGTTAAACACAAAAAGATTAAGAGATTTTTCAAAATACTTAAAGTAATAGTTTTTTTTCTCTACAACCTCAAATCTCCACCCAAATACATTGAAAAAATCTGCAATGTTGAAACAATATACACAACCCTCTGCTATGCCTAAACAAACTGCATTTCACCAAAATTTCATAACTAAATTTTTTTTTTTCAATTAATCGATTTTTTCGCGGTTTTGCGATTCTAACACATATACATCTTCATAGATGACGTGATATGGAATGAAACTAGACGAAGACAACCTCAAATTTAGCACAAGGGTTGTGTTGAATGTGACTACTTAGACGAAGACAACCTTATATCTTATTTGATTCAATTTCGTTCCTCATTTTTTTCTTCATCTTTTGACATTCATATTATTATATAATTTATACATATTAATATTTAAAATTTGTAATTACTTACAATTCTTACAATGTGAAAACATTACATGTACATACACATATCGCATGTCTAACATATATACCCATATCTCATGTCTTACATATCGTACACATGTACATATACATATATATATATATATACACAACGTAGATAACTAACGTACATCATCATATGTGTGAGTGTGTACATATATACTTCATATGTATGTGCATGTATGTGTGTACGTATATACATCTATATAACTATTTACATGTATACATGCATATCTATATAATTATTTATGTCTGTACACATCATATGTTTATGCACATATATGTGTACATGTACGTATGTACATATATACATCTATATAGTTGTTTACGTGTACATGCATATCTATATAATGTACGTATGATATATATATATATACATCTATATTATTATGTATGTATACATGCATATTTATATAACTATTTACGTGTGTACACATCAAATGTATATGTACTTACTTGGGTACATATATACATTTATGTACTTACTTACATATACACGATGTATATGTACATGTATATGAGTACATATATACGGCATTTGTACCTAATTATATATATGTACGTGTATGTATATACATACAACGTAGTTTTAGTGATGTCTATATGCCATATTATAAATATTTTTAAAAATAAAATGCACAAAACATAATAAAAATGAGTATTGAAATGTAAACAAAAATAAACTATAATGGAAACTAAAATAAAATTTATTTTACTAAATTATTAAGGCCAATATAAAAAAAAGATGGAGTAACTAAATAAAAAAAACAAAAAAAAAAGAAACCAAACATATTGCAGAGAGAAAAAGAATACGATTTTAACGTGGTCAAAAAGAGTTTGTATGAGTTTAAGGATAGTATAATCATTTTTTGCTGTTAAAGTGCTATGAATACAAAACAAATGAAAAAATAACAAAAAAAAACATTGAGTTTTCTATTAAACTGTTATATGAGTCTATTATTTCTTAAAGCTATCTATACAAAATTCTTACAATTTTTATCCACCACTTTTCTAACGTTTATCGATAAATTGAATTTCCATTTCTTTTGTATATTATTGTTGACAATAAAAAGTGAAACAATCAGGCATTTTAAAATAAAACCCTAATAATTACTACTACGGAAAATAATAACTCAACCATCCAAATAAACAATCCAATAACTCCATGAAATAAATAACCAATATTCCAAAATAATTCAAATACTAAATTCAGGAATGCTCAAAGCTAGCAGCCTAAACAAACGGTTCGCTAAACAAAATAACAATACATAAGACCCTATCATCCTCTTCCTATGTCTCGATTCTGCGATCACACTTTGCCTTTAGCTGCAACACATGGAAATAAGAGTTGCGTGAGTATTATCACAAATACTCAGTGAAGCAGTCATCCCGTCTACCGGATACATAATAAGGGAATAAACTATCAATTTTACGCGATCAAACAACAATTAACAACAACTGAAAAAGACATTTAAAACAGGTGGTGTCGATCAACACTCTCACGTGGTGTCGATCGCCACTGCATTCTCGCACACGAGCGTCGCGATTAAAAAAAGTGGTGTCGATCGACACTACCACTAGGTGTCGATTGACACCTCTCGCAGAAACCCAAACCGAGTCAAATCCTCTCGCAGACTCGGTTCGTTTCCTCATACGAGATCAATCACGACTCAAAACCACACATTATCACTTAGAAACATCAAGGGAAACAATAAAAAAAACTCATTCAATCAACCGATATCCTAACATTCTAATCCCATATCCACAATCACGGGCTCACCTCGATTACGGATTGAAAATGGAACAAACGAGGAGAGTCACAAAATCAAACTCGGAAACGACACGAAAATACTGATTCCCTCTAACAAACGGGAAACAACACCACACGCTACCAAAACCTTGCTCTAAAGGCCACTAATCAAGCCTAAGAACAAGCCACACACACAATTCACTAGGAATTCTCTCTTCGACTCTTTCTCAACTTTTCTTTCTATCTAATATGGCCAAAACACGTTTGCACATATTTTATACGAGAGCCCTAGGGTTCAACCCTCAAACCGAGTTAAACCGCACAATTAAATCGAACCAAAACCGGTTCTGCAACAATGGTGTCGATCGACACCCCGTACTAAACTCGACAATTTGGTTTGGGGATGTTACAATTCTCCCCCACTAAATAGTATTCATCCTGGAATCCCACAAAACCGTCTATTAAAGACCCAAACTTGACCCAAAAGCGGTCAATACCACCCAAGATCCTAACACCCGATCTCCGAGGCTCTCGTCTAATCTCATGTTTATATGCCCGTTTTCTGACATTTATCACTCTTAACTCATTCCACACCCCTCTCACTCGCAGGACGCATCCTTTGAGCTATTGGTGTCATTTGCCCCATCCACTCTCAGGACGCATGAGCTCCGGGTACACAGGGGAACTAATCATCCCCTCGAGAGAACTAATCATCCCTCGATACTCATAATGGAAACTAATCATCCCAAAGAGTATACATGAGAACCAATCATCTCCACTGATGAACTAATCATCTTCACCGAAGAACTAATCATCTCCAGACAAAATAAATAAGTTATTCGGAGTCGCAACCCCTAGAGTAATAAACTCTAAAACGTTTATAAACATCTATCGACTAGAACTACCTCCCGTGGTCAAACTCGATACTCCTTAACCCGGAATATCTCAACAACAGGACCAAACACAGGCCCAAAAAACATAAAACATATAAGAACTAGCCATCTTATATACACCGATAAATAAGAAACTCCATCTTATAAATCTCAAAAAAGTATAACCATTACAACGAAACAAAAATACAACAAAAGCAACACATGCTAAAACGAAACTGAAACCACAAAGAGAAATAAAGCTCAAACGGCGACTTGCTTGTCGAACCACTTCCTGAACTTCAATTTCATATTTGCCTCGGGTTCCCAAATCTCCTCCTCGCAACCAGCACAATCCCACAAAACTCGCAACAGTGGATTCTTCTTCCGATGCAACTCCTTGACTCTCCTCTTGAGAATCCTCACTGGAACTGCCGGAACCATCAAATCAGGTTGTAGATCCTCAGGAATCTTAGCCACTAACTCCTCTGATTCATGTAGGCACTTCCTCAACATTGAAACATGGAATACCTTATGAAATGCCTTCGTAATCGAAGGTAACTCCAGCCGATAAGCAACAGGTCCAACCCGCTCCACTACCAGAAACAGACCCATAAACCACGGACTCAGCTTGTTCTCTGCTATTGATCTGTTAGGACCCCTCAACATCGCCATCATGAGATACACACGATCTCCCAGTACAAACTCAAGCTCTCGCCTCCGCTTATCCGCATAACTCTTTTACCTATCCTGAGCTTCCTTCATATTCAGTCTCACGACATGAACCTTCTCCGTCGTTTCCTGAACATAGGTAGCCCCATGAATACTCCGCTACCCCACTTGGGTCCAGCATAGGGGTGTCCTACATGGCCTCATATACAAAGCCTCAAAAGGAACCATCCCAACACTCGCCTGGAAACCGTTATTATTAGCAAACTCTATCACGCTCAAATGATCAACCCAATGACCACCCCAATCCAGTACGTACATCCGCATCAAATTCTCTAAAGTCTGAATCGTTCTATCTAACTGTCCATCAGTCTGCGGATAGTAAGCGGTACTCATGTGCACCTTAGTGCCCATCTTCCCCAGAAATGCTCCCCAAAACCCTTAAGCAGATCGCGGATCCTGGTCTGATACAATACTGGCTTGCACACCATGTAGCCTCACGACTTCTTTCACAAATTTCTTAGCCAAAACAGCTGCTCCGTCTCTCTTCTTAATGGCCAGAAAGTGTGCTGACTTAGTCAACCGGTCCACAATCACCGAGATAGCATCGAAGGTCAGCGAGTTAGGTAATCCCGCCATGAAATCCATCGTGATCATATCCCACTTCCACTCTGGAATGGGTAAACTCTTCAATAAACCACTCGGAACCTTACGCTCAGCCTTAACCAAAGAACATGTGTTGTACTTCGAAACCAAATCAGCCATATCTCTTTTCATCCTGACCCAGTAATAGTACCGCTTTAGATCACGATACATCTTAGTCGCTCAAGGATGAATCAAGAACTTGCTCGCATGAGTGTCTCGCTGAATCTCATGCCTCAACTCCTCTAACTTTGGTACACAAACCCGACCACGGACAAGAATTGTCCTATTCGAAGGGACCTACTCAGAACCCTTTGCGCAGGACGCATCAATCAAACTCTGATCACTCTTCTGAGCTAATCGAATCCTACTCAGAAGATCTGCCTTATCCGTCGCCTCTAAACCCAACGGCTCCTGCGAAATAGCACATAACCGCAAAGTGCCAATCTCGCTCACAAGCGCCTCGATATCCAGCTCCAGAGCTGAATCTACTCATCGACGACTCAAAGCATCTGCTACCTGGTTCACCTAGCAGGATGGTAAATGATATGCAACTCGTAATCTGCCAGCAGCTCTACCCAGCGCCTTTGTCTCACATTCAGCAATGACTAAGTGAAAATGTGATCTGTGAAAATCTAAACTTCCCCACCATACATACATGATCTCCAAATCTTCAATGCAAAAACGACCGCACCTAACTCTAGATCATGCGTGGAGTAATTGCGTTCAGCACCCCTCAGCTGCCTCGAAGAATGCGCAATCACTCTACCCTTCTGCATTAACATGCAACCCAGACCAATCCCAGAAGCATCAGTATACACTGCAGAAGGCTTACCCGGCTCAGGCAATGCCAACACCGGTGTACTCATCAACATCTCCTTCAGCTTCGTAAAGCTGTCCTCACACTCCTGAGACCAATGAAATGGGATATCCTTCCCGGTCAACCTCGTCATCGACTAAGCCATACTCGCAAAGCCCTTGAAAAACCTCCGATAATATCTTGCTAAACCAAGAAAACTCCTGATCTCAATAGCATTAGACGGTCTAGGCCAATCCCAGATAGCCTCTATCTTAGCTGGATCTGCAAAAACTCCATCTGCTGAAACAATATGGCCAAGAAAACCCATCTTTCTCTGCCAAAAACTGCACTTGCCCAACTTTGAAAAAAGCTTATGCTCCCAAAGCTTCTCCTGAACTAACCGCAAATGCACCTCGTGCTCCTCAAGACTCTTTGAGTAAACCAGGATATCATCGATAAAGATAATCACGAAGACGTCCAGATACTCCTGAAATATGCCATTCATTAACCTCACGAACGCTGCAGGCGCATTCGTTAAACCAAAAGGCATAACCACAAACTCGAAATGCCCATATCTGGTCCTGAAAGCCGTCTTCTGAACATCCACCTCGTCATTCGGAATATGAGGGTAACCTGATGCCAAGCCGATCTTGGAGAACTAAGTAGCACCCCTCAACTGATCTAGCAACTCATTAATCTTCGGGAGAGGGTACTTGTTCTTTACAGTAACCTGGTTAAGTCCCCAGTAATCAATACATAACCGAAAACTACCATCCTTCTTTTTTTATTAACAACACCAGTGCTCCCCACGGTAAAGTACGCGGTCGAATAAAGCCCTTACCCGCCAAATCCTCTAACTGCTTTTTTAGCTCTGCCAACTTAGCTGGAGTTATCCTATAAGGTGCCTTGGAGATAGGCGCTATCCCTGGCACTAGTTCAATCGTAAACAGATCGGATTAAGACGGCGGTAATCCCTTAAACGACAAAAAGACATCCTCGAAATCCCAAACAACCTGAATCTCACTCATAGCAACCTTACCAACAGACTCCGGCATAGAAATCATCGCCAAATAAGCCTCGCACCCCCGCTAAATCATCTGCACTGCCTGAACTACGGAAATCACGAGACTCCCTGAAGTCGGTCTCACTCCCAGAAACACCAACCTCTCTGCATCCTGCTCGAAGGCCATTATGCCTCGATAACAGTCTAGGTAAACCTTGTAGAACGACAACCAAACCATCCCCAGGATAACATCGTACAACTTCACCGGACTAATCACCAAATCTGTTGGCATGGACTGCCCAGCAATCTGAACATCAACTGCTCTAGCCCGGCCCGAAGTAGCCAGGAATCCTCCTCCAACCACCTTGACCAAATCCAAATGCTCACCAGTACTGCTACAGATGCCACTGCACTCGGTATGCTCTGGGATAATGAAGTAGTTCGATGCTCCAAAATCAAAGAGCACATGGGACACAAAAACTTCCACTAAAAAGGTCCCTACACAATTCACATGCGTTGCGAACTGATATGCTCAAATTTCCTTTGAACTACTCTCTCAAATTAAGAGATCAATTGCAGTACTTAAGGTTATCGAATCCACAGGGAATCAGGGACACAATAGATTATTACTTTTAGACTAAGCTAGGCAAAATAATGATAATGAAAAAGCAAATAAAACAAGCAAACAGATGATAGTGATAAGCTTTAAAACAGTGAAGATAAAAGCTAGGTTCAGGGAAATCTCAGGAGAATCAGAATTGCAGATGATAAATAAAAGATAGGATTATTAAAGCTCTATTCATGAACATGCACACGAAAGTAAAACAAACCAGCTGTCGCTGCGAATGTTTTCTATGAATAAATCCTTGAAAGCCAAATTCCTTTGCGAATTCTATGAATCTAAACAAGCATTAAAGATAAGGCACAATTGTTCACAAAACCCTAAACCAAATCCCTTTGCGAATAGGAATTTTGCTCATCAAAGACTAGATCAGGTTATCAATCAAACTGTCGTTTCTATTAATAAACCCTAAATCAGATTTCAGTTCGCGAGGCTAAAATCAGCAATAAACTCAAGTCAAGATGAAGAACTTTCTAATGATATTATCCTAACAAGAAATCAAATCTAGCAATTCATCAAAACCTTTGAAAACCCTAAACCTAACAGAGAAATTACTCATACATATTCAATGAAGCACAAAACATCTTTATTAGAGATATCTCTTAAGAGTAATTCTAAACACAATAAAATAAATCTCTTTTTAAACAATGGCTGAAAACACATATATATAGGGTCCCAAACCGACTAGAAAAGAAAAGTAAACATCTGGAAATTCCTTCGAAAAAAACGAAAATCTTCAATTTGGGCTTTTTTGGCTCGTCTGGCATGTCTGTCGATCGACACAGAATGCCTGTCGATCGACGCTGCACTCTCTAGAAAATCTTCTTGTCTCACCAGACCTCCTGTCGATCGACGCAGAATCTCTGTCGATCGACGCTGTCTCTGCTGGCAGATTTTGACTTTTTGACGCTCTATTCCGCAATGCTCCAAAACTTCCAGTAAACATCTTTTTTTGCTCCAATCGGTCTAGTTTCTGTAAAGACTCTAAAAACACATAGAAAACACCAAAAGACTCTAAAACATGGACTTATATCATGGTTGAAAACCGGTAAAAACCATGATATATCAACTCCCCCAGACTTAGCTTTTTGCTTGTCCCTAAGCAAAACAGTGTTATCACTCTTTTAGGAACCACATACCTTTGCAAAGCCATTTGGTGATACTTCGATGTTTCCCTAGATATTTAGCAATCCTTCAGATTGAATCCAAACTTCTTAGAGAATCTCAGACTTTCAGTCGCAGACCCCTTTAGTTCAATTAGGTGCGGTCTCATCGAGGGAATATCGATCGCTAGACCTTCTAGATTCTTTCACTTCCTTTAACACTTTCCTGCGTTTCACCCTCTCTCTTCCCTCTGAAACTGTATCCAATTAAGGATATCATAGAGATGCAATGCCTTTGATGATTTAATTTTTGTGATGGCGGGTACCTCAGCAGAGGGTCCTTTACCACCAGAGCTTGAGCGTTTTATTCTGGCATGCTTGCACTTTTCTGTAGACTTTTTTTTATTTCCTTGGCATCTCTATGATCACTGGAAATTCCTTCGAAAAAAACGGAAATCTTCAATTTGGGCTTTTTTGGCTCGTCTGGCATGTCTGTCGATCGACACAGAATGCCTGTCGATCGACGCTGCACTCTCTGGAAAATCTTCTTGTCTCACCAGACCTCCTATCGATCGACGCAGAATCTCTGTCGATCGACGCTGGCATTGCTGGCAGATTTTGACTTTTTGACGCTTCATTCCGCAATGCTCCAAAACTTCTAGTAAACATCTTTTTTTGCTCCAATCGGTCTAGTTCCTGTAAAGACTCTAAAAACACATAGAAAACACCAAAAGACTCTAAAACATGGACTTATATCATGGTTGAAAACCGGTAAAAACCATGATATATCAAGAACCCTACTAGAACTATCATAAGTAAAATTAAAAAACAAATAATAATTCAATAACTACGAATTTACGCAGTCTAAGTCTAAGATTTTACATGTGATCGACGTGCCGCTATGCTACCCCACCTCTTCCAGGGTATAGACTAGCGGTGCCGGCCTAATCTGGCCCAACTACTGTACTGCCACTGCGCCACTGGCTAGACTGCAATAACAGTCGTCTGCGGTAACTTAGGACACATCGACCTGATATGCCCCGTCTCTCTGCAGTGGAAACAAACTCTAGAATCCAACTGCTGCGACTGCTACTAATGGTCGCCTTTCCGAGGGTAACTCGTTAGACGATGCTCAAAACTACCTTATCTATAATACGCTCCGCCCCTTAAACTCGGACTAGAACTGGAAGCGTCATCCCACTTCCATTACTGACCCTGCACGGGCTTGCTACCTTTGCCGGAACCAGAACCAGAACTACCCTGCTGCCTCCTCACCTGAGCAGCAGGAACAACTGCCGCTAGAACCACCACAGCTGAATGACCCCGCAGGTCCTCCTCAATACCAGCATCCATCTCTACCAACCTCACCCTCGAGACGGCAGCGAATCCTCAAATTCGGCAGAAGTCCACTTAGAAACCTCTTCACCTGTGTCTGCTCGTCCTCTAAACCACGATCGGCATACATAAGTAGCCAACTGAGCACGGCATCGTATTCTCGCACTGAACAATCGCCCTGCACCAGCTCTACAAACCTCGTTTCGAGACGATCACGAGCTTCCTAAGGAAAGTATTTGGCGATAAACTTAGCCACAAACTCTCCCTAGGTCCATACCGTACCAAGCCTCCTGGCCTCAACAGCTCTCCACCACACGTGAGCATCACCACTCAGATAGTAGACTGCTAACTCAACCCTGAACTCCTCAAGACAACGAACTGAGCAGAAATTGGCTAATACTACCAGAAAAGAAAGCAATACTCATCTGACGCATCTGACTAACCATCTCCAGGTAAGTCGGACGCACCTCTGCAACTGCAGCCCGCTGCTGCACCTCCGCTGCTGGAGGAACCACTAGAGCTTGAACCAGAACTGTCGCCAAAAAATTGCTCCAACAACCGCGTCAGAATACCCTCCATGCAATCCATACGATTCTGAGCTGGAACAGCAACCACACCCAGACCTGTTTCTCTACCAGCCAACCTAGCGCCCCTTCCGGCACCCACAATACTCTCACTAGCACTACCACTGGTCTCGCTCACCAATCCCATATTATGCGTAGGAGTCCCTGACGTCTACACAACACTCACAGCCACGCTACTGGACGACTTTGGCAGCTGACCTCTACCACGACCTTGGCTTCTACGGCCTCTACCACGTCCATGACCTCTACCTCCTGAATCCATCTCTCTGCACACATACAAAACAAGATAATAAGCTACAAGAAGTCACAATCAATCAACACACACTTACCGCGGAATCATTTTAAAAGGGTGAAGAGGATGATATTTAGACTCTATTAAATTGACTACACACAAGAAATCAATTTAAAGACATAGTCTTAGACATCCAGTTCAACTGTCCTAAACCGTCTAGGCTCTAATACTAAAATGAAACAACCAGATTTTTTTTTTAAAACCTAATAATTTCTACTACGGAAAACAATAACTCAATCATCCAAATAAACAATCCAATAACTCCACGAAATAAATAAATAATATTTCAAAATAATACAAATACTAAATTCAGGAATGCTCAAAGCTAGCAACCTAAACAAACGGTTCGCTAAACAAAATAACAACACATAAGACCCTATCATCCTCTTCCTATACCTCGATTCCACGATCACACTTTGCCTTTACCTGCAACACATGAAAATAAGTGTTGCGTGAGTATTATCACAAATACTCAGTGAAGCGATCATTGATATGCTCAAATTAGACCTAGAGCTACTCTCTCAAATTAAGAGATCAGAAGTAGTACTTTAGGGTCAAATCCACAGGGAATCAATAAAACACAATAGATAAATAATTTCATATTAAACTAGGCAAATAGTATTAAAGCAAGTAAATTAAAGCAAGCAAAACAAACAGTTGTGAAACAATAAGAGAAAAACACTAGGCACAAGGAAATCTCCAGTGAATCAGAATTGCAGGTTTGATAAGATAGTTAGGAATATTAAAGCACAGTTCCTGAACATGAACACGAATATAAAACTAATCAACTTTCGTTGCAAAAGTTATCTATGATTAAATCCTTGCAAACCAAATTTCTATGCGAGTTCTATAAATTTAATCAAGCATTAAAGTTCAAGTTCAATTGTTCACAAAACCCTAAACCAAATTTCTTTGCAAAAAGGAATTTTGCTCATCAAAGACTAGTTCAGGTAATCAATCAAACTGTCGTTTCTATTAATTAACCCTAGATCATATTTCAGTTCGCGAGGCTAAAATCAGCAATAAACACAAGTCAAGATGAAGAACATGCTAATGATAAAATCCTAACAAGAAATCAGATCTAGCAATTCATCAAACACTTTCGAATAACCATAAACCTAACAAAGAAAACTATTCAGACATATCGAATGATGAAAACATGTTTTTATTAAAAGATATCTCTAAGAGTTAAGTAAAATAAAGCGTAAGCCTAAATAATGGCTTGGAATACGTATATATACAAGTAAAAAGTTGGCCAAAACATAAAAGTAAACATCTGGAGGTTTCGGGCTTCGAACGGAGTTCTGAGATTAAGAATTGGGCTTTCTCGAACTAGGTGTCGATCAACACCTATAGATGGTGTCGCTCGACACCAACTTCAAAGTCGGGTTCTTTGGCTTCATAAGTCTTCGTGTCGAGCGATGCTCTTCGTGGTGTCGCTCGACACTGCTTCTAAATATCGATTCCGAACTAGCATCTTTGCCACTTTATTCCGTGATGCTCCAAAACTCTCAGTAAACATCTTTTATGCTCCAAACGTCTAAGTATTGGACTTATATCATGGCTTAAACAGGGTAAAAACCATGATATATCAACTCCCCCAGACTTAGCTTTTTGCTTGCCCCAAAGCAAAACAGTGTTATCACTCCTTTAGGAACCACATACCTTTGCAAAGCTAATCCGGTGATCCTTCGATGTTTCCCTAGAAGTATAGCAGTCCTCCAGATTGAATCCAAACCCCTTAGAAAATCTCAGACTTTGAGTTGCAAACCCCTTTAGTTTAATTAGTTGCGGTCTCATCGAGGGAATATCGATCGCTGGACCTTCTAGATTCTTTCACTTCCTTTAACACTTTCATGCGTTTCACACTCTCTCTTCCCTCTGAAACTGTATCCAATTAAGGATATCATAGAGATGCAATGCCCTTTGTTGAACTTTTTCTTCAAGATTTTTCTGATTCTTGGACTTGCATTTTTTTCTGCAAATTATTTTTTTATTTCCTTGGCATCTCTACGATCACTAGATCAGCGCTCATTACTATTGTTCTTGTGGAGACAGGGTCATGAGGCTTTTTTTCTTTTTTCGATCTAGGACAGTTGAATTCGTCATTTGGGAAGAAGTTTAAAGAGCGGTCCTTCTTCGCTTTCAAGTGTTTGGAAGTTGAATCAAGTCTTGCGATTACCAACGCCCTTGACAAGAGATTAGAGATTCATTAGGGCGGAGTCTTTGACATCCTTTCTGGCGTTCTCCAGAAATCTGAACTCGCTCCGTTAAACCGATCCACCTCCAATTACCCACCTCAGTAAAACCAGCCAACTTGCATTAGAAATGGTCCTTTAGTGCTCTTCAAAGTAAGTTGGAAAGCGGAGTTTCGACCCAAAAAATTTTAAATTTGACTCAAAACACCAAAACAAAATACAACATAAGCAACTACCTCCCCCAGACTTAAACAACACTGTCTCCAGTGTTATTAAGCCTAAGATTGGTGAAAAAGGATAGATAGAAAACGAAACGTATGAAAAACAAAGTGAAAAATCGTACCTGGAGGCAGTGTCGAGCGACACTGACTCAGTGTCGATCGACGCCTTTGAATTTGTCGCGTCGAGCGACTAAAGTTCATGTCGATCGACTGTTCGATTTTTGTTGGTGTCGAGCGATGCTCCTGTTGGTGTCGCTTGACACCTTCATCTGAAGTGCATACTCACTTGCAATTCAACGTTTAATCTCCTAAAAATCAAAACAAAAACAAAACCAAAACGTAAAATTGAAAAAGAAACATAAAATGAAACATAATTATAAAACTCACAAGTGGGTTGCCTCCCACTAAGCGCTTGTTTTCAGTCATTAGCTTGACTGTGTTGAGGAATCTAGACATCTGGAGGATCTGTACTCTTCCATGGAATGATTCCCGGAAAGAGTTTCTGCGTTTTCTACACCATATCCTGAATGATCACCTCGCCTTTGTCTTTAAGCTCTAGAGGAATGAGAATTCACATCTTCGCGAAAGGCTTGGAGGTCCTTTGACGCTCCTTAGGAATCCCTACAAAATCATGTAAAGAAAAACCAAGACTTGCACGAGAAACTCGAGGCTTGCGTAAGCGTGTAACAGCTTTTTCAACTTTGAAATTCTCTTGAATGAAATCAGGAGATTCAGGTTCAGGAATCGCGTACCTTTGCACTTCGGGAGGATCGAGGGCTGGGATAAGAGGTGTGATCTGTTCAGCAACAGATGAAGGAGACTCTTTGACTGAGTTTTCATCATCTAAAATCTCCACAGAAAAAGTCTGACCATTGATGGTGGGTTTCCTCCTTGTCTTCTCCATGTCAAAGTCCATGACGATATCACCAAGATCAAGTTTTATCTTCCCTTTCCTCACGTCGATTTGAGCACTAGCAGTAGCTAAGAATGATCTTCCCAGGAATAGAGGGTCTTTAGGCTCATCGTCGTATTTCAAGACCACAAAGTCTGTAGGAATGATGCAATCCTGAATCTTGATTGGCACGTCCTCTAATATTCCTTCTGGGAATCTTCTGGATCGATCGGCTAAAAGAAGCGAAATCCTAGTGGCCCTGAAATCAGTCATCCCAAGATCAATAGCAACAGAAAGTGACATTAAGTTAATACCAGATCCTAAATCACAAAGAGAATGAGGAAACTGCCCTGTTGAAATTGAACAATTAAGCACGAAGTTGCCTGGATCCGGAAGCTTGATTGGAACCCTGCTCTGAATCATTGCGCTAACTTCTTCTGAGACCACGAAGTCCTTCTTTTTCTTCTTAGGAACTGGAGTAGTATTCAAGAGAATCACTCTGATATCTCTAGTTAGCAGTGCTCTCTCTTCAGGACTAATACCATTCAATGCAAGCCGCTTGACGTATCTTCTAAGCGCAGGAGAAAGCTTAACTGCATCAACAAGAGGCATTTCCACCATGATCTTATCAATAATCCGCTTGCAAAACTCCTCCTCAACCTCCTGCTTAAACCTTCTAGCTCTGGGAAAAGGGACTTGAGGCTTGTAGACATTTTCCTCTGAAGCAATCGCGATTACCGCAAAATTAGGTTCAGTCTGGACGGGGTGTCGATCGACACTCTCCTTAGTGTCGATCGACACTAGCTTTGATTTCCCGATCTGGCTCGATTCTTCAGAGGGTGTCGATCGACACACTATATCAGTGTCGATCGACACAGAAAATTTTGTCGCATCGAGCGACACGACCTCCTCGTCCAAAAATTTTGTCCAACTCTGCGAAATAATCCCTTGTTTCAGTTTGAACAGCATTGCAAGCGCTCTTTGGGTTTGCATCGGTCTTTGCAGGAAGAAATCCTTCTTGCCTTTTGATAGAACTAGCCGTTTGAGCTACTTGGACGTCGAGCTTCTTGACATGAGTACTAAACACTTCGAATTTCCCATTCAAGTCTTGATACACAGCATCTATCTTCCCGTTAAAGCTCACGGTCATCTTCTGTTGGCCCTCTAGGAGTTGTTCCAGCATAGTCTTAACCTCATTGTCCTGCTCAGGAGGCTTTTCGTAGGATGAAGAACCATAACTTCTATTGAATTTGTTGCTCTGATATGGCTTTGAACCATAGCCCTGCTGATTACCGTACTTCTAAAATCCAGAACTATTGACATAGTTCACATCTTCTGGCTCGAATGTCTGGACTTCCTTGGCGAACTGAACCGTCTTCTTTCCAGCTAGAAGATCGTGCATAGAATCGAGCCTCTTGGTAACCTCAGCAAATTGAGTACCACTGATATTATTTCCTGACTAGCTCCCCTCAAAATCCATGGCTTTAGCACTATTGTTGTTGGCAAGATTCTCTATAAGTCTCAAGGCAGTCTCTTGCAAGTTTGTGTTGAAGTTTCCACTACTCGCAGCATCTAAAGTCACAGCATATTGCAGCGCAATCCCTCTGTAGAAGATGTTAATCAGTTACACCTCACTGAATCCATGGTGTGGACAGTCTCTCTGATAGCTCTTGAATCTATACCATGCAGTCTTAAATGCCTCAGTATCGCCCTGCTTGAAAGTAGCAATCTTTGCTCTTAGATCCTCGAATTTTTCATCATCGAAGAAGTTGCATAAGAAAGCATTCTTCGTGTCCATCCAGTTTGTGAGCGAGCCTGGTAGAAGCGTCCTTAGCTAATACTTGGCTTCCCCTTGAAGAGAGTAGGGGAAAATCTTGTAGAATAAGTAGTCCTCTGAAACTCCATTGGCTTTGATAGCAGATGTCAAGTCCTCGAATCGCTCTATGTGGTCCATGGGGTTCTCATGAGGAAGACCGCAGAATGAGTCTTGAGCAACTAAGGAGAAATATGCAGGCTTCAGCTCGAAGTCATTCCTCAGAAAAGGAGGTGGACAAATCGCAGCACGATTAGCATAGAACTGCTCTGGACGGTTGTAGTCTGCGATGGTTCGTCTTTGCGCGATGTTCTGGTCGTTTCTCATCAAGATCGGCTGATTCAGGATGTGGTATCAATCGATGCCATCTTGGTGTCGCTCGACACCCAAGTTTTCATCGTATCGAGCGATTTGATTCTAGTGTCGCTCGATACCTGGTTCCAGATTTGCCTGATCTTCTTCTATCTCTTCGACAATCACAGCTCCGTCGTCGTCGATCCTCTGTCCTTCCTCGTTGTATGGCAGTCCTGCCGGATCACGCAGAACTCCATCTTCTCCCGGTCTCAGTACGATATGTCCTTGAGCAGCCATCTTCGCTACTCTTTTGTTCTCACGCTCCTGAAGACCGTGTTCAACTAGTTCTTTGTCTTTGCAGCTCCTTGTATCAGGTATATACCTGAAACGCAAAACAGAAAGAGACAAGAAACTAGCAAAATAAAAATAAAAATAAAATACCTAGACAAAATCCTAATAATAAAAATCTAATGGTCTAGAATCCCCGACAACGGCGCCAAAATTTGATATGCTCAAATTAGACTTAGAGCTACTCTCTCAAATTAAGAGATCAGAAGTAGTACTTTAGGGTCGAATCCACAGGGAATCAATGAAACACAATAGATAAATAATTTCAGATTAAACTAGGCAAATAGTATTAAAGCAAGTAAATCAAAGCAAGCAAAACAAACGGTTGTGAAACAATAAGAGAAAAACGCTAGGCACAAGGAAATCTCCAGTTAATCAGAATTACAGGTATGATAAGATAGTTAGGAATATTAAAGCACAGTTCCTGAACATGAACACGAATATAAAACTAATCAACTTTCGTTGCAGAAGTTATCTATGATTAAATCCTAGCAAACCAAATTTCTTTGCGATATTGGACTTATATCATGGCTTAAACAGGGTAAAAACCATGATATATCAGTCATCCCGTCTACCGGATACATGATCAACTCGACATTCCTTTCCACTAATTTTTCCATTTTATTATAGTTTATAAATTATTTGTAGAAAACAAATAACTCGCTTTATTATACAAATCATAGATATTTTGGCATTATTTTTGATCATAGGTTAAACACAAAAAGATTAAGAGATTTTTCAAAATACTCAAAGTAATAGTTTTTTTCTCTACAATCTCAAATCTCCACCCAAAAACACTGAAAAAATCAGCAATGTTGAAACAATATACACAACCCTCTGCTATGCCTAAACAAACTGCATTTCACCAAAATTTCATAACTAAATTTATTTTTTTCAATTAATCGAATTTTTTGCGGTTTTGCGATTCTAACACACATACACATCTTCATAGATGACGTGATATAGTTTATACATATTAATATTTAAAATTTGTAATTACTTACAATGTGAAAACATTACATGTACATACACATATCGCATGTCGTACACATATTCATGTCTAACATATGTACACATATCTCATGTCTTACACATCGTACACATGTACATATACATATATATATATATATATATATATATATATACACAATGTAGATAACTAACGTACATTATATGTGTGGGTGTATGTGTGAGTGTGTACATATATACTTCATATGTATGTGCATGTGTATTTGTATGTGTGCATATATGTGTGTACGTATATACATCTATATAACTATCTACATGTACATGCATATCTATATAATTATTTACTCTTGTACAAATCATATGTATATGCATATGTATGTGTACATGTACGTATGTACATATATACATCTATATAGTTTTTTACGTGTACATGCATATCTATATAATGTACGTGTGATATATATACATCTATAAGATTATGTATGTATACATGCATATTTATATAACTATTTACGTGTGTACACATCATATGCATATGTACTTACTTGGGTACATATACACATTTATGTACTTACTTACAAATACACGATGTATATGTACATGTATATGAGTACATATATGGGGCATTTGTACCTACTTAATTATATATACATTATATATATGTACGTATGTATATACATACAACGTAGTTTTAGTGATGTCTATATGTCATATTATAAATATTTTTAAAAATAAAATGCACAAAATATAATAAAAATGAGTATTGAAATGTAAACAAAAATAAACTATAACGGAAACTAAAATAAAATTTATTTTACTAAATTATTAAGGCTAATATAAAAAAAAGATGTAGTAACAAAAAAAAAAAAAAAAAAGAAACCAAACATATTACAGAGGGAAGAAGAATACGATTTTAACGTGGTCAAAAAGAGTTTGTATGAGTTTAAGGATAGTATAATCATTTTTTACTGTTAAAGTGCTATGAATACAAACCAAATGAAAAAATAATAAAAAACCCATTGAGTTTTCTATTAAAGTGTTATATAAGTCTATTATTTCTTAAAGCTATCTATACAAAATTCTTACAATTTTTATCCACCACTTTTCTAACGTTTATCGATAAATTGAATTTCCATTTCTTTTGTACATTATTGTTGACAATAAAAAGTGAAACAATCAGGCATTTAAAAAAAAACCTAATAATTACTACTACGGAAAATAATAACTCAATCATCCAAATAAACAATCCAATAACTCCATGAAATAAATAAGCAATATTCCAAAATAATTCAAATACTAAATTCAGGAATGCTCAAAGCTAGCAACCTAAACAAACGGTTCGCTAAACAAAATAACAATACATAAGACCCTATCATCCTCTTCCTATGTCTCGATTCTTCGATCACACTTTGCCTTTAGCTACAACACATGGAAATAAAAGTTGTGTGAGTATTATCACAAATACTCAGTCAAGCGCTAATCCCGTCTACCGGATACATAATAAAGGAATAAATTATCAATTCTACGCGATCAAACAACAATCAACAACAACTGAAAAGGACATTTTAAATAGGTGGTGTCGATCGACACTCTCACGTGGTGTCAATCGCCACTGCATTCTCGCACACGAGCTTCGCGATCAAAAAGAGTGGTGTCGATCGACACTACCACTAGGTGATAAGTGAAACCTCCCGCAGATACCTCCCGCAGATACCTAAACCGAGTCAAATCCTCTCGCATACTCGATTCGTTTCCTCATACGAGATCAATCACGACTCAAACCACACATTATCAAACAGAAACATCACATGAAACAATCAAAACAACTCATTGAATCAACCAATATCCTAACATTCTAATCCCATATCCACGATCATGCACTCACCTCGATTACGGATTGAAAAGGGAACAAACGAGGAGAGTCACGAAATCAGACTCAAAAACGACACAGAACTACTGATTCCCTCTAACAAACGTGAAAAAAACACCACACGCTACCAAAATTTGCTCCAAATGCTACTAATCAAGCCTAAGAACAAGCCACACACACAATTCACTTGGAATTCTCTCTTCTTCTCTATCTCAACTTTTCTTTTTGGCTAATATGGCCACAACGCGTCTGCACACGTTTTATACGAGAGCTCTAGGGTTTAACCCTCAAACCGATTCAAACCACACAATTAAATCGAACCAAAACCGGTTCTTCAACAATGGTGTCGATCGACACCCCGTACCAAACTCGACAATCAGGTTTGCGGATGTTACAAAAAAAGTACAAGTATTTGACTTAAGTAATATTCTACGTAAGCTAGAAATGTAAGCTTTATAGCATAATGCAAATACTTTATAAATGTTTTATCGATGTGTTATCGAAGGCGGTACAAGGTTTTCAATTGTAAGCTGGAGCTGTAAGCTTTACAAATAAATATGTACAAATAAAGATGTACAAATGAAGATGTACAAAAAACTGAGTCTAACACCGTTTATATAGATGGTTACCAATCTTAACTATAGCCATATCGCATGTGGGGGACTTATTAAATTTTTCACGCTTATTAGGGACTAAAGTTTCACATCGTAAGTTAGAAGAGAATCTAAAGCAATATATAAGGGATATTAGCCAATCCACTCATTACCAATTGGTTATGAGTTGGAAGCCTGTATTCTAACATGGTATTAGAGCCCACGATCCACACAGTCCAACCCAATCTATAATTGATCTGATCCAAAGTTAGTTTATCGATCCATGCCTGAATATTTTGAGATTAATGGCCAAAAGAGTCATCATCTCGAGGGGGCATATGAGGGAGTAAAGTCTCACATCGAAAGTTGGAAGGAAATCTAAAGCAATATATAAGGAATATCGGTCAGTCCACTTATTACCCATTGGTTTTTAGTTAGAAGTGAAAGTGAAAAGGACCAAATCGAAAATGAAATTTTGGCCTAAGAAGATCCAAAAGTCCACAACATTTCTTCTCCACAACAACACACAAACATTTCTTCTCCACTACAATGCACAAACGACGATTTGTGAGAAAGTGTAGAACGCTCTTCAAGGTCTATAAGTATAAACATCTTATAAATGTTGTAGTGGTGTCCAAAAAAAATTCAATAAAAGCTATATTCTACAAATCATTTCTTTGTTTATTCACATGGTATCAGAGCATATAGAAACAAAGGAGAATGATATTGAAGGTGAACCTACTCAAACAGAGGAAAATACGCCTATAATCGAATCTAGTCACCCCATGAAGACAAGATCAAAACATAGCATCCACAAACCAAACCCAAGGTATGCTTTAGTTGCTAGTCATACAATTCTTGCTTTACAAAAAACCGTTGGAGACGCGCTTGGTTGGCGTCAATGAATGATAGAGGAACTCGAGTCTATATATGAAAATCATTCTTGGTCTTTAATTTTGGCGACGAAGGATATAAATGTCTTGGGGTGTCGTTGGGTGTTTACGGTGAAATTAAAGGCTGAAAGAACACTTGATAAGCTTAAAGCATGCTTTGTTGCAAAATGTTTTAATAAAGAAGAGGGAGTGGATTTCAATGAGACGTATAGTCATGTGGTTCGAACATCGACCATTCGTATTGTGCTCACTGTTGCCACATCAAAATGTTGGAAAATAATTCAATTGAATGATAAGAATGCCTTTCTTCATGGTGATTTACAAGAGAAAGTTTACATGCTTCAACCACCTGGATTTGAAGATCCTACACGACCAACTCATGTATGTCCATTGAAAAAGACTCTATATGGTTTGAAACAAGCTCCGCGTGCGTGGTTTGATAAGTTTAGTAATTTTACCTAGAGTATTGCTTTGAATATAGTAAAGTTGATCCTTTTCTATTCTTATATCATCATAATGGTGGCACTATGGTGTTGCTGGTCTATGTGGACGATCTCTTGTTCACCGGCTCAAATCCAACTTTGTTCAAGTCATTAATTTCTTATATGAGTAGCCTTTTTGCGATGAAAGACATGGAAAATCTTCATTACTTCTTGGGTATACATGCACAAGCTCATCCTCATGGTTTATTCCTTCATCAATCCAAGTACACGGAAGAAATTTTTTCATTACGTCGGAATGTGGAACTACAATCCAATTTACACTTCCTTGCCGTTATGACTCGATAAGGTTTTTCAAGACACGAAACCTTTTTCCTAGCCGTCATATTTTTGCATTCTTGCGGGAAAGCTTCAGTATCTAACCATCACCCGTCCCGATATACAATTCGCCGTGAATTTCATATGTCAGAGAATGCACCCTCCCACAGAATCAGATTTTGGTCTTTTAAAGCGAACTCTTCCATATATTCGGGGAACATCAACGATGGATTTACACTCATCTAATGATAATAACCTATTTTTTATCTCTTATTGTGACAACGATTGGGCTGGTTCAAAGGAAACACGAAGGTCCACAATCAGTTTTTGTGCTCTGCTTTGTTCAAACATCATCTCGTGGTCAGCTAAGAGACAACTAACGCTTTCTCGGTCTTTGACAGATATTGAGTACAAAGCGCTTGCAACTTCGCCATTTGAATTAACATGGACCTCCTCTGTTCTCTGTGATATGCGTATTCCACAATCAAAGCCTGCTATTCTCTGATGCGACAATCTTTATGCCGTCCATCTCTCTCAAAATACTGGTACTTTACAACCGCTTAAAATACATTGACTGTGATTATCATTATGTTCGAGAGCATGTCGCTATCGGTGTTCTCGACATTCAACATATTCGTGCAACTCTTTAACTTGCAGATATATTTACGAAGTCTCTACCACGACATTCATTCCAATAGCTTCGTCATAAACTGAATGTTTGAGTTCCCCCACACTCAGTTTGAAGGGGAATAAAAGTGAGAAGGCCCAAAACGAAAATGAAATATTGGCCCAAGAAGATCCAAAAGTCCACAACGTTTCTTCTCCACTGCAACACACAAACATTTCTTCTCCACTGCAACACACAAACGACGATTCGTGAGAAAGTGTAGAACATTCTTTAAGGTCTATAAGTATGAACATATTGTAAATATTGTAGTGGTGTCAAAAAAAAAATTCAATAAAAGCTATATTCTACAAACCATTTCTTTCTTTATTCACAGGAGGCCCATATTCTAACAACGCATGACCCACTATTTTTAGTCACTAGGGTCAATTTATAGTAAAACAAAATCCCCAAAACACATTTCATGTCAATTGACAATAAAAGCATACTTAATGTTTTATTTGTTCTTCAGATATCTAACAATACAACAATTCAATATCCCCAGGTTCTTTTATGATTGTTTTCAACGTACACACTAGTCATGGGAATAATAACCTGAACATGTGGACCCATACCGAAGTTAGAGATGTAACCTGTTTAGTATGTTTTTGTAATACCCATGGGTACATGCTCGGGTTCATGTAGGAACCTGTACCCGAACAAGACCCAAACCATATCCGAAATTTGATACTTATTACTGTCGGTTCCTTTTCTCCATCAGTACCAAACACTCAAAAAAACCTTGACTTTTACTTGAAACCTTAACATTTAAAGTGGATATTTTTAGTCCTCCTCGATCTCGACAACATACGTCTCTTCCATCAGAGACGTTTCGATTTAGATGTAGGGTAATCACTAATCTTCACATTTGCTTTGATTCATCGTCGTAGATATCGACTCATCGTCGCAAACACCCACTAATGGTCATCAACTCATCATCATTGTTCTTTCTTTGATTTTATGAATTGAAATTTTTCCAACAAGTTACAATGGCTTTGATTCGTCATTGTTCTTCTTTGAAGTTTGCATATTTTACCTATAAATTTGACATTTAGTGTTTGGTGTTTGTGTTTTGGGTAAACACATACTTTGGACATTGGTGTTTGTGTTCTATATGCATTTTCAATTTCAAGTTACATGTTTAATTTACAGGTTTTGTTTTACATTTCCTGTAAAACACACCATAAATCCTGGACCCGAACTTGTACATGTAACATACCGGAACCAAAATTGAGTAATTTCGGAGGGGTGTCGATCGACACCATTGGTGGATGTTGATCGACACTAATGTTTTTGGTCGATTTCGGTTAAGTTTTTAATCGTTTGATTTGGCTCGGTTTTGGGTGCGCAACCCAATGACGTTTCATATAAGACTCCAGCCGCAAATGATGATCGTTTTTTCGAAAGGAAAAACACGTGAAAGTGAGTTTTGTGAGAGAATTGGTGATTCGAAGAGATTTTGAGAATTGTTCTTCGTCTTTCTTCATTTGAAAAACTCATGTGATCATTTGTGTGGGATTGATGCGTTTTCCTTGTGGTTCCAGCGAATAAATCAGAAGTTTGGTGTGGTTTGAGTATGTGTTCATAGCCTTTCATTCATTTTCAATCGTGAAAACGAGGTTAGTGCACGAGTGTAGGCTCGTATATTCTAGGATTGATTAACGGTTGATTTAGGGGAATTACGTATGGATTTTGTGGGTGTTTGCGTGATTGTTTGTGATGGAAACCAGTGTTGATTCGTGAGGAATCGTTGTCTCGTGTTTTGGACTGATCACCCTTATTGAGTATTGTTCTGCGTTGTGAGTGTCGATCGACACCGTGCGATGTATCAATCGACACCTGTGTTTTTATAGCGTCGATCGACACCGTGCGATGTGTCGAACGACACCTGTCTTTGTGGAGCGTCGATCGACACCGTGCGACTTGTCGATCGATACCAATGTTTTTCATGCAATGATTGTCTAAAATTAATCGTTGTTGATGTTAGTATATGCGTACTTAGCTTGTTGACGGGAGGACCGTCTCACTAAGTATTTATTAAATACTTACGCAACTCTTATTTTCATGTGTTGCAGGTAATAGAAATGTGTGATCGCGAAATCAAAGCCAGAAAAAGAGGATGATTAGGGTGTTGTTAGTTTATTTGTTTAGTTCTAGTGAACCTGATGTTTAGGTTGCTAGTATTTGCTGTTTCGTTTGTAGAATTGATAATTGGATTATCTGGTTTTTAATAATTTATTGGTTTATTTTATGAAAATATCTGCATTGATAGATTAAAAAAAAGTGTTGGTTGTTTTACTACCTGAAAGAACCTGTAAAATTTCTTTTATATACAGGTTGAATAAGTTGGAACATGGACCCGAAGCTGTACCGTTAAGACCCGAACCTATACCCTACCTGAAATCATACAAGTACTGTAGAAGCTTGATTCCGCACTAAGAATTTATATGTGAATTCGGGAAAAAAATTTTAGTCCTAGGAAATGTCTATAGATCTAACGAGGATCAAGATCAAAGTAACGGAAAATGGATTAATATTGATATTCGGTGTAAGTATACAAATAACTTTAGCTAAGACATGAGTTAATGAGCTAAAGTGTGATTGAGTGCAAACGTATAGAAAAAGTTAGCCATTTCAGCTCTAGAAGTAGGTATTTATACTACCTCGAGCTGAATGGTTCAGCTCCGCGAATCCCTCCTCATCACCGGAGATCTCGGGCACGTTCTGGTGGATCCTCCAGAAATTTCGGGGATCTCTTCGTTAACCGTTGAGCCGTACTAACTTGGTCGTGTCTTTGCAGAGCTACTTGGTCAGTGGTTCTTCTATCTTGGCAGTCAGCGAATCCGTTCAATTAAGTTCAGCGCTGCCGAGGGGCACGCTGGTCTTCTCCTATCGTTAGCGCGGTACTGGGCCTCGGGCCTAATACTAGATACAATCGAGTCAGAGTATATCCTAAACTTAATGGTGAGATCAAGCTCCAACAGTTGCCCCCAACCCATTAATTACTCGATGAGGAAAATGAATGGGCGGTTACTTCTCTAAAGCATAAAAGGGGATCTTTCCTAGGTGAAATCATGATTATTTTCACCGAATCTTTAGATCGTGCGGCTCTGAGGCTTTTACTCTCCCAGATTTAACGGTTAGAATTGCAAAGGTCAAATCATAGCGAGGCAAGTAGGAATCGTGAGCGGTGCTAACAGCGATTTAACTCCACATGGGGTCCACCACTCAAAAATAATTTTCCTTGTTCTTATCTCGAGAGCAAATCTTTCACCTCCTCTTTTACCCTAATTGATCTTTCATCTCTGCGAAACCTTCGATTCTCCTTTTTTCATTTTCCTACAGATCTTCTCTTCTTCATGCCTTATTCTGCTATTTTTATCATGGTTGGAAATCTGGATGAAACATATTTTGGTCTGTACGAACCATCAACCATCACCCCTGAGGAGCTACTTGTCTTGTAAGAGAGCGGTCTCGTACCATCCTACGTAGTGCTCCGGGAACCGACTGGGCGTGATAACCCGGAAACTATCCAAGAAGGTTGGTGCGTCGCGTATCTCGTATACTTCCAGAGCTTCGGTCTTACATTCCCCATCCCTGCTTTCCTTATCCGCCTCCTTAGGAGCTTTGGAATAACATTCCCGCAATTGGCTTATAACTTCCTGTGCCACACCATTGGCACTTACGTCAGGAGTTACGAGGATGGGATGGATTTGTCTCCTAGGTGTTCAACGAGCTTTACTTAGCTCGCAATTGTGGTTACCCCGCTCCCCGGGGTAAAATTTATCTCTTTCCTCGACCCTTCCGAGCGGTCGTCAGGAATATAACTCCAAAGGACACCAATTGGCACAAAAGCTTCTTTTTCAGGGCTAATAAGAAATCAGTGTCTTCTGTGTCGGACTTCAACAAAATCCCGAAGATTTTCGCCAACGGCGCCTGTAAGTACCTCTCTTCTCTGCCATCGCCAAGTGGGATTACCACTTCTCTCTTTATAACTCCCGATGCTTGTTTGGCTTTCATGTAACTTCAAGCCTAGAGAGCTGATATTCTCATCAGCTCGGAACTGCAGTTGCTCCGCCGGGATCGGGTGCATTGGGCTTCTTTTGACCGTATGCAGATCTTGCAGGCTTATCGTGATGGCCAACAGATGTAGCAGCAGATGGTGCCCGTAGGTCCCGCTGCTCCAACGGTGCCTCAGCCTGCCGTGGATAATTTTTTGTTGCTTCCTCCCCCAGCTGCGCTGGGAGCTGGAGCTGATGTACACCCTATCGGAGTTGTTGCTCCGGTTATTCCTCCTGTAGCTCACTTCACCCGATCACGTATAGCACGAGCTCGGGTTACTCTCTCTTCTAACGCCCTGGGGTCAAGTAATCTTCCGGTGGTGATTCAAGATGACTCTTCCGCTTCTACGGCTAGCCCAGTTGAGCCCCTGTAGAGGAGGCTGATTAGGCGTGCTGCCGCGCCTGAGGATCCCATCGGGGATCGTGTCTTTGGCGCCGAGAAGGTTTCCTCGGCTCTCTGGTTAGCGGTGTGCCTTGGCCTTGTAGGTCCGAGTCGTTTAGACCTATTTCCTTGTATGCATTGTAGAATACCAGATCAACTGAACTGCCAGTGTCTATCATTACTCTGGAGATTAGGTAGCCACATATCTCTATCTGGATGATTAGTGCGTCCTTATATGGCTTGTCTAGGTGAGCTGTTTCACTTTCGGCGAAAGCGATCTGATGGTCTACTCCCTTAAATGCGGTTGGGGGCACGTGGGATGCGTTGGCCTTGCCTTGGTGTGCTCTGATTGAGTTTATCAAATCTCTATACAGTTTAGATCCTCTAAGGATGAAATCGACTCGTTTGGCCAGAGCTGGGCTACTCAGGCTTATGGCACGTGGTATTTTCATCCATGGGCTGGTCAACTTCTTCGGAGCTGGTGGTGGGGTGAGGACTGACCTCAATCATCTGCCACATATGTTAAGCTCTCAGAAGATTAGGTCTATACGCTTTCTTGATGATGGTGGGGTCCGGACTGGGTTCATGTCTTCGACAGGTCTCTCTCTCTTTGCCGCTGACTTTATCTTTTTGGACTTTTCGGGAGGTGGAGGTTCGACCTCAGCATCTTTTTCTTCGACCGTCAGGCTCTGCTGAGCTGTTTTAGTATTTTTCTTTTCTTTTCCTTTGAGGCCAGCTAGGTATCGGCATTCTTCAGTGGAATGACCTCTTTTACCATGGTGATTGCAATATTTTATTCTATCGTACTCGATTTTTTTGCCTTGCTGTGTATGGTCGATGGCGTATGCCTGTTGCTCCTTCCCATAATTCTTGATGAATTTCTTAGGTTATTGTTGCCCAGGGACAGCTGCTACGTTTGTGTACTTCTTCTCTAGGAGAGTTGTCTCTTCTTCGAGGATGACGGAGAAGGTTGCTTTAAGTAGTGCGTTGTTGAGTGGTATGAAGGGGTTGACGGTGAGTTTCTCTCAGAATTTGGATTTGTGCCCTAAGCCATTCTTCAGCGCTTCTAATGCTACTTCTTCGTTCAGGTTGGAGATTCTGGATTAAATCGTCTTGAACTTTGATATGTAGTCTCTGAGGGGATCCGCAGGTCCCTGGGTTAGCTTCCATAGGTTGGCCTCGGAAGCTCTTGCTTCGATGAATACGGAGTATTGTTTGAGAAACAACGCTATTAGGACGTAAAAGCTGTCGATTGAGCAGCTGTCTAGCCCCGCAAACCACTCCAGGGCGGGACCTGTCAGGCTTTCAGCGAATAACCTACATTGCCCTACTTCTTTCTCTAATTGGCCGGGTGAGCTCTTGCTACGGCAAGCCTGAATGCTCTTACGTGGGCCTTGGAGTCTCTACTCCCTGAAATTCCGGGACTCTAATTTTACAATATCTCTGATAGATGCGTTAGCTATCTTATAAGTAAATGGTGTCTGCCGAGTATCTACGGTCGCCTGATCGATATCCGGAGCTGAACTGGTAGCTTTGTGGACGCATATCCGCATACGCTACGCTCTGCCTGGGTCTGCTCGGCATACCTGTAAAAGTATCTTGGTTGAAGGTGTTTTCTCCAGCTGCGAAGTTAGTGTTTTTAGTTATCTCGATCTGATCAGCTGGAGTTCGAGCTGGGTTTCGAGCTGGGTTTCCCAAGGGATTTCCCACTTGAGATTTTTGTCCCACCCACGGACTTGGCTGCGTCTTAATCAATAGGGCCGGAGATGGTAAGGTTCTTTTATTCACTTGTGCGATGGAACTTCGTGGGTTCGGGACAGCTCGGTATGCTGTCCACGAGTTAGTCCTTGGGTTGGGTTGAATGCCGGATAACGAGGGGCGCTTTTTGGGGTCACGAGGATCCCTGAAAAATCTAGTTGCCGCCTCAGGGTTGCGCTCCTGGAGGGGGTCACTTCGTCGTTGGATATTCTTTGAGGCGGGAGCCCTTGATTGATGGATTGAGATATCTCGTAGAGCTGAGCCATGAATGTTCTCTCCTGCTGTTCAAGACGGGCTACCATCGTTCGGACGGTTAGGTCTTGCCCTTACGTTTGCTCTACCAGAGTCGACAGCATCCGGCGCATTTCTGATAGATCGTCTTGGAAGCGTTCCCTACGTCCCATGGGGAGCGACGGGATACCTCATGTCAGGTTGCTAGCGATGCTAGCTGAAGTTGTTCCACCTGCGGTTTTATTTCATAGCCATACGCTTTGTGTCATCAGGGGCGCAGGCATGACAGTGGTGGTTGTCGCGGATCCGGGCTAGGCGTTTGGATTCGTAGTTTCAGCACTCGTGGGATGGTTGTTAACCGAGAGTGCTTGGTTTAGGTTTGTTTCAGGCTGGTCATTGACCATCACCTGGTTTTGATCGGATCCGGGTTGGTTGTTAACCATGACCTCGGATACGTCTCTTGTTTCTAGATCAATGATCTGCGGATTGGTGACCTGGGCTGACTCTTGAGCGTTGGTGGTATCTATTCCCGTTGTGGTGGGTTTGAGGTTAGATCTTTGTGTATAACGATTGTATTTCTTTCCCTTAATCGGCGCCAAATGTGGAAGCTCGATTCCGCACTAAGAATTTATATGTGAATTCAGAAAAGAAAATTTAGTCCTAGGAAATGTCTATAAATCTAACGAGGATCGAGATCAAAGTAACGGAAAATGGATTAATATTAATATTCGGCGTAAGTATACAAGGAACTTTAGCTAAGATATGAGTTGATGAGCTAAAGTGTGATTGAGTGTAAACGTATTGAAAAAGTTAGCCATTTCGGCTCTAGAAGTAGCTATTTATACTTCCTCGAGCTGAACGCATCAGCTCCGCGAATCCCTGCTCATCACCAGAGATCTCGGGCAAATTCTGGTGTATCCTCCAAAAATGTCGGGATCTTTTCGTTAACCGTTGAGCGGCGCTGACTTGGTCGTGTCCTTGCTGATGTGCTTGGTCAGCGGTTCTTCTATCCTGGCGGTCAATGAATCCGTTCAATTAAATTCAGTGCCGCCGAGAGGCACGCTGGTCTTTTACTATTGCTAGCGCGGTACTGGGCCTTAGGCCCAATACTATATACAATCGAGTCTGATTATATAAGCTTAATGGGCCGGATTTCTAATGGTGAAATCGTGTTCCAACAGATACCTATATGTATACAAAATGAGAAAACTCGATAAAAAATTTGTATCTGTTAGGACCCAAACCTGGACCCGATCCAAATATATGTATGCCCAGGATTAGTAGAGACGTTAGTGGTTTAAAATAGAATCTAATATTCAATCGTATATATGTTGACAAAATAAAGTCAAGTATATCGGAATACATTTCAACTAAATATCGGATATAATAAAGATTTGTATAAAATTCATGTTTAAGCGTTGTAGATTTCTCTTTCTAAAAAACCTCTCATCGTTAAGAGCTTTCTGATCAAATCTAGCTTCCTGGGCGGCGGCTGTGGGCTTCCTTAGCCAAGTCGTCGGTCCAGTTTGGTTTTTTATGTTTTATCGGATCGGTTTCCGGCTAGACCGGTTGTTTTTCCGACTTGTTCGGACTCAAATTTCCGTTTAACGGATCTCTTTTTCAGGCTTGTCCGGAGTAGTTTCTTTTGTTTCTTTAGTTTCTTAGTTTTCTTTGCCTTCCTTTGTGCTAATTTGTTGTTAAAATCGGTCTGTTGTGAGTGAATTTCTTTCATCGCTTGTGCTCGATTCTCTTTCTAGTGAATGTAATATCTTCGTTTTCCATTGATTGAGCCTATTGATAGGTATAAACGAAGTCTTTCATTTAGATTGAGGATTGTGATTTTAGAATCTCGGATGAATTTGAGGCAAAATAAGCTAGGCTGGAAGATGCCAAAGGTTTTGTTCTATCAAACTTTTGAAGATTTTCTCTGTTTTTATCCGGTGGTGAAGAAGATTCCGATCAATTTATCGTGAGTTTTAAGGAAGGTAAATCTAGGTACATGGTGGAATTGAAGCTTTGCGGTGGTCAATCAGATCTCCGGTGGTGGTTGCAGAGCAAAGGAATGATAATTGATCGGAGAAGAGGCATGCTTGACACGTTGCAAAGACTTCCTGAAAAAACAACACGTGTTTCATTAGATCAGTAATTAATATTGTTGTTTTAATTTCTTTCATGTACGCTTTCTTTGGCCCAGTGGGCTTTTTAATATGCAATCTGGTTGGAAAAAAAAACAGAGTAGTTTAGGTAGTTTTGGAAAGTTGTTAATCGTTATTATCAAGTTGTAAAATTTTTAATGAAAACTGGCATTTGATTTTTGTAAATCCATTACTAATAGCTTTTCGACCAACTTTATAGTAATTTTGAGGATTTTTTATAAAATGACCTAATTTTGATAAATACCAATATATATATATATATATATATATTTGTCTTCAATTACCAATATTTTTTCCTTGATCAAAAAAGAAGTCAATATTTTTTCCAAACATGTGGATCTTAATTATTAATTCTGAGAGACCAAAAAAAATCTACTCTTCGAATAAAGAGAATGTCGTTAATTATAAAAATCCAGATATAAACGCCATCGTTTCGCTGGAGACTGCTTGTTGAGAGAATCCTCTACAACACGGTAAAGTGGACCACACATAAAACTACAAGATCTGGACCATTAAAAATAAATATAAAGCGACACAAACCGTTAGATGTAAAAATCGGAGCCAGTTGAGTCCAGTCGAAAATGGACCCCACATTCTACCTTTACCTCTCCAGTGTTGCAAGCCAGTTCTTTGCATAAAAAGCAAAAACACTTAACGAGGAAGAAACAAACTCATCTCTTCACGCCCCTTAATTTTTAAAAAACTCTTATTTGGTTTTTTTCTGTTTTAGGTTAATCATTTTATTTCCACAATCGTTTTCTTTGTTCCTTCAGATCTCTTCTTTCATGATTTTAAGACACTTTGATAAGTAAATTAATTTTAGGTTCTGTTTCTGGGAAATTTTATTTCTTTCACTTTTCTGAAATCACATTCTGCTTTTTTATTCCTTTTATCTCTTTTGTGTCGCCATTTATGTTTTAAACTGTTACGAAGTGTTGTGTCCGAGCAAGAGATGGTGAAAATCTCACTGCTTTTGTTCTGTCTACTGGTTTCTACTTGTCTCTTCGTTTCTTCATCAGCCCAAGCTCCAGGTAAATTGTCTGTTTTTAGCTACTTTATGATTCTAGTTCATGTGTTTTAACTAGGGTTTTGAAAAAGTTTTGCTTTTTATCAACAAATCTGTGTTTTAGTTGGATTTGAAGAGAAAAGATTGAGTCTTTATGGTATTTGAAGTGAATTTCTTACATAAAGAATCAAACTTTTTGATTAGGTTTTGTGAGCTTAGATTGTGGAGGTGCAGAGCCATTCACTGATGAACTTGGACTGAAATGGTCACCTGATACTCATCTTCTCTACGGAGAAACCGCAAAGATTTCGTCAACTAACGAAACGAAAACTCAGTACACAACTCTAAGGCATTTCCCTGCTGATTCAAGAAAATACTGTTACACACTCAATGTCACTAGTAGGAATCGATATCTCTTAAGAGCCACTTTCCTCTACGGTAATTTCGACAGTAACAATGTGTATCCCAAATTCGATATCTCCCTTGGGGCTACTCATTGGTCTACCATTGTTATATCCGATGCTGCTACTATCGAAAAGGCAGAGCTGATTTTTCTGGCTACTGGTCCTAGTGTTAGTGTTTGTTTATCGAATGCTACAACGGGGCAACCGTTTATATCGACTCTTGAGCTTAGGCAGTTGGATGGTTCGATGTACTCAACTGATTATGAAGACCGGTTTCATCTGACTGTCTCTGCACGGATAAATTTCGGTGCGGAAACTGAAGATCCTGTGAGGTACCCGGATGATCCGTACGATAGAATATGGGAGTCTGATTTGCTAAAGAGAGCTAATTTTCTTGTGGATGTTGCTACTGGGACTGTACGAGTGTCGACTACACAGCCGATTGAAAGCAGCAAAGCCGATGAGAGACCTCCTGAGAAGGTTATGCAGACAGCTGTGGTTGGGACTAACGGGTCATTAACTTATCGGATGAACCTAGAAGGCTTCCCTGGTACTGGTTGGGCGTTTACGTACTTCGCTGAGATCGAGGATTTGGCGGATGACGAGTCGAGGAAGTTCAGATTAGTACTACCTGATCAGCCTCAGTATAGCAAATCTATTGTTGATATCAAGGAAAATACTCAGGGACCTTACCGGGCTTACGAACCTGGCTTTAAGAACTTAACCCTTCCATTTGTGCTCAACTTTCGGTTTGCTAAAACAGCTGATTCTTCGAAGGGACCCATTGTGAATGCCATGGAGATCTGCAAACATCTGCGGAAAAGCGATGGCTCAATAGACGGTGAGCACAACTAAACTAGTCCCCCCTTCCCCTTAGTGTTGTGGCTTCACATTTAACTCTAAGATCATTGCTTGTCTTGCAGCTACTGTTATGGCTAATGTAGCATCTCTCTATTCTTCCACTGTTTGGGCTCAAGAAGGCGGCGACCCGTGTTCACCTTCACCGTGGTCGTGGGTGGAATGCAATTCGGATCCACAACCAAGGGTTGTAGTTGTGTAAGGCATTCTATTCTAGTAGCTTTATCTGAAGTATGTGCTTAAATTTCATGGGCGTAATGGTTTCGTTATGTCCTTTGTTTGTTATAACTTCAGCAAATTGTCGAATATGAACTTGACGGGAAGCATACCGTCTGACCTGGTGAAATTGACTGGTTTGGTTGAGTTGTAAGTTACTTATCTCTTAGACTTTTGTATCTCAGATTCTTTTGTTTATTATTGATGTTGCAACTTTTGTTGATGGCAGATGGCTCGACGGGAATTCTTTTAGTGGTCCAATACCGGATTTCTCTCGGTGCCCGAACCTGGAGATAATGTAAAAACATTTGCTTTCAGGTTAACATTTTCTATTGCTTTCATATAAATAGATTATGGACTCAAATGTTTGCTTTGGCAGACACCTCGAGAACAACCGACTAACTGGAAAAGTCCCTTCCTCGTTGGCGAAACTCCCAAATCTGAAAGAACTGTAAGCTACTTAAAAATGATTTTTATTTTATTTTCTCTATAAACTCGTATGGGGAGAAATGATTCTATAATCTACATTTTCTATGCATCAGGTACTTGCAGAATAATTTGTTATCAGGAACAATACCATCAGACCTGACCAAAAACGTCGTCTCAAAGTAAGCTTTTCGTCCCATTCGGACAACGTCTTGAAATAGTACAAGTACACTCATGGATTCATCTGTCTTTGTGTTTTGTAGCTTCTCTGGGAACATTAATCTTGAAAAAAGTGGAGATAAAGGGAAGAAGCTCGGTGTCATCATCGGTGCATCAGTTGGTGCTACTATTTTGCTAATCGCCACCATCATTTCTTGCATCTTCATATGCAGAGGGAAGAATCATAACAAGCTGAGGAAGACTTCAGGTATATGTATGTGTTACCTTCTTACAAATATATATATCTTGATTCTTGTGTTTGGATTTAATCTACTTACCTTTTTCTGTTTTGGTTAATTTCAGCGGAGTTAACGAACCGTCCCTTGCCTGTTCAAAGAGTATCATCTACCTTGAGTGAAGCTCATGGAGATGCTGCACATTGCTTCACACTTTATGAGATCGAGGAAGCCACGAAAAAATTCGAGAAGAGAATTGGGTCAGGAGGTTTTGGAATCGTGTACTACGGGAAAACAAAAGAGGGGAAAGAGATTGCCGTAAAAGTTCTTGCAAATAATTCATACCAGGGAAAGAGGGAGTTCGCAAACGAGGTAAATACGCCTTTATATAATCGATATCAATATGTACCCAAAGTAATAGCTCTTTTGCATTACTGAATGATCATGGTTTGTTCAGGTTACATTACTCTCGAGGATACATCATCGAAACCTTGTGCAGTTTCTTGGGTATTGCCAAGAAGACGGAAAAAATATGCTTGTGTACGAGTTCATGCATAACGGGACTTTGAAGGAGCATCTTTATGGTAACATATCATTTTACAATAGGACAGTGTTTTTGCAGTGTTTTGGTTTTAAAGATGTTAACAAGCGTATTTTTTTCCAGGTGTGGTACCGCGTGACCGGAGAATCAGTTGGATTAGACGACTTGAGATAGCTGAAGATGCAGCCCGAGGTACATGAACCTGATAAATATAAATAGAAAGAGTTCTTTATATCTGATTCGAGACCATTTTTCAGTAATTTATTTGGTTTTTTTTTTTTGTAGGGATCGAGTATCTTCACACGGGCTGTGTTCCAGCAATCATACACCGGGATCTCAAGACGAGTAACATCTTACTCGATAAACACATGAGGGCAAAGGTTTCAGATTTCGGATTGTCAAAATTCGCAGTTGACGGGACCTCACATGTCTCCAGCATTGTCCGTGGCACAGTTGGATATCTAGACCCCGAGTAAGCTATACGTAAACTAACGCCAAAAACTTCACATATCTTAATTGAAACTAACATAATTAATTTATTCAATATTATAGATACTACATATCGCAGCAGTTAACGGAAAAGAGTGACGTATATAGCTTTGGCGTCATTCTTCTTGAACTCATGTCTGGCCAAGAAGCCATATCGAATGAAAGCTTCGGTGTCAACTGCCGGAACATAGTCCAATGGGTGAGTTCGTTTTCTAGCTTTTTCTTGTTCGTTCGATATCTAGTGCAATGAGCTCAAGTTCTCTTTTTGTAGGCCAAAATGCATATAGACAACGGGGACATCCGAGGAATCATTGATCCAGCGTTAGCGGAAGACGATTACAGTCTTCAGTCGATGTGGAAAATCGCGGAGAAAGCGTTGATGTGTGTGAAACCGCACGGAAACATGAGACCGTCAATGTCTGAAGTGCAAAAGGATATTCAAGACGCGATTAGGATCGAGAAGGAAGCGTTGGCCGCGAGAGGTGGCATGTCGGACGAATTCTCGAGAAGCTCGGCGCATTCGTCGTCTCTGAACATGGGAATGCACGACTTGGCTGGATCACAGAACTATGTCTCCATTGATGAATCTGTGTTGCAGCCATCAGCTCGGTAGTAGAATTCGGCTTGTACAGATGCATGACTCACTCTTGTTTTTCTTTAACCCTTTCACCTTGTGTGGTCTTTCTTTATTTATTTTAGTTTTGAGCTTAATTGACATTTGACGCTAGTACTTTTTTGTGTTTTTTGAGACTTTTAACTTGGTGATTTATTTGGGTGTCGTGAAATATCATATTTTGAGAGACACATACTTTAATCACCATTCGAAGCCTTAATATTGTTACACTAGTTCAGAGATGTTATTAATAAAAAGTACAATTATACAGATCTAATTTATTAATAAAAAGTACAATTTTGTGTGAGTACAATGTTGAACCGATCATGAATCAAGAGTGTAGAAGTTTGGACTTGGTAATGAAACATTATCATTTTAATGACGTATTTCGTAAGTTTGACAAGTTTAAATTATTAAGTTTCTGATATTTTTTTCAAAAACATCATTGATTCTAATCTTATAATCCAATTTTTCTATTTTAAAAAATTTCAATGAGTCATGAAAACTTTTTTTTTGTTTTTAACGTTTAAGCACCTTAAAAGTAGAGTTAATTTACTATATAACACAAAAAAAAACAATTACAGTGAAGCAACTAACTAATTTTGTCTTATGTGGCAAACTATATGTTTTACATTTTTTTACAAAATTTCGATCAGTTAGTTATTTTAAAGCTTTTGTTATTTTGTTAAAATTTATATATCATGGTGTAAAACTTCTTCTTTACATATGATATACTAAATATATTATATATTATGCTTTTTGTTGATGACCGGGTTGGGTCAGATGGGGGTCTTTCGTAGATGGTTTGTGAGACCCGAGTGGTGATCTGGAGTGTCGCTGGCCGGGTTGGGTCAAGAGTTGACCTATGGTAGATGATTTTGAAGGAGTGGAGGAACTCTAGTGGACAACCTGCATGTTGGGGTGGTTAGTGGTGACTTGCGTTTTGGTCATATTGAGATGTTAATTCTGGTGGTGGAATGTCATGAGGGGACCACCAGGGGTTTTTCTAGTCGTAGATGTTTATAAGTGTTTTAGAATTTATTACTCTAGGGGCCTGTTGTCTCTGAATAACTCATTTTTGGAGATGGTATTCTCATGTAACTCATTTTTGGAGATGGTGTTCTCTTGTATACTTTTGGAGATGGTGTTCTCCTGTATACTCACTTTTGGAGATGGTGTTCTCTTGTATACTTTTGGAGATGGTGTTCTCCTGTTAACTAATTTGGGGTGGTGTTCCTAGTGTGAGTGTTGGGACGGTGGTCCCTACGTACCGATTGCTCCAAAGATGTGTTCCTGCGAGCGAAAGGGGTGTTATAATGAGTTAAGAGTAATAGGTATGTGGAACATGCGTAAAAACATGAGATTAGATGTGAACCTTTGAGATCGAGTGAGATGATCTCGAATGGTGATGGCTCTATAGGCCCAGTGTTCGGTCGGAGTGAAGATTGATTTTAGATTATACAATGGCAGGTTTGTATCATGAGAGGTAGTTTTAGTCAACATGTGCTTATACACATATGAATTGATTACTCTTAGGGAAGTATTTTTTCCCTTATATACCAGAGCTTGGGGGAGACATCCTGAGAGTGGAGTGGTACCAGCATCGATAACTCAAGGGATTTGTTCCTGAGAGTGTGAGTGTTGCCTTAATGAGTATGAGTAATCAATGTCTGAGCGTGGCAAGAGCATGAGACCAGAGGTCCTAAGAGGTCGGGTGTTTAATCCCGAGTGATATGGCAATCGGTCATGAGTGTTGCTCGTGGTGACAAGTGTGTTAGGATTCGAGGACGGATCCATTGATAGAGGAGGAGAATTGTAACGACATCGAATCGGAATTATGGATTTTCGGTGGTGTCGATCGACACTTTGGTGGTGTGTCAATCGACACGTGATTGTGAACATGTTTGTGGTGTTTTCAGGTGGTGTCGATTGACACTAATTTCTGCAGAACCGGATGGCTCGATTTAATTGTCCAGTTTGGGTTATGGAAACCCTAGGTCGTGGTATTTAAGCCTATTTCGATGACCAGCCGTGTTTTTGTGAAGAAAAACGTGATTGAAGAGAAAAGAGAGATTTTGATTAGGGGTGGACAAACGGGAATATGGGACAGGATCCAACGGGAACGGGACGGGAACGGAACTTATGAGACTAGAAAAATACGTCACATTTATGTCCCATTTCAAATTCGGGACGGGAACGGGATAAAACGGGATGGGACGGGAAATCCCATAAAATAACCGGACTCAAAAATTAGATTAAACAATGCTTCAAATTGTAAATATGTATACAACAAGCTTTTTCAATTTATGAAAAACATGTTTAAATTAAAGAAAATTCTATTGTATTTCATAAAATTTAAAAAATTTAAATAAAATAAAAACCATAATCTTCAAATTGAATCAAACTTAAACCACATTAAACCATATTACATATTATCCCATTAAAAATAGATATATGTATATATCCCATATTAAACCATATTTCATATTATCCTTATAATTTCATATATCCCATATCCCATATTAAACCATATAAAAATCATAATCTTCAAATTGAATCATATATCTCATATCCCATATTAAACCCCATTAAACCATATTCCTTATTATCCTTATAATTTCATACTATCCCATTAAAAAAAATGTACATATATAATTAATATTTATAGTTATATCAAATGGGATTTTCAAACGGAACTTTGGGATATCCCGTTCCCGTCCCGTCCCCTCCCGGTCCTAACTGGGAATTGAAAACTTGTCCCATATGGGAATACGGGAAATATATGGGACGAGATTTCGGGAACGGGTACGGGTACGGGATGGAACGGGACAGGAATTATGCTCACCCCTAATTTTGATAGCTCTTGTGAAAGAGAAATGATTTATGAGAAGGGGGCAATTCTGTTCCGTTTGGTAGAGAAGAGAAACGGACTTGGAGAACATATCATATCAGAGTGAAGTTCAAGGGTTAAGTTCTCCTCTCTCTTAGCTAGCTGTGAGTGAAATCGGTTTGTCAATCGAATTCGTATGCTAAGAGAGATCATTGTTTATGTGAGAGAGGTTTGTGCAGAATCGGGAGTGTTAAGTGACGATCTGCCGGACCACTTTGAGGGCGTTTTGCCAAAGTTCCAGAGCGACGTAGGCAACGATTTTCAAGTCGTTGGAAAGCTCTTCCTGTCTAGTATTCGAATCAGGTTTCTGGTTATGATTATAAGATACGATCCATCCTCAGTGGTCGTTTTAATTCAGCGGATCAGTTCTGATTTTCAGAAATCCTAAATTGGTTTAAGGGAAACCTTGTAGGAGAGTTTAGGTGATAGAGAAGGATAACTAGTAGCTTTTAGTCTCGTTGAGCCTGTGATTCGTGCTGGTTGGGTTGTCTATTGATTTCCATTTTCCTAAGGCTAAGGTGAGTGCGCGACCATGGCTTATCTGGGTAATGGAATGTTGTTTTGTGTGATTCGATAACATTATACTTCCCAAAAGCACATACTAAAATACTAGAATTCAAAAAGAGAAGTCAAACAACACTTACCATGAAATTTTATTGAAGGCTTGAAGAGGATGATCTAAGACTCCAAACTCACAAAATTTTCTAACTACTCATAAACAATTCAATCAACGATCTCAAATCATCACTCCACCTACTGCCCTAAAACCGTAAGGGCTCTGATACATAAATGAAACAATCAGATTTTTTTTATTAATAATTAAATGCCAAAATAAATATTTCCATAAATATTTTTTTCTCAACACATTTAGACTAATAACCAAACAATAAACCAGCAGAAGACAATAAGTAACTTTAACCAGCTAACATTCCAATTTATAAATTCTAGAACAAACTAGTAACCTAGCCAACAATCCTAAAACAATAAATAGAAACGTAACCGAGACCCTAGATCATCCTCATCTTCATAGCCATGATTCCACGATCACATTTCATACCTGCAACACATAGGAAAACGAGTTGCTTGAGTATTATCACAAATACTCAGTGAGCCGGTCATACCACCTACGGCGTATCACTCAGGCTCAGGTACAACATTTATATATCACAATATAAACCAGTATACATCTCAACACATAACATAACCATGTAAACAAACAAATTTCGGAACAACAATAAACACGTGTCGAGCGACACCAGCAAGGTGTCGATCAACACGTCCAAAGTGCTCGTGTCGAATGACACCAGTAAGATGTCGATCAACATGACAACTGCACTTGTGTCGAGCGTCACCATCCTGGTGTCGATCGGCTTGCCTCACTGAGCACCAGATTCGAGTTCCTCCTCTCCCGACTCGATTCTTGGTTACACGAGTCGCAAACCTGCGCACAAACACAACATATACAGGCCACAATACACACAAGCAGTCACTAATACACAATTCCATACGAAATCAACCACAAAATCGCATTAAACATTCCGTCATTGCCTAGAAACTATAGTCGCACACTCACCTTAGCTTAGGAACGATAGAAAACAGACTTGAACATGAAATCAGTGACTTGTCGTCCACACAGTCTCTGATCTCACACGCAAACACAGAGAAACGCTTCTTCTAACCCTAGAACACACAACTAGGGGTTTTCCCAAAATCCTAATTAGCTTTCCCGAAACCAGAACCGACGGGCTGACCTAGAATCACACATAAAGCAGAGCTTACCTCAGAATCCAGATCGGAAACCCAATTTGAATACTAGACCAAAATATCTTTCCAACGGTATATAGATCCTCTCCTGAATCCTTCAAAATCAGCAGGAAAACGCTTCCCAAGAAAACTGATCGAAACATGAATCTACACAGACGACTCATGGGAAAACGACCATAACTCATAAGCTACAGGTCGAAATGGCAATCCGCTTTCTCTTATAGATAGATAGATAAGAGAGAGAATAACATACTTACCCAAAACCACACTGATCAGCCACGATATGATTGACCGTTACTCTTCTCTACCAAGACAGATTAGTTATGTCCTCTCAAGCAGCGATTGAATCCCTAGAACGAGGCAATCTCTTTCCTCTCTCACTCTCAAACACGATTCTGATCTAAAACCCCTAAAACAAAGGCTGCACCACAAGCCTCCTTATATATCTAGGGTTATAACTCTAAACTGTACTAAACCGAGAAATTAAACCAAAACGGGTTCTGCTCCGAAATGGTAGTGTCGAGCTAGACCAGCCTGTTTCGATCGTCACACCACTTCAGGTCGTGTCGATCGACACGGCACCAGATTCTCCAAATCTGGTTCGCGGTCGTTACACTTACGATCCTGCTGTATGTCCTCTGTTTTCTTTCAGCGCCCTTTCTTCTTTACAATCCTCGGGTTAAAATTTTGGCTTAATAAACTATATGTTTGCTCAGTGATATTTCCGTCGCCATTGGCTTTGTTCTCAGCTGTTTGTCAACATTAATTTTGAATCTACAAGGTCAATACTTGAAGAATTCTCTTTTCCTTCATCTAATTCCATCATCTGATTAACTTCGTATCACACATTTTGGAACAATTGTGTTGGTCAGAAAGTGGCTCTCCAAATAAAGCTAAATAAGAACCGAAAGGAATTCTCACAAGACAAGAAACATTGCATATCAAATATCTGGTAGTGTAGAAAACAATGCAGTCAGTCAACGACTCAACATAAGAAGCAAACCCCTTGAACTTACTTATAATTATCATTTTCAATAAGCAAAACAAACTCCTAAGTCAAAATTAGCTACTTGAATGTAAAGGAAGATAAAAAAAATTGGATGTAAATCTGATTACTATAGTTTTAAAATCCACACTAAAATTAATGTAATTAGGCCCATAATATAATTAAGTTCATATTTAAATGGATTTAATAATATTATGGGTCTAAAGCGTATTTATTGTTTAATAGGCTAGGCACAAACCTAGCACTTAGACCTAAGATGAAATCTATTTATTGCTCATTGTATTCACCTAGAAAGAGGATCAGAATTTCTCATAACAAAAATAATAAAGCTTTCTTAACAGCTACAAAGACAGACTCTTTACTTTTCTGCATTATGATTTACTGAGAAGTCTCGCACTTCCTCTAACAACCCTTACAAATTCAATTGTGCGAGTTACGACTGCTACAATATCCATTTACATGTATTTTTTGGATATGATATATAGAATTATATAACCTTAATAACTTGGGTTTTATTTATATGCAGAGAGTAAGGCAATTAAATATGGAAAATGCGTGCCGGATAAATATGTGATAGGGAAGTACGACAGTTATAAATGCCTCGTTGATTGTATATACGCACCGGAGTTTACAAAAAAGGGTATTTTGGAGGAGAATGTGTTAGAAAATCTACAAACAGAATAGATTGTTGTTGCATCTTACTATAAAATCAATCTTCCTTTTAGTAAATGGAATTTTGAGCAACTAGTTTTGTTTTTTTTTAATTATCATGTTTCAAAAATATGATTTTCCTATTGTTGCTTCTTAATTATTGTGCAATTCAATGAAGATCAAACCTATGTTTTATCATAAAAATTCTACTATATGTTTAATTTCTTTTTCTCTTATGACCTTATTGATTAATAAACAACTCATTGTGAAAAGATCAACCAATAGAGGTTCAAACTTTTTACATATACACACTAACGATCAAACCAAGCAAAGTATATACATATTAAAAATATGAAAAAAATCTTTGACTTATAAAAACAAAAAATATCTTTCACTTTATATAGTGTATTTACTTGCAAATTTGTATAATTATAAGTCAAAGATTTTTGAGAATTTTCAAGATATACCACTTTTGACATGCCACTTTTCAAAAATACCACTATCACTTTTTCAAAACTTTTAAATCATTTATGTTTGGGTTAACTATGTTATATTCGGGTTTAGTTTTTTGGGTTTTAAGATTTGTTAGGAATCAAAACTTTTTTAAAAATTCAGAATTTTGAGAATAAGATTTTTAAACGAATTTATAAGTGGAATATTGGTAAGAAAATTTTCAAAAGTGGCATATTTGAAAAGATTTTCGTTTTTGTGGCATATTTTTAATTTCCCCAAAATCCAAAAAACTATTATCATTAAAACATGGAAAATTCATCTATGGCCTCAAAAGATATATATTGATTGATCCCAATAAAAATTCAACTATAAAATTCAATGAAAATAAGAGAAACCTATTTTAACTATAAAATCTACTATTTGAAAGTATAAAGTATATTATCCCAATGATCCTAGTTTATAATGCCTTTTTGGAGTTATAGTACAATTTTGTATGTTTTATTATAAATGAAACTAAGCAAATACATAAATTTGAAAAAATAAGAAAAAAATATTTGACTTTATAAATAGAAAAAAAATATTTGACTTTATCTAGTGTACTTCCGGGTATTCAAACTAAAGATAACAAATAATTATGCCATATATGCAAATTATATATATATATATACACACACTAAAGATAACAAATAATTATGCCATATATGCAAATTATATATATTTATATATATTTGTATAATTATTAGTAAAATATATTTTTTCCAGAAAATATATTATCATTAAACACATGGAAAGTAACCCATATAAATAGATCTCTTCATCAGAAAATTATAAAAACATATTTTCTTCTCAATAAAAATAACCAAAGAAAATTATAATGGATATAAAAATAACCAAAGACGTCAGTCATCTTTTTCCTAGTAATAACACTAACACTTTCAGCCATGTCAGGTATGATGATCCTTACAAATAAAAATTTATTTATTAACTTATCAATTTTGAATTGTCTTTCAACATTTTGAGAACAATAGTTAAAACACTTTGCATTTCTTTTAAATAGAATCGGTAATAGCCATTTAAATGCATGCGTCCATTATTTATAAATGTATATAGGGTTATATAATCTTAATAACATGGGTTCTTTATATGCAGTGAGTGAGGCAGTGAAATTAGAATGCTGGTTAAATAAATGTGTTCCATTAACGTATGGGCAATCTCAATGCATCAGGGAGTGTATTGCTATGCCGAAGAAGGGATACATTGGAGGAAAATGTGTTAACAATGGAGATTGTTGTTGCATCTTACCATAGAGATCTTGTTGCTAATAATTGGCGATTTTGAGCGATGAATTATGTTTTGTTTTTCTTTCAAAAAGTGAATTTTTTATTGTTGGTTCTCAATTATAGTGAAATTCATTGACAATAAACCTTATATTTATCATAAAATCTACTATATGAAAGTCTTCCAAAGCTGGTTCTGGTATATTTTTTACGAATCACGGATTATAATGTTCAATTCATATGGGTTCTTCTGATTGATCTTCGTGAATATCAAATAACAAGATGACACATGGTTTATAATGCTTATTTTGAACTTTTGTACAATTTATTATCTTTTTTAGTTAACCACTTCCACATAAATGGGTTTCTTGTAAATACCAAATAAAAAGATTAAAACCACTTTCCTATTGTTGTTGTTTTCTGAACTTATAAATAATAATTCATTGTGAAACATCTCTTATTGTCATAAACTGATCATCTCTTAAAAGTACAAAGTACGAAAACAAAATACGAGATTCAACAATTTGTCCAGATATATTTTATTGTCTTAAAAGTACAACAAGGCAAACCCACCAAGACGAGCAAAGACTTGATGCTCTTTATCTCTATTGCTTTCAAATCTGCAGCGCATCTGCAATGGATCCCACGAGACTCAAAACTTCAAAAGGAGCTTTGTTTCCTATCACTTTCACCGTCTGTGGCCAAGAATCCGTGACCCTGAAGTACGCAAACTGTAACAACCGCAAACCAAATTTTTGAATTTGGTAAGGGGTGTCGATCGACACCATCGTTCTGAACCGGTTTGTGGTTCGATTTTAACTGCGGTTTTTGGCGGTTTGGGGATTAAGGAAACCCTAAGCTTGTTTATAATTAGGAGCAGTCGTGTTTTCAGAGACACGAGGCAGAAAAAACATTAGAAAAGTGAAGAATAGAGAGTTCTTGAGAATTGAATGAAGTTAGGATCATAGGAGGTGATCTTCTAAGGTTTAGAAGCATTGAATCGTTTGTTCCAGCGAGTTCGTGGGGTTAGAGGCACGAATCAGCGAGTTTTGTCTCCGTTTCGTTGTGTTCTTCGCTGTCTCAAATCCAATTTTATTTCTAGGCAAATGTGAGTGCGCGATCGTAGGCTCTTCAAGGCCAATAGCTTGTTTGATGATTTTTTGTGATGATTATGATGATTGTTGATGTTTTCAATTGATAAAATCGTGTATATATGGTTGTTTTTGTGAATTGTGTGCAGGTTCGGTTTCTCGAAACGCATGAATGAGCCGTGAGAGGAGAGGCTCGTTCTGCGGTTTCTACGACCGAAATGTCGATTGACACCTAGTGGTAGTGTCGATCAACACCTATGTGTTGTTAGTGTCGATCGACACAGGTTGAGCGTCGATCGACACAGGTTGAGCGTCGATCGACACCCGTATGTGTTTACGCGTTGATGTTTTGAAATTGTATTGTTTGCTACTATTTGGTCATTGCTGGTTATTGGTTTTGTTGTACTTAGCATGTTGGCGAGATGACCGTCTCACTAAGTATTTATTAAATACTTACGCAACTCGTTTTTCATGTGTTGCAGGTAAAGGAAAAATATGATCGCGGAATAAACGCATTAGGGAAAGGATAATAGGATTTTTATGTTTATGTTGCATTTTAGTAGAACTGGTTAGATTGCTAGAAATGCTAGTTGTGTTATTGGAATTTGGTTTATTTGGTTATTGAACTTATTTTGGATTATCTGGTTAATTGATTATTTATTTCCGCTGATTTATTTGTCGTTGAAATTAATCGTTGAGGATTATTATTTATGAAAATAATAATACGGATTAATTATTATTTTTAAAAAGTGTTGGTTGTTTCACAAATGCTTCTTCCAATCCTAATTTGAATACAAAACGATAACAACAATACATAGAATTCAGCTTTAAGATTCAACAAAGATGTATAAATCAATTAACAAAATCGATTACTTTTAAAAGGTACTACTTATCATTGTTCTTGTGCGTGAAACACTCCCACGAGCTCTTTCGGAAGACACCGTGAGTTACATAAGCACTCACCTTCGCGGCTCAATGAGCTGCCAGTACTTTCTGTGTGAATCAAAATCAAGTGAAACGGTTAAGACGGTAACAACATGTGTTTGGTTTTTATTCTTGAAATTAAATATTAATGACAATAAACAAGAACAGAGTACTAAATTTTAACATCTCATGCATACACACTAAAAATAAAACTAAGCAAATATATAAATATAAAAAATATAAAAAAACCTTTTGACTTAATAAATATATAAGAAAAGACTTTGATTTTATATAGTGTATTTTCATATATTCACACTAAAAATAAAACTAAGCAAGTATATAAATATTAAAAAACCTTTGATTTTATGACTCCAAGGATTCACAAAACACTTATCGAATTGCAATTTTCGCTGAGGGTTTTGTCTACATAAGCCTCAAATCAAACACACACAAGAAAAGACATGATTTTTGCTTCAAGGCAGAGTTTCTAAGTCAAGAGTGAATCCAAATTTCACAATAAAGACATGATTTTTACTAAACCTAAACTCACAGAGACTTCGTAAACATCACTCAGAAACTGGGTAAAGATGGGTTTTTTTTGTTTACCTCCAGTTGATGGATTGGAGAGTGATCTGATCAGATTCAAAGGCGATTTTGTGAGCAAGTTCTTCACACTCTAAGCAGAAAAAAAGATGGACTTTCTTCTTCTCTAATTCAGACACGATTGCGTCTTTACAGATCTTGTTCTTCTCCATGATGATGATGTTGTTGTTGGCTGCGTTCTCAGACATTGACGCCGTGTGTGTAGAGAGTTGGAATGTCTTTAGGCAATAGAATTGGATATACAAAAAAAGAGTTTAAAGGTTTGATTTTTATTTCTTCAAAATCCCTTATGTTTTTGTTTGGCCGACAATTTTAGATTCCTTTCAATTTTAGATAAAGGTAATTCATATTACCAGAGAAGGAATATTTTCGACACAGGGTCAACGTCGCCCAAACTTTTATCAACGGGCGCATGAGGCGGATGAGCATCTCGATATCCTCCGACCTGGATAGGTTCGACCCTCCCTGCAGCACGGTCAACATTAGCCCTACGACGAGCTCTTTTTGCTTCTCTGTATTTATCTCTAACATAGAGAATTTCCCTACCTTTCGGATCAACTGTGATTTGTAGCTCTTCATCAGAAGATGATACTTCTCCAGGATTCTTTGAGGATGACGCATCGCCACCAAGAAGATCTGTGAAAGGCATCTCCACAAGATCAGAGACCACGGACCTGTTGTTGCGTCATCGGCGACGAAGAGGGACTTCATCGATGGTCTCTTCAGAGTCGGGGATAGTGACAGATGCATGAGCTTCTTGTTCGGCCTCAGCAGAGGAACGAACTCTCCTTTTCAGCCGAATTGTCGGAGTCTTGAACTCAAGAATCTTCTCTGAAATCTTCATCTCTCCTGACCAGTAGTCGATGTCCCAAGTATCTACCGAGGTGATATAGTCGTTAAAAGATAATACGACGTAAATAAGAGTTTCAATGGAGATGAGAATCAAGGAAAAGCGTACCTAGAATACGGCGACCAACTTGGATTCTCTCAATAGGAGCCTAAGACCAGTCCAGATATCTGCCGATCCTCACGGTCACCACGTATCTCCAAACAGGAAGATTGACAACATGGCGAGTACCCAGATGGAGTACTGAAAAAAAAAAAAGATTCTAAATTTCATTTTGATTTCTAAATCTCTTTTTTTTTCTAGGACTTGCCACATGCATAATAGGCATCTACCCAGCTTGGGATTCTATTCAGATTGATAAGTCCTAGTTAAGTCCCGAAGTGAGGCAAGATTGATTTTCATGAAGAAGAAGCGGTCTGACCAGTGGTTAATTTTGCTTTTCAAGTTGGTGATCATGCATCCTGATTTCATGCTATGGTAAAACTTCCCTGGCACATTGTACACTTTCATGACGGAGATCTGTTCAAATATTTCAACCGAGAAGTTAATGCTTGCCTCGGCTCCCAGGATCAACATAGGGTATTTGGAAAAAAGCAATGTTCCTCCGTTCACCGAAAGCCACAAACTGGTAGGGAAGGGGAAACCACAAGCGACTCTCCGTAAAACATGTGTTCCAGAAGGCAAATATAGCCGGATGGACAGTTCTAGGGACGCTGACAAGGAACAGGAACGAGGAACTCCAAATCCAAAGACATAGAACATGATCAACGCATATCCGAAAGTGACTTTTCAGAGATAATCGAGTCGCCGATCCCGTAAACATTAAATTGTTTGGCAACGGCAGCTTCATCTGGGACTCCGATCTGCGTCTCCTTGGTCAGATCGTCTACCCTTAGCAGATGTTGGCTGGAGGCTTCATGAGAAGTGGAAAGTCTAAAGATGTCGGAGTTTCGCCGGGAGTTCTCCAATTGGATGAAGAATTTCTGCCCCATGAAGGGCCCTCGGCGGTACGGAGGAGGTCGTTCAAGTTGCCTTAGCATTACCTCGATTCTCAGAGGATTTTGAAGAATGATCGTCGGTGGGATTCGTCATGAAAATGCGTAATTTGCGAATGCAAGAAAAATTATGCAGAAAGAAGATACAGATCTGAAAAGAGAGAAAAGAGATTATCTTTTTCTTCGCCTTCGGCTGAAGACTAAAAAGGAAGTGGAAGGGTTTTGTAATATTTTATATTCGGAAACAAGAATCGAGAGTAATGATTAAAATCCTAAGACGGAGAGTGTGAACCGAGGCTTATTGATGGTACCTGATTTGGCACCCTCTACCCAGACCCGATTTGAGATTTAATTGACCCGGTTAGCAATTGGGATCGAAGTTATTGGGGTTTAATCTACCTCTTAAGGCCCATTTCAAGGAGAGAAGTTCGGTATGCATTGTGCAGCCAACCTAGGTTACTTAAGGAATGAGTTAAAGATATATGAAAATATTGTGTAAATATTCTCGTTTAAGATATTTTCTATATATTTCTAGAGTTTATTCAGCCGAGGCTATAAATATGTAATTCAGTCGACTCGAAAAAGGAATATGCAACTCTTTCTTGAGCAATAAACTCCATTAGAAACATAATAATTCAATATTCTTAAATTTTTTCATTGTTTTGCCCTCAAATCTTGAATCTTACTTATTAGTAAGGCATCAAGGTTGTTTACACGAACTCGGTACTTTCAATAACTATTTAAAAAATATCTTATTATATAAAGTTTGATGCGTCAAACATAATAATTAACACCATCGTGACACATATTAAATCAATCGTCCGAGATTCTGACACGTGTAAATTATTTTTCTTATTTGAAAAATTAAAGTAACTATTGATAAGCATGAATTAATACATGAGCAATATCCCAAAAAAACATGTATTTATACTATATAAAAGTTGATGTTATAGTGCTCCTAGGCCGTCCATGTGGGATTTTAGAAACGCGATCCGATTGGTCCACATAAGCAATTAGAATTAAGCTAATTTTCTTTTGTTTTTAATAAGAATTTTTACTTTTTTATAGTTAGTTTTCTTTTATTCTTTTAATAAATTTTCCATTAAATATAACCTATGTATTTTGGTATTAGGAATTGGAAAATTTCACTTATTTAGCTGCCAATATATAAAGAGAGAAGAAACATAGGCATCATGAAGCAAACAATCAAAAAAAAAATTTTTGTGAGAATTTTCTCCAGCATACCAATTGTTAAAAGTCCCGGATCTTCTAGATCTTTACGTATGGGGAATTAAATAACTATTCCATGTTAGTAGTTTCAAAGTTGGTTATAAAAATAAATAACAAGACCTATGATTGATTTACTTTGCAAGGTTAGTGTTCGTCTCTTGCCCCTGTTATATGATGCGTCTGTTTATTATCTAGCTTTTTAATTCTAGGGTTTATGATATAAGTGATCATATATATGGTATTCTGACTATATCGACTCTTTCTAATTCCTACCTTAATGTTTTATTTTGTTTTGTATCGTTTGTGTATTTTTTCCAGGTTTAATCGTCGTCTTTGAGGTTAGTATAACATCGTTCTAGGGTTTATGATAGAAGGGATCGTATCTTTTATTATTCTGACTGTGTAAACTTTTTCTGATTCCTATTTTAATTTCATTTTGAATGGAATATGTGAGGGACAAAGTCGACTTTAGTGATGATTGAGTCGACTTTAGTGTCCATAGTTTTACCTACATAGTTTCTCATCTCTCATATAATACATTCATATGTTTCTAATATAATTGTCTGCACAAGTTTTGATGATTTTTAACTGATATATTATTATGTTATAATGTTTTTTTTTTGATAAAGTGTTATGTTCTAATGTTCTAATGTCTGCACAAGTATTATGTTCTAATGTTTCTTACGAGTACGTCTTTACTGTTTTTGATCTTCTTACAGGTCTACCGTACTAATTTGGCGATATTATGTTAGTAATTTGTGTTATATTCTTATTTTTGTAGAATCGGCTATCACATAGAAAAAATCCTAACTTTTTTGTATATACTTTTTATGATATTCTCTATATTAAATATGTATTTGTATTTACAAAAAGAAGAATAAACTAAGCATCATCATCAGCTATTTGGATATGGATGACCTTGAGCAATATAGACAATCTCTCTACGACTTTGTTTTAACAACTTTTACAGATTTTAGATGGGTTTGTTTGTTTGTTGTTCTGTACCATTTGATGCAGTGTTAGTGGGCCATAACTGTATTGACGACCACAACAACTAATACAAGACTCTACTCAGTCACACCATCAACCGTATGAGGATTGGGAACACCGTTTGGAACATAAGGTATTAAATTGTATTCATCCTTATGTTTTGCAAGAATGAAAAACAGTGGTGAGAAAGAGGAAGATAAAGAGTTTGGGGATGGGATTCAGTGGTGTAGTAAGTCTTAAGCGTTTAAGCTTCAGTTGTACAAAGCATTGAAGGGATCGAGAAGACATGTAGCGGTTTTGAACTTTTGATGGCACAAGATGGAGAGAGACTTTTCCGTTGTTCTGTCATATCGTTTGATTTAGTTTACTTGCTGCGTTCTCTTACTCAGTATCTTTGGAGAATCATGTTATTTTGGTTATGTACTTGTGTGTGAGGAGAGATGTCAAATAAGAATTATGTTAAGATAATAGTGGATTTTTACATGCATGATCATGTCATTGTTTGAGACTAAAAAAGTTTTTCCCATCTGCTTAATGTTGCTGAAGAAACTATTTCACGTGAAAAAAACATCCATAGGCGACTATTCTGTTTCTTTGATTACTATTATGGCAGGAAGGAAATCTCGATAAATCCTAAAATATTATTTACGCATGCTTAAGTTTTCTATGAAAATGTGGACTGTTTTGAAATTACTAACAAATAATATTCAAGGTTATGTCTTTGATAGTTTTTGCTTGCCTAATAATTACTAACTCACCGTTTATTTTTATTTAAGCCAGTGTGCAGGTTGGATCTTGACTCAACCTTTGAATAAAAGAACAACATTGCAAACCGTTGATAGTGAGTTTGAAAAAGTTAACCAAACGACTTTAAGCCAATCTCCTTGAGATAGTTCAAGATTCTTATTGTTAATGTGAAGAGAGCAATGTATGTCGTGTGCTCAGTTGTTGATATGTTTTCGAGTTTTTACTTGCTTCGAATCTTTAACAATATGTTTTGTTTTTTGGGCAAACATGTATGGTATCTTTATTTCTACAGTAAATGGCAACGATGATGAATCTTTAATGATCGACTGGAGATATTTGGATATTACATGTGTGGATATAGTTGTGGCTTCAGATTCGATTGTCATACTATTCGCCTCATTCTTTCCCTCAAAGTGGAGGAGAGAAGATGTTAATTGAACAGAGACGCGGAAACAGTGACATTGATGAAGGAGGTGGGCTCAGATGGCCACGACGGCTTGGCGGTGGTGAATGGTGATGAAGTAATCGGTTTCATCACCAGATGAAGAAAACCAACATATGAGAACGTGCCATGCACTATCTCTTGGTTTACATTCAATGTTTTGATTTTTACTCTCTTTTCTTTGCTTTAGGTACCAGTAATCGGATTAGACCGTAGAGATTGCTTTCTTCCAAATGTGAAGCCAAAATGTCTTAAAATCTTATTTTTATGTTTTCCCCTTTAATTCCATCGTTATGAAATGTTTACTGAATGGTTGAGTTCAAGCATATGCCATAACCAAAAAATAATATATTTTGGCTTACTGCTTTTTAAAGATGTGATCAATAATTAAATGTATAGCATTTTTAACTAACTAAATATATTTTAATTAGTAAATTTTTTTTCATAGTCAACTATATATATTTTCATATGTTGTGATAGTTCACTATAATATAGTTCACTATGTTATAAGTTTCGTTTAGTTCACTACGTTATTACCAAAATCAATAGCAAAGTAGGATAGTTAACTATGCTCTTGTAACTTATTATTTACTACATATAGTTCACTATATATAGTTCACTATGTTATAAATGATGTGTGGAGTGGTTCTTGTGATCAGTGAGTTATATATATATATATATATATATATATATATATATATATATATATATATTCTAATTAGTTAGTTTGTTTTCATAGTCAACTATATATATTTTCATAAATTCTCATAGTTCACTATGTTATAAACAATTTTTGGAGTGGTTCTTCTGATAGTTTTAATTAGTTATCATATCACCACAAAATCTTTTTTTACAGCGACGATATAGTAATTTTGATTCGTTAAGAATTTTCATTAGATATGTCATTAAGAGTATTTTGGTCTTTTTCTATAAGTTAGATGTTAGACACCTAATTTTTAATTATGTTATGCCATACACCTAATTAAAGGCCTCCAACCTATTATTCACCTAAATAATCTTTGATTAAAAGGAAAACCCACGCGTAGCATGAATGTAAAATGAAAATAAAATTTAAACAAAAGTTCATAGGATAATTAACTTGACCAGTAAGTTAATTTCCCTATGACAATTTTTTTTTTTTTTTTTTGTAATTTCCCTATGACAAATTAAGTAGTAAATATAATGGATTTGAATAGTGAAAGCTCTCAATTGGGAAAAAAATTCCTCTACTGGTAAAGATAAGAAGAACACGTGGCATGGCTGTATTTGGTATAATATCAACCACAGAGAAATAAAAAAATAAAATAAATAAACAAAAAAAACGAACGGTGCTGATAAAAAGTCATAAAAGTAAAAACCTAATCGCAGACGCTCTCCTCTCTCTTGTCTTCTCCAGCGTCCGATCAATCTCTCCTCCTCCATCTCCTTCGCTTCCTCTTCCTCCAATCAACCTCCTCTCTTTTACTCCCGCCCTTTTTTTCGAATTCCTCTCCCTGGTAATCATCATCATCATCATCTTCTCCGATTTTCGAAATTTTTATTAGGTTTTTTTGTTGAATTTGTGATTTTTGGGGGTTTAGGGTTTTTTTTTCTGAGATGGCGGAGTCACAGGGTAAGAGTCCAGGAAGCCATGAAAGCGGTGGAGATCAAAGCCCAAGGTCTTTACACGTTCGTGAACAAGATAGGTTTCTTCCAATTGCTAACATAAGCCGTATTATGAAAAGAGGTCTTCCTCCTAATGGTAAAATCGCTAAAGATGCTAAAGAGATTGTTCAGGAATGTGTTTCCGAATTCATCAGCTTCATCACCAGCGAGTACGGACTCTTTTTTTCTCAACACTAATTTGATTTTGATTGGAACATTAGGTTTTCAGATTTACCATCTCGTTGAAAAGCCTTAAAACTTTTTATTTGGTGATTTAAGTCTACTTGTGTAGTTTTGAGGTATTTGGTTGGTTTATTGAGAATTAAGGTCCTTTTGTGTGATTTTGGATTAAGCAGAGCGAGTGATAAGTGTCAAAGAGAGAAAAGGAAGACTATTAATGGAGATGATTTGCTTTGGGCAATGGCTACTTTAGGATTTGAAGAATACATCGAACCGCTTAAGATTTACCTCACGAGATATAGAGAGGTACTATGTTACATAACTTATGGTGCTCATGAACTTTACATGGATAGAGATTTTGAGTTTCACTCACTTACTCTGTTTTTCCTTTTCATTTTCTTTTCTACCATACGAATCGGATAACCGCAGATGGAGGTCGGTGCCTCTTCTCTTTTATTTATTGTGAATACGTGTAAAGATCTTGTGATTGTCAAGAACCGTATATTGATTCTTCGCTTATTGATAGGGTGACACAAAGGGATCAGCAAAAGGCGGGGATTCGAATGCAAAGAAAGATGGTCAATCAAGCCAAAATGGCCAGGTACATGCCTAAAATCCCATGCCTTGGATATTATGTGTCATTGCGTTTCCTCTTCTCGCTTTTGTCTGACATGATGGAGTTTTGTTTACAATCTAGCAGTTCGTACAGCTAGCTCACCAAGGCTCTTTCTCTCAAGGTCCTTACGGGAACTCTCAAGTAACGTTTCCTCTCTTCTCTTTCCACACTCATCACCTGTGTTATATGAGAAAGATCTGTGAACTAATTTTAGAAATTGAATCGGTATAACGCAGGCTCAGCATATGATGGTTCCAATGCCGGGCACAGACTAGTTTGAGGATTATTGAATTCACCAAAAGGATTATATGTATATTATTTGTCTTGTAGTGAAGAGTTTTGCTGTGCCTATGCAGAAACTTTTACAATACTCATCTCTCATTGTTTTTTTTTTTTTTTGTTTCCATTGTGGTTTGATTTGTTAAGAAGAAGTCTAGTCATTTTTATATATGGTTTGTTGGTTTGTGGATTATTTCATTCAAGAGTCTTGACTCTTTAACCCATTACATTTTCATAACTAGAGTAAGTTAGCTGGTTTATTTTTTATAAATTCCTCTACTAGAAAATGTTTAGCATACTATGAAATTTAATATAATTTCAATTGTCATGTATATATCTCACTATGTTATAGTATACCACATCGTCTTTATTCAGAACCTACACACATCTCAATAATGTAGATAGTTCCAAAATCTGTTGAACCGTTCTCAAGTAGTGAGAAGAGCCTTCAATTTTCTAATTTTGTTTTGTGAACTTGTGTTTTTTTAGCTCTACACTCTTTTAGTAACCCAAAATTTAGATGCTTATTGTTATTCAGTTACAATTGTTTTCATCCTTTTTTTTTACAGCGGTTACAATTATTTTGATTATAGCGACTTTATCTCTTAACAAAATTAGAGATTCTTTACCAACTTAAAAAAAGGATAAACAAATCTAACGGTCACAAACTAATGAATCACGTTTCATGTCGGGCCCACTCCGGTTTAAGAAGACTTAAACCGGAAACTTAAACCCTCGATAATCAAGTAGATTAGATAATATTAAAAATAAGAAACCGCCGATTTGCTTCGTTTCAAATTCTTCTTCATCGTCTTCTTCCTCTTTCCGAATCCTTTGAGCGATATTCGATTTTTTCCGTGAAATCTCTGTTCATATGGAAGACGACGAGAACTGGAGAAACGAGCTCGATATCGGTGGGCTTAGTCTGATTGATGAAGATGATAGCCTCCTCTTCTCGTCTGATCTCGATCTCGATCCCACCAGCTATCAATTCTCAGGTAATTCCGAAATCTCTTTTACCAATTAGGTTTTATTCCTTCAAGTATCGATTTCGATTCGGGATCGATTCTCGTTAAGGTGATTCTGGAATTTCGTTAAATTCGAATTCCTCGATTGTAAAGGGTTTTGTTGAATTGATTCTGGTTCGTGTGGAGGTTTATAGATTATTCTTGCGTTTATGATTGATTCTAGATTTGAGCTTAGTGTTAATCATTTCTTGATTTGGGAAGCTGGCATTGAATCTGATCTCTATGGTGATTGATGCAGATACTGATAAGGAAGATAGAGGTCTTGATTTATTTGGGGATACACATAATTGTGATGAAGAGAAACTCGTCTCTACATTAGAAGGTAAAGAAGAAGTGCTTCAACCTCATGAATCACCTGAACCTCATAAGATGATGAAGTATAACCTGCGCAAAAGTCTTGCCTGGAACAAAGCCTTTTTCACCAACGCAGGCAAGTTTTTTGCTTGTTTTTTGTACTGCATTGGTTTGTTTAGTTTTGCTGAGAGATGTTGTTGACATCAGGTGTTCTGGAGCCAGATGAATTGTCTAGTATGATGGAAACTAATCATATGGGTGGAAGGCAATTTTTACCAACCATTGAAGAGGATGTGAACAGATCAACTGAGTCCATATCGACATTGAGAAGTGATTGCACTGTGGAAACAAGTCAGGAATTTGTTTTGTTTGACGATGTAAGAGCGTCAATCCAGAGGTCTGTATCATCTGATGCTGCAACACCATACAAGAGTGAGGATTTGGGAGCAACAGTGGCAGTACTTAGCCCAAGTAAGCGTTCTTTATATTGGGTAGAGGGAAAAGGAACTAGCTTTGCATATTTTAAGTGGATATATAAGGGTTCCGTGCATTGGTATCTATCTATGATTATTATGTTTCTATTGTTTTTGGTGAAGAAAGAACTTAAAACCTTAAATGGTAACATTATCTTTTTTTTTATTGAATAGAAGATTTTGTTTCTTTTTGTTACCATTAAGATCTTGCTGATGATGAAGCTTTTCCAGTGTATTATTCTCTTTATGGCTTCTCAACTGCTGTGTTTTTAGTTTCTATTGTACTGTGCTATAGAAAGTACTGTTTGAAACTTTATATGCTTAGTTAAGTTTGTTATCTGTTTATCTCAAACTGAACATTTCCCATTTGAAATTTGTAGCTCTAAGTACGCAAGACGACCTTGGCTCTCGGGAAAAGGTAAGTCGCAAAATGACTTTAGACTGTGGTTTGATCGTTCACTCCCTTTCTGATTAAACATGTCTTTGTTTTGCTTCTTTCTCAGATGAAATCCGATGATAGTCGTAAAAGGCCAAGTATTAGAGCACAAGGATTAGGGAAGGTGACAAAGCAGGTATACTGAAAACTCTCTATATGTGCTTTTCTTGTTAAAGTATCTGACAGTATGAGAATAATGGGTTTGTCAGTGGTAGAAAATGTTGAGCTGAACTAATGAATTCAAAGTTAATGCGGTCTGATATCAAATTTAATGTCTGAACTTTTTTATCACTCTTTACGTCTCAACCCATAGTGAATGCAAACCGATTTCAAACATTTGTTGGTTATGATATTTCTACAGCCCGTTGCTGCAAAAGAACAAAATACATCCATTTCCAGGCCAGTCAGTAGACTCGGCAAAACTAAGAGAGCTTCGTTAGATGTTAACAAAGCCAAAGAAGAAAAGAATAGTAAAATGACTGGTGGTTAGTCAATTCTCTTTCTTAAAGATGTTTTTGCATATCGTTTGGAATTATGTATGTCTGACTTCTGTATCTAACTGTGAATCTTACAGCTAAAGAGCCTTTAGCTAGAGTTCCAATTTCAAGAAGACCTCGACCAATTGTGACCAAACGTGTAGAGCCTGTCAAATCTGCTTTACGTTCTTCAGTTGCCTCCAAGAATGAATTGTCATCTTCTTTCTCTTCAGCTGAGAGCTGTGGCAGTGTTTCGCCAACTGCTTCTCTAGATTCGCTACAGCAGAAGAAAGATCAGAAGTTAAGAACAGCTTCCCATTCTTCGACAAATGGATCAACATCTAGAAATATAGGTCAGACGAAAGTTCCACCGCTCTCAGCGAGTAGGACGGCTTACAAGTCCAAGCTTTTTTCCAATGGATCGCGTCTTAGTTCTAGCGTTGACTGGACATCAGAAACAAGGCGAGTTTCTACACCTAATAGAATAGCTAAAGGTAGCAAGAAACCTGTCCCTGGTGAAAGCGGTTTTGCGAGTAATGGTACAACACAGACTTTGAAGCCTATGAACAATGCTAAAGATGTATCTGCTGTTCAAGCTGACCTTAAGTTGGATAAACAAAGCGCTAAACGTGATTCAGTTGTCAATGGCCGCGCAGTGCGTACAGTCCCCATGACGAAACCAACAGGACTCCGTGTCCCATCACCAAAAATTGGCTACTTTGATGGAGTAAGTTCCCAAATTCCTGAAATTTTTTGCATATGAACGTATAAAGCAAACAGAGAAAGAACTTGAAAAGAAAATTCAGTTTGTTTCTTTGTTTATTGATACATATCTTTGTTGTATCTCATTATACTTATGAAATTTTGTGGTTAAAGGCAAAGAGCAGCGTTCCACGAACACCCATGGGAACAACTCAAGCTCGTAGCCCAAATGAATCAACTGCTAGTAAAACCAAGTCTGGAAAAGCTCTTACACAAGAATCCACAAAACCTAAAGCAAAGGTCAGTCCTGTTTCAAGGAGTCCCAGGCTAATTGTCTCGGCTTCTTCACCAAAGCTTACCAACAAAATGTATTCAAAAGTCAGTGCAGAGGAACAACTCAAGAGCAATGAGGAGGATAATGTAGCAAGGTGATGAAACGAAATCACTTGCAACATCCTAAATTACCATAATAAACCTTTAGGTGAAAGACCAGATTGAACAAATGCCGCGTCATGTATAGCTTTGATCTGTGTCATATATTCTGTTGTTGTGTTCTAAGTAGTAACTTCTTGTATCGGAAACAACAAAGTTGAGCTTCATAAATGTTGATCAGAGTTTCAGCTAAGTCAATAGAATGAAGCAAAAGTAGTTCACAACAACAGAAACATGTCTACACATTTGAAACTTACGAAAACAACATTACAGATAGTAAACTTGAGTTCACTTCTGACTTTTCTTCAGTAAGACACCAATCTTCTTGAGCATACTCCCATTCTTCTTCTTTGGCGACGACAAATCATCATCCATTTCATCAAGATACGGGGACATGTTCACGTTCCTCCTCAACGGACTCTCCAGCGATCCAGTTCTCTCTACGTACTTCCCGTGACTGTTAATATTGTTGTTACCACCAGAGAGCATAGTAGCTGCAGCTTCAGCCGCTTTCCTCCACTGATCACATTGAACCTTAAGTCTCCTCAGCTCAGCTTCTAGTTCCGTGTTCGTAACTTGCGCTGCCCCTAGCTGTTCCGTTGCGTTTTCCGCTCTCTTCCCGCTCTTATCCACTTCTTCAGTCAAACTCCCAAGCTTTGCCAAGGCCTCATCGATCACCTTGTTCTTCTCGCTCTGCATTTTCTCCATTTCGCTCCTGAGAGACTCGTTCTGCGACATTACGCTTTGCAGCTCCATCTCTTTGTCCATTAGATTCGCTCTCAACTCCATCACATCGGATTCTAGCTTCTTGATTTCACCCGTAAACTCGTGCTCTTTGTCGTTTAAGCTATTCTCTTCATTTTCTTTGATTTTCAAGTTCAGTAACTCGTTTTCATCGGCTAGTATCCTTAGCTTAGCTTCTTTATCCATTAACCGTTCATACAAAGCCTCTCTTTCAGCTTTGATTTTCTCCAGTTCTTCCCCTAACTCAGCTTCTCTCTGCGCATAACCGGATTTTACTACCTCGACTTGTTCATAAGCAGTTCTGATCTGTAACGTGCTCTGGATATACTCTTCGTGGTACCTTCTCTCAGTTACTTCCACCGCAGATTTCAGTTGACTAATCTCATTCCTCGCGACGTTTATCTCTTCTTTAAGCTCTTCCACTGATGCTGAGTCTCCACGGGCAACATCTTCTTCTTCCTCGAGCTGTCTCACAAGTTGCTCTAACGACTTTACCTCGGATTTAGACTGTTCTAGCTCGGTCGTAAGAGAATTACAAGCTTCAGACATCTTCATACCGTCTGAACGTAACATCTCAAGCGTCAAATTCGCTATCTCTAACTGCTTTTCAGTTCCCGACACAATTTCATGCGCCCGAGCTTCACCTTCTTTAGCATCGTACAGCTCGCCTCTGAGTTTCTCGACAAGAGACACCGTCTCGTTGAGTTCCATCCTCAAATTCTCAACAGACTCAGATTCAGACAGCTGAGCTTTCAGTTTTTGGACTTCGTTCATGGCAGAAGCTAGAGCAGCGGAGTCCATTGCGTGCTGTCTTTGCATTGCTTCGAGTTCAGACTGCCACGCTTTGTCTCGTTCTTGAGAGAGTTTACGAAGCTCGTCGATTCTTGAATCCTCGGAATCGTTGATCTCTATTAAGTGCTGCTTTGTCTCTTCTGCTTCATCTTGAGCTTCTTTCTTTAAAGCTTCTGAAGTAGTTAGTTGTTCCTTTGCCTTCTTAAGCTCTTCTTGCAGCTGAGTAATCTGAGACGCCACTTCCGGTGTTTTCCCCGTCCGCTTCTTCTGAATCTTGCATACGAATATAAACAACTCAATTACGATCAAAAGCATCAAGATGAGCATTGTGCAAAGCTACTAGTACCTCATTGACAGGGGTTCTTGGAGAACGGCGATCAGCAACTACTTTCGGGCTCTGAGTTTTCGGTGTCCTGATTTTTGGGTTAGGAGACGAAACAGCGTCGGTTTCTGCAATCTTGAGCTTACGAGCAGTTTTAGGAGTTGCTCCAGGAGATTTCTTTTGAGGTACTTCAAGCGATCCCGGCCTATCATAATCAAAATAACGCTAAAACGTAACCCAACAACGCAAGAAGCAAGTAAACGAAGAATCAAAAACCACTAAAATACATCCCCAAGAACCACTGAAACAGCAACAATCCAATGACCATATCAAAGAAAGATCCTAAAAGAACACAATAGAGAAAGCTTTGGACAAGAGTGAGGATTATCACCTAGGTTTTGGAGTCTGCATTGCTTGGGATTAGAGTTCTAAAAGCACTTCCTTTGAATAAGAACCTGGCAAATAGAACATAAGTTGGTATTAAAAGATTATGATAAGCATATACAACAAACTCAACAGAAGTACAAAGATTAAGCAACTGTACAAAAAAAACAAAAACCCTAACAAACTAAAACTAGACAAATACATTAGCTTCAAAGAGACTCCATTCTTTAAAACTACTAGCACTACCACCAAACCAAACCAATGCAACCACACAATCATAATAGAAACTGTTCATACTTGAGAAAAGGAAATTAAAAAAGAAGTTTCAATCAATGTGATTCAATTTAAGCACAGAGATAAACTCAATTACAAGCAAAGAAAGTACATTTATATTCCATATTATCTTTTTAGTTGTCAAGTCATCAATTTTGGCTTTGTTTCTCTTCAAATTTTGGAACTTTTTGGGGAGAAAAAAATACCAATTTATGTCATTTAGTTAACGTGGGTTCTGGATTTATTAGGTGGATCTTCCAAAAATAGAAAACAAAGAAATTAAACAAGTAAGAAATTTGAATTTAAGCCAAGAACAAGAATACCTTTTCAGAAAAAATAAATTTTGAAAACCCTTTTCTTTGAAAAACAACAGAAAATATAATTAAAAGTTTTGGCCGAATCTTCAAGCTAACAACAACCCCCCAAAAAGCTGTCTAATTCTCAAAAGAGAGTAAATATAACAATTAAATCAAAACCCTAAAAAATTACAGTTGCATAAACAACTGATGAAAACCCAGAAACATAAGGAAATTTGTAGGTTTTTCAAACACATCAAAAGAAAATCTTTCTTATAAAAATGATAAAAAAAAAGGAAAAAAGGAAATTTTTTTGAAAGTTAATTACAAAAAGAGAAAGAAGTGGTGTTCTTCACCTGAAAACTGTGGCTTCAGCCTCTTCTTTTGGTCCGAAATATGTTTAGAACAGAGAGAGATTCAAGATGCTAGAAAATGGAAAAGAAATTTTTTTGAGAGATTGAAGAAAAAAAAGAGGAGCCTTTAGACCAATTGAGATTCGGACATGGTTTTCTTCTTCCTCTCTCTTTGTCCCTAGCGTTGTTCTCTCACTGACTCTGCTCGTTTCCCAAGTCTTTTCTTTTTCCAGTGAACTGTCTATTTGTTTTCTCATTAATATCCAGAAAGAGAAAAAGAGACTATGAACAAAATAGAAATTGGGAAATCATGATTTTACCCGATACTTTTTGTTTTATATCAAAACAGTCCCTCTTTTATTTACCTTTGCTTTTTGACCATGACTCATATTCGGTTTTTTTTAGACTTAAGTATTTTTTTACATAAAATTGAATTTTGAGATATGAATTAAGGTTTATAGTTATAGGTCGAATGCCCATTTTTAAAAAAAAATTATCAAAAATTGTAAATTTGGTTTTAAGGTTATGAATTAAAGTTTACTAAACCGATATAGCAATTTTGCAGATTTATTAATCGAGGATTGCCGAAAATGTGGTACAATATAAAGTAAATATGTTATGAAAAAAAATAATAATAATAAATAAAAAATAAAATATGTTATGAAGCTAAAATCATATCTACATGATTTAAGACTCGGGTTTGGAATGGTACCCACATGAATAATATAAATTATTTTCAAACCTATATTTTACACCATTTCATGTTAACGTGCGTTAATGACACTACTTCTCTAATTAATGCAGGTTACTAGAATTATTTATGTTTTTTTTTTAGTTTTTGGTTTTGTAAATTCATAGTTTGATGACTTTGATCATTGATCTCTAACACAAACATAGCTTAATTCACGTCAAAATTATTTTTTGAAAACAAAATCTCTAAAACATCTTACATTATAAAACGGAAATAACTCAATATTATAAAGCTAAACCACTTAACTCATCTAAATGATTTAAGATTTAGGTCTTGAATGGTACATGCTTTAGTAATATTAATTTCTTTCAAACCTATATTTTACATCATTCATGTTAACGTGCGTTAATGATACTACATCTTTAATTAATGCATGTTTCAATTAGAAATGTTGCTTTTTAGGAGAGAAATTGCTAAATTAGGCCACATTTAGTGGCAAAATGTCCCACTATAATTTATTTTTCATAAAAAAATCCCATTAGGCTTTTAAATCCCAAATATAACCTTGATTTAAAATTACGAATGATTTTTGTTAATTCTTATAATAATTTAAAAATCTATTATTTGAATTTTTTGCACCAATTAAAGGTATTATGAGAAAAAAATGGAAAAATATATATTGGGACATTTTGCCACTAAATTTAGTATATTTTGCCTATTTTGACAATTTCCCCTTTATAGTTTCATAATTTGATCATTGATGGTAACACAAAGATAGTCTAACTAACCCAAAGCTTCTTTTTTAATCACTATAAATGTGTTACTACCATTAACTCCATAACCACATGTTTTTTTAACATGTTAACCATTCAAAGTTCCCCAAGAATGAACCATCAACCTCTTTCTATAATTCTAACTTAGTAAGAGTAATTCAAAACAATAACAAGTAATTTTTCTTAACAGTTTTACACTTCACAACTCGCCTTCATATCTCCTAATTTTTTGTTAGTTTTCTCAATTTGGGTTTAGAATATATATACTTTTTAAAAGTGAACTTGGGTTAATTACCGGATTGAAGAGTGCACGTTCAATTTGTTTGGTAAGGATCAAAGCAACACAATCAACCGGTAATATAGACAAGTTCGATTAACCACAGAGATAAGTTAGTCCAAGTCCAACCGAGAAAACTAACTCACTAGAACTAACCCGAATTGTTTCGAGTATTCAAATGGCCAAAATTCAGCCCCAACTTTCCAAACACACAATAAAGTTGTTTCAAATGGGAATCGAACTTAAAACTAGGTTACTCTCATTTTCAGAAATTGTAGCATTAGCCTTTTTTTGTTACCATTAATTACGCATACAATAAAACAAAGATGCGTTCATGACATTCAAATATGTAGGAAAATTGTTTTAAAACCTTAGCCATTAATCATCTTCTCCAATATGACTTTTAAATATTCATTTTGAAAGAAAACATTTCTCGTGGGATTGATAATTGCATCAAGTTGAAGAAACGAGGATCCTTGTACATGAAGAGAAAGGCGTGACGATTTTTGAGTTACGCGCAAGAGTCACGTGCCATTGTTTGGTCTCATATGGATACTTAATTACAAGTTGGCAGTTGCTAACGGTAATATATGAGTCACAACAAGCGGGTTATGAGCATGTACATTGGTAACCCCAAGGGGTCTAAAGTGGGTGTTCTTATAATATAAAATTATTAAAATGGTTGTAAAAGAAAGAAAAAGAGTGTTAAGAGAGTGTTTTTGTGGGGTATATTGAAATATAAAATTAATAAAATTTGAGTAAAGAGAGTAGAGAGTGTTTAAAAGAAAGTGAGAGTGTTTAAAAGAAAGTGAGAGTGTGTTAAATTGGATCTTTTGGAGAGTGTGTTTAAAAGTAAAAGAGTGTGTTTAAATATAAAATTAATAAAAGTTGAGTAAAAAGATGAAAGAGAAAGTATAAAGTTGATTAAAAAGAAGAGCGAATGTGTGTTTTAATAATTTTATATTACTTTTAGACCTCTTGGGATATGCAATGTAAATGCCCTTACACAAGCCATACATTTTTCATTTGCTTCCTAATTATCTTTTAGTGGGAGTATTTTCTTAATTCCCATCCTCTTGACTTTTTTGCGAAAAAAGATGCACCTAATCCCTCAGTATAAACTAGCTCTCCTTCGTGCATATTTCACAATAATAAACTTATAGATCTAATAACATTTCACAGCTAAAGTGTTTTTAGCATAACATACAGACAAAAAAGTTAAATTATTAGAACATCTACAATGGAGGTTCTCTAGGGTATTTTATAGGGATTTTCATATTAAAAAATATTTTTAAAAAATGAGAGAGAGAGAGAACAAGTTCTCAATATGAGAAATTTTGAGAAACCATGAGAACCCCATAACCCATTTATGAATTATTGATTGGCCGAGTGTTTTTTTATATATTTGACATAGCCAGAGGTTATAAATTTGACATAGCCAGAGGTTAAACAAAATAGCTGCAGTTTCTTTCGATATAATTCCAACTCGACTTAAAAGAACAATGATTATCTCACGAATGGAGTAGAGAAGTGGACTCCCTAATGTCAAGCTAACAATCAAAATGGACTACCACTGACCCAACAACCACATATAACTGCCGTTGAAAAACTATAATTGGACTCCTAAAATTTAGGTTGAAGGAAAAAAAAACCTTTATTTTGTTTTTCTTCTTTTTTTAATTTCTACGGTAAGTATATTTTTTTGAAAATTCTAGACCATACCATTTGTATTTCTTGAAAAATGTTGATTTATAGTTTATAGTTTTCTTAGAAGGCCATTACTGTTTTTCTCTTTTTCGGGGATACTAGGAATTTCCAGTTGCCACCGCAATAGGTTACCGAGAGATAAATGCAACCTGTATCTTTATTATTAGATACATAGTATATGGTACTAGTATGTAATTTTATTTATTGACATTGATATCCCAAAACTTTAGTCGGTCCATATCCCTCACACGACATTAAAAGTGGTTAAGGGGGACTACTATTCTATGTACACAAGCTGTTTTGATGCTATTGACCTTAACATTCCATATCTAATAATCAAAATGTCTGAAAGTATTATCAATTACCCATGAACATCGTGTAATATCCCTATTCCGGGTCACCGGACCTCCCTATCCTGGGTAGGCATATTAGTGGGTAAAATCGAATAAATGTACATAACCGTATAAGTATGAAATGCCTTAATAAATGCGAATAATGGAAACGTCACAAAAGAGTAGAAACCAGAGTCATATGAAAACAGAGTCGCTGCTCTTAAAACGTAAGGTCTGAAATAATGATAAATGCGACATTTCCCAAATAGCACCCTACCGGACACTCCAAACTCTTATTCCATCCCATCACCTGAAGAAGGGAAAAAGAGAGGGGTGAGTACAAGTACTCAGTGAGGATAGGTCATCCATGCCCATATGATACACCAAACACACAACCAAGCCAACATACGGTATAGCCCGACAACAACATTTATACTAAGATACTCAAAGGGCAACATCCTTTACACATAATATCGTTTACATCACGGTAAGCTTAGAGCCACCAAGTGCAACCAGCACACACAACGTCTATTATGGATATATATATCTTTACAGCACCGAGATCCTCCACCTTTATAAGGGTATCCGCCAACCCTAACCCCACCGCGGGTTTAATACTCATGAGTCGAGGTCCTCCACCTCTTTATATAGACGCTTTATATTTCACAGGTTATAGCCCATACAAACCAGTAACCCGACAACCAACCATCACGGTAGGCTAACCCGTGATGGTTCAACTTAGCACACAGCAACCAGGTATACATTCCACATTTCTATAACTAGCAACAGGCTATGAGTTTTAACAAACTACTCCTACACAAGATATATCATATGTGAGATAAGTTATGAGTAAAGAGTATCCACAAGTCACCCCCTCACCTTAGAGATTCGAGGACAAGCAAAGCACGGAAACACAACTACAAATCTGCACAAACACAAATGGAGTTAGGTTCTGGCACCTTTCCATTTTAGAAAACTTTCCATTTCTGGAAGGTTTCCATTTCGGGAAACTTCTAAATCGGGAAATTTCTTTTTTCGAAAAGTTCTCATTTCTGGAAACTTCCTAATTCGGGAAAGTCGGTTTACCCGAACCGACCCAACCCGGTTAACCCAAACCGGACCGACCCGGTTACCTAAACCGGACCAACCCGAGAAGCCGAACCAGTTTACTAGGGTTTATCGAGAGTTACCTTGCACGACAAGTAACTCGGCAGCTAGGGTTTCTCTGAAACCCTTTGACGAACCGACGACGACGACGGCTCAGCTACGGCACGACGAACGAGGCAGCGGATTCGACTAGGCAACGGCTCGGCTTAGTCTCACGACAAGCTCTTCCCGAAACAACCGTGGATCCAACGATGGTTTCTCCTCACCGGACTTGACAACCACCGGATCTTCTATGGCTACAGTTACGGACGTGATCTTCTTCCCACGAGGACAGCCTCGTTTCCTCTTCACCACAACCGGAGATTCTCCTCCGATCGGCTCCTTTCCTCTCTCGGCAACAACACTCGGCGATCCTTCTCTCACGGCGACAATGGGCGCGGCTTCTTCTCCACCGACGACGATGGCTCGACGATGCTCGGTAACGGCGGCGACGGCACGGCTGAGATTCGGCAGAGGTTCGCTAGGGTTTGAGATTTCTAAGCCTCCCATCTCTTTCCCCTTCTCCTTATATAGAGAAATGGGAGAAAAACCTAGGTCATTACTCATTTGGGCGTCCTCTAAATGGGCCGAACCCATTCCAATGGACTTTAGGATGGGGTTTTACACATCGGCTAGTACATAGTGACTACAATATCTTGATTTAGTACATAGTGACTACAATATATTGATTACATAGTTAATATACAAAATATCTTGATTACATAGTTAATATACAAAATATACCACCGGATGTCGTGAACTAGTGGTTAAGCGCATAGATTGGTCTTGTTGCGCTCTTAGTTCAAGCCCCGGTGGGAGGGATGTTTTACGCCATGTTATAAGATATCAACAAAGGCCGGTTCCGGACCGTGGGGGGGGGGGGGGGGGGGGGGATTAAGGCCTAGGCCCAAACCCCTCCTAGTTATAAAAAAAAAATATATATATATATATACAAAATATATTTTTGAGCTCGAACAGAATTAGGATCAGATTTCTCTATAAAAACAGACATTTTTAAGACATCTAAATGACCCAGCACTACAAGAAAACATCTCGGTTTCTGACAGACTAATCCGTCAGAAATCCGTCGGAATCAGGGGTTTTCCGACGGATTTCTGACGGATTTGTTTCGTCAGTTCTATCTCGTCAGAATTCCAAATCCGTCAGAATTCCGTCACTTACTTGAACCGTCAGGAAACCGTCGGATTTCTGGGCTCCGACGAAATTCTGAAGGTTTCTTGATGGATTCCGGTGATCCGTTGGCCGTCAGAATTCCGTCAGGTTTGCCTGACGGAATTCTGACGGATTTGGGATTATTTTAAAAAAATATATTTTTAATAAAATATATGAAAAAAATAAATTAGTAAGAAAAATTTAAATTAAAAATAAAAAGTAAATTATAATTAAATAGAAATTGTTTTCAAAACAAATTAAAAGTTTTACATTTAAATTTAAATTACAAAAAAGAATTTAAAGTCCTTGACGACGGAAGAACTCGTTCATCTTGTCCTCCATTACACGGTATCGTTCATCCGCCTCCGCCTTCTCTCTCAGGTACTGTACCTCCACCTCCGCCATCTCCCTCTTGCGCCGGTCCTCCGCCTCCTCAATCTGTTTCTGCAGACGTGCCTCCGCCTCCGCCTTCTCTCTGTCGTACCGTTCCTCCAAAGAGCTAACTCGTTGGGTCAGTTCGGCGTTTTGTGCTACCAAACTGCTACCACCGTGATAGCGAAACGACGAAACAGATGAGCAACTGTCTTCGGGGAGACTGAGACACGACCTCTGCTCTTAGGGGTTACCTAAGAAAAAAAAAATCAATTTCAAAACGTATTAGTATTAAAAGGTATTTTAAATGTGTTTAAAATTGACACGTTTACTAACCTCGAAAGTGAACTCGTTGACCTTGTCGAATGGAACTTCGGTTAGCGGCGGAGTTCCTTCGACGATCGGTTGCGATAGGAGGAATTGCTGCCCGGCCTTCTCCACGCTCTCCACGATTTCCCGAGCAATCGCATCTTGTATTTCACCCGTCTTTCTGTTGGTGTGGGCATCTCTAATGATATCAACATGCGAAGGACGCACACCGGTCTTCTCAAACTGTTAGCATATTCAAGTACGGAAAATGTTAGCGATAATTAAAAATATTTTGGAAAATAGAAAAATTAGGAGAATTACCAGTTGTTGAACACGTGTCGCCTTGCTCGTTGCACCGAGGTTGTGGGTCGCCTCTCCCTTCCCATTCCGCTTGCTCTTCCAGTTACTCGAGTTTTGGACGGATGTCGCTTTAGTGGCCTCCTGTTCCCAATGAGCAACAAGTCCAGTCCATAAAGTGTCGTTGTCTTTAATTACCTTAGGCACCTTCCCCTTATCGAACCACCCTTCCTTCCACTCGTTCATCTTCGACGAGTACTTTCTCCTCGCCTTTTTGTCGAATTGACGCCGGACCATAGCTATCAGCTGTGGGTCCCACGTAAATTCTTGCTGCAAAAAAAACCAATACTCGAATTATTGACAATTGGAATGTAATCTACAAATTAAAATTAAAATTAAAAATCTAAACACATATCGCAAATTTCCGAAACCATGTGTCCTGGTCTGCATCCGGCATCGACTCATATGTGGGGTACGGCTTAGTTATCATTGTGTTGATCATTTCGTTGATACAACTCGCAATACCGTTCCCCAAAAATTGGAACCTACACAGTATTTAGTTTCATATTTTAATTTTTTTTTTATTAAGCTAATATAATAATTTTAATTTTCAAAAGTAGTCATTACCAGGTCGTGTTGGGAGGTAACTCCGGGTCAAGGCGTGTCAACCTATCCCGACCAGGTTGCGACACAAACTCCTCGATGGTCATAGCCATACGAGCAACAGAGCCAGATGTACCCATAAGAAGAGTGGTTGGGATATTCGACTCACTCGCAGTCCCACCTCCCCTACTGGAACCACCGACTCCGGTACCGTCATGAAATAGACCATTATCCCTACGATTTACAATATTTTTACATAACCTTTTAATTTTCTTACATATTTAAAATTAGTAAGTCAATTATTGTTTTCAAATTTACAAATTTTATTACGGAGTTAGGGCTTTTGGGAAGTATGATTTTTAGTATTTGGGAGTTTAGACTTTATGGATTTTATGATATATGGTAATTTGGTAATATGCGATATTGGAATTTCGTGAAAAAAGGCATGAAAAACATAAATTACGACGGTTTATGTTGCCATTTGAAGAGCCAATCCCGTGAAAACCTGAAGTTCTACCCATGTTACCTTGGTTTCATAAATCCCTAATTACTTGACATTGTCAATAATTATTGCATACAACTCCCAACATTGATCGAGTCCCTTAATTTTTTCAATTTGTATAGTTTTTAAAAGTTTTTGGAATTTGTTTAAATTTAAGAGTTTTTATACGTTTTTCACTGTTTTAAAAAGTATTTTAGTTTTTAAAAGTTACATGTTTTTAAATGTTACATATTTTTAAATGTTTTTAAATTTAAGCGTTACATGTTTGTAAAAGTTTTGAAATTTATTTAAAATTTAAAAGTTTTTTTTTCCAACTTTTTACAGAGTACATAGTATAAATCTCAATACATCCTTAAAAATTAAAAAATTTTATTACAATTGAATCCGCGACTGCATCGTCACATTTTCCAATTTGTATGGTTTTTAAAAGTTTTTCTATTTATTTAAATTACAGAGTTTTTATACGTTCTTTTAATGTTTTACAAAGTAACATGTTTTTAAAAGTTACGTGTTTTTAAAAGTTACATATTTTTATATATTTTTAAATTTAAGCGTTACATCTTTATATTTTAAGAGTTTTTTTCCTAAATTTTAACAACTTACATGTATATATCTCAATAAATCCTTAAAAATTACAACAACTTTTTACAATTGAAATTCAATTAATCTATACATCCGTATATCCCTAATTTATCATAATTTCAAAATTCCTAATTCTTTAATAAATCACTAAATTCATGAAATTTTCTAAATCCCTAAATTCATATGATTTTCTAAATCCCTAAATCTTTAATTCGTAAATCAATTACAAAACCATGTTCTACAAGATTTCTATTTCGAAATTTACCCATACCCAATTGAATAACACACAATTTGAAGCATCGATTTCAACGGATTGAAAAACTTTCTATGGATTTGTTCATAATCATTAAACTACCAAGAACTTACATTGATTTGGTGAGTTGGGTGAAAAACGGCGGTGAATCGACGGAGAAGACGGTGAATCGGACGGAGAAGACGAGTTGGGAAATTTTTTTGTGTTTTTCTCTCTATGTTCGACGGAGAAGACGGAGTGGTGATTTTAAAGAACACTATGACGGAATTCTCACGGAATTATGACGGTTTATTAAAATCCATCAGAATTCCGTCAGCCATCCCGCTATTTTGATGAGACTGAAGTGTTTAGGCGGGAGTAAATTAGGGTTTTCCGTCAGAAATCCGTCAGCTAATAATGACAGATTTTTGACGGATTCTTTATTTTTAAATTTTTTTAATAATGATTTAACAATTTAAATGTAAAAGATTCTTGTGTTTTTTTTTATTGTGTAATGGAGAAATGTTAAATTTAAAAATTTAAAGAATTTTGAAGATTAATCATATTATAAATTTGTATAAATCCTAATAAATTACAATCAACTTATAAGAAGTGAAATTCAATTCATTGGAAAACAATCGTAAAATTGTTATAATATCGTACTTCCTAAATAAATATTGCGTTTATGTGTATGCGAGGAAAACAAATTTTAAATTTAGGATCCGTTACAAATCCGTAACACGTGACTGTATTTTTAATTTTTATTTTTTGGAAAAATTTTAATAAAAAAAAAAATTCCGTCAGAAATCCGTCAATATTGGCTGACGGATTTCTGACGGATTTTTTATTTTTTAAATTGTTTAATAAGGATTTAACAATTTAAATGTAAAAGATTCTTGTGTTTTTTTTTATTGTGTAATGGAGAAATGTTAAATTTTAAAATATAAAGAATTTAGAAGGTTAATCATATTATAAATTTGTATAAATCCATATAAATTACAATCAACTTATAAGAAGTGAAATTCAATTCATTGGAAAACAATCGTAAAATTTTTATAATATCGTATATCCTAAACAAATATAGCGTTTATCTGTATGCGAGGAAAACAAATTTTTAATTTTGGATCCGTTACAAATCCGTAACACGTGACTGTATTTTAATTTTTCCTTTATGGAAAAATTTAATAAAAAAAAAAATTCCGTCAGAAATCCGTCAATATTGGCTGACGGATTTCTGACGGATTTTTATTTTTTAAATTTCTTTTTTATAACCGGATAAAATATTTAAAAATTAAAGATCCGTCAGAAATCCGTCAGCCAATATTGACGGATTTCTGACGGATTATTTGTTTTTTAATTAATTTAATAAGATTCAACAATTTAAATGTAATAGATTCATGTGTTTTTTTATTAATATGTAATGGACAATTGAAAAAATTTACAAATTTAAAGAATTTTGAAGATTAATCATATTATCAATGTGTATAAATCCTTATAAATTACAATCAACGTATAAGAAGTGAAATTCAATTCATTGCAAAACAATCGTCAAAATTGTTATAATATCATACTTCCTAAACAAATATTGCGTTTATGTGTATGCGAGGAAAACAAATTTTAAATTTAGGATCCGTTACAAATCCGTAACACGTTACTGTATTTTAATTTTTCCTTTACGGAAAAAATAATTAAAAAATAAATAATCCGTCAGAAATCCGTCATAATGGGCTGACGGATTTCTGACAGTTTCTTTTTTTTTTAATTTCTTATTTATAACAGGATAAAATTAAAATCCGTCAGAAATCCGTCAGCTAATAATGACGGATGTCTGACGGAATATTTGTTTTTTTTAATTAATTTACTAAGGATTCAACAATTTAAATGTAAGAATTGTAAATGGAGAATTGTTTTTTTTTTTATTAATCTGTAATGGAGAATTGTAAAAATTTAAAAATTTCCATAATTTTTAAGATTAATCATATTATAAATTTGTATAAAAAAAAATTCAATTCATTGGAAACACATACCGCAAATTGTTAAAATATCGTATTGTTATTTCATTTCATTTTTTTTCCTAAAGGGGATTATTAATTGATCACAAAAAAAGTTGGAAATCCGTATTATTCCATATTAAATGATCGATGGTACATACTTATAAAATCATGGAGGGTAAAATATTACACATAACAATATTATCCGGATAAACTCGTACAATGGATAGTCGGAAAATATTAAAATCATGGACATGGGATGTTTATTCATCATCATCTGAGTCTGGAACTGTTTCATATTCGTACTCAGTAGTTCCGTCATCTTCATCATCAATCGTAGATACTTCCGGTGATTGGTATTCAGCAATCATCGAATTAACACCGATTATCTGTTTCAAAAATAAATTTAATTAGTTAATTAAGATTTCCTAGAAAAATTTATAAACTTATAATATACATGTACCTTAACAATGTTCCGCTCTATGATGTTAAGGTACATTGAGTTCCTGTTAAAACGGCAAACGGTAACATTCTTTAGGATGACCACCGCACCTACACCAGTGGTGAGTCTGTACTCCTCCTTCTTGAAGATGTTATGGTGCATGGTTCCCTCGATTTTTCCTGAAGGATCTTTAAAGGTTACTAGCAGATCTCCCTGGTCATTGGAGGTTAAACTAGAGACCATAGCCACAATCTGATAATGAAATAGAATATACTTGTGAGATAAATTTTATGTCTACATGTTAATAAAATAGGTCGAAAACGTAAACCTTTTTCACTTTCACAAATTGTGAATGCGGACATTGAATTTCTGCAAGCTGGGTCCAGAATGGTCTGCTCCTATTGTTATAAGAACCTACATGTATGAATGATTGATTTAGTATTTGTCAGCTACAATCATTATTGTAATAGTAAACCTACATATATACCTTCACGGAGTATGTAATTGATAGTAGAAGTCCACCGAGGACTACTAAAATCCTGGTCGGTCTGTGGTGCCTCATTAATGACCTCACGAATAAAATCTTGTGTTGGGCGTGCCTGAGAACTTTTACCTTGCATCACCTGCGCATCATGAGACCTCTTTCGAAACAGGCCTCGGCGTACAACTTGGCCAAGTCCCGGTATTACGGGCGTTTGGTTCTGGGATTGTTGAGTTGGACGGAGTGAAATTGTCGGTTCAGCTTCAGTAACATTTAAGTTATCGTAAGGAGGGCTTGAAGGAACAAGAGTTGTGTTTGGAGGGTTATGACCGGGGGCTCGGTTTTGCATATAGTAATTTCACAAATCTCTGTTTGCCATTACGCAATTGAATTTTTATGTGTTGAAATTTTTTTATAAAGGAATGACAAAATCTGCTAACTTATGTACAAATGATATCCGTCAGAATTCCGTCAGACAACCGTCAAGACCTCTAACATAACAACACATTAATCCCATCGGCCAACCCAGACGATGTGTTAACCACTCAAAGTTTGCCGACATCGGATCCGTCAGAATTCTGTCGGAATTCCGTTACATAATTCTGACGACTTATCTCCGTCGGAAATCCGTCCGTCCACCTGACCAATCAATCTTTGCCGACATCAGAAATCGTCTGCAATCCGTCGGACATCCGTCACATAATTCTGACGACATAGCTGCGTCGGAAATCCGTTGGTACAACTGACCAATCAAACTTTGCCGACATCGTGTAGTCTGAAGTCTGTCGGTAATACGGTAATACAGACGGAATACCGACGGTTTATACATATAACTTCTACTATAAATACACCTGATGAAGTGTATATCTTCTACACCTCTCCGTAACAAAAAAAAAACATGTCTTCTCGCTCTCCAAATGAAGACGCAAAAACAACATCCGATGCAAATTTTTTTTATGTTCCAAAATACTCCTGGGAAACCGAATCTCATTGCGACGAATTCACTCAAGAGATTCCCACTTACTCATGGGAATTTGATACCTGCTCACCAATCCATAAAGAAGATTCCACATTAACAATAGTGCCTGACAGCCAGTTGTCGCAAAACATCCACCACGCCAATCCAATCGAAGGCGAGCAACCAAGTCAATTGATGGAAAAGTTAGATACTTACAGTGGAAGTACTTCAAACGTATGTAAGGATCATTACCATGATTATGAATTCGCCCAAAGCCCAGAAAAGCCAAACTTAAATTTAGATGTTGATGCAATCAAACGTGAATTGTGCGATGGATTTAAAGATTCTCCACCAAAGGATCATTACTATCATGATTTCGAGTTCGCCCAAAGTCCAGAGAAGCCAAATATAAATCTAGATGTTGAAGCAATCAAAAGCGAATTGTGTGACGGATTTGTAGATTCTCCACAAAAGAAGAAAAAGGGAAAGAACATCAGTAAATGGTTCTAACAAAAGAATAAAAAGGGAAAGAACATCACTAAAGTGGAAAACCGACATATGATTTTCAAATGCGGAGTTTATTATGTAGTTGTACCATAACCGTTGTGTGTTTAATATTTGCAAGGATTTTGTGTACCTTTTTAAGAATGTGTTCTAAATTTTATGTTTCATTATATGTAATGTTTTATTGGAGTTGCAATACCAATAATTATCGTTAATTAGTCAGTGAACATGGCAATATATATACTATTAAATAATACGGAACACACAAATGTGAGAGAAGAACATAAAAAACCAAACATTTAAGCCCAAATTATTATTCTGAATCTTCAGAGGGACCTTCACTAGGGATGGAGTCTGAATCGTCGTCAAATTCCCCACATGTTTCCTCTTCGTCCGAATGCACTAGATCATCCCCAACATGTGTGACATCAACGACAAGGTCAATGTTATCCATCTCCTCAATAGGTGACATTGGTACACTTCTCGATGGTTGTAGAGCATCATGTTCTGGAACTCCATAGATTTTTCCTTTGGGGTTTATTGGAGTAACTGTGAACCACGGATTTGTACGGTAGGCTACTCGAGGATATGACATGTAGCAAACCTATTAATAATTAGTTGATATTGTTAATATACATGAACAAAAAACATTAACTATGAGTACATAGGTAAACATATAAGCGTATTGATACCTGGTCTGCTTGAGACGCAAGGATAAATGGATCGTAATACTATAGTTTTCGGCTTGAATTTATCGAAATAACACCAAGAGGGTCAACTCGAACCCCTCGATCATTGGATGGATCATACCAATCACACATAAACACAAAGCACCTCAAGTTCAACATTCCTGGATTGCGGATTTCCAAGATTTCTTTTAAAATCCCATAGTACATGGTATCGCCGGAATTCGCCGAAATACCATAGTCCGCAGTTAACATTTCACGTCCTTCTCTGCGGATCCTGAACGAATATCCCCTAGTGCAAAACAGGGGATAGGAAGTCACGGTGCTGCGTAAACCATGAACAAACTCCAGTAACCATGTCGGGAGGGGTTGACCACGTGCTATACAATCGGAAACCTAAAAATGATAATAGTAAGATATAAGTAACATATGAACGTGACAACATCTAAAAGTAAGAGTAAGTAATTATATTAAACTTACATAACATTTCAACCACCTCTCAAATTCTTCGTCTTTCAAGACAGCAAGTTTTGCATCTGTCTTATCACGATGGTATTCACGTGCGAGAGACATGTATATCCTGTAACGTAACAGTCGTTAGTAGATGAAGTAAAATAATTCTATAAATTTAGTATGATAACTGATATATATATATACCTTTCGTACTCCAAAATTTCATCACAGTTTCTTAGGATATACGTATGCAAATGTGTGACCTCATGTGGTGATAGTCTGCGTTTCTTTGCTTTTCCACTTGGTCGACCAACTTGGGAAAACAACTCGGGAACTACCACGTCATAGACTGCTTTCTCACCTCTATCATCATGTCGGGGAGGCCGTCTCGCCTTAGTACTAACTGCCGGTGGAAAGTAATATTCGGAAAATTGTGAGACTTCCTCGTTTATGCTTTGTGCGACAATAGATCCCTCAACCTTGCTCAAATTTTTAACCTTTTTCTTCAGGTGGAACATGTACCGCTCGAACGGATACATCCATCGGTATTGAACAAGGCCTCCTACGGCTGCTTCGCGGGGGAGGTGAATAGCAAGATGTTCCATAACGTCAAAAAAGACGGTGGAAATATCTTCTCAAGATTACAAAGGAGAACCTGGATATTGGCCTCCAAGTTACGTATCCCGTGGGTGGTAAGCGTTCTTGAACATAAATCTCGGAAGAATGCACCAACTCCTACAAACGAAAATTAAACAAGTTAGTACATATATAGTACTATTATGGTTGTAAGAAACTAATGGGAGTAAGAAATATACCTCCAATAGCTTGGTGGATAGGTTCTGGAAGAAGATATGCAAATACAAATGGAAGAAGACGCTGCATCACGACATGACAATCATGACTCTTCATCCCTATAAACTTGGCTTCCGTCGAATCCACGCAATTACGTAGATTAGATGCGTAGCCGTCTGGAAATTTTACAAATTTTTTGAACCATTCAAAAAATACTTCTTTCTGCCCTGCGTCTAACCGGAAAGCAGGCATCGGCAATCTACCATTCGAAACATGAAGAGATGGCCTCGAACAAATCGATGGCAAGTCGAATCTAGACTTCCAGTTGTCTTTTGTCTTTCCTAGTACGTTTAATACGGTGTTCATGATGTTATCAAAGAAATTCTTTTCCACATGCATGACATCTTGATTATGCCGAAGTAGATGGTCTTTCCAGTAAGGCAAATTCCAGAAAATACTCTTCTTGTGCCAATTGTGATATTCCCCACAACCGTAAACGGGGTAATGGCCATTACCCCCACAATCCGGAGTTCACTCTGCACCAAAATCTCGTAACTGTTCCAACATGCTACGACCATCTATCTTAGGAGGTGGACCATGAAACACTTGTACATCCGTCTTGAAATGTCTTCTAGACCGACGATATGGATGATTATCCGGCAAAAAACACCTATGGCAATCAAACCATGAAGTCTTCCTGCCGTGCTGTAATTGGAAAGCTGAAGTATTGTCTTGGCAATAAGGACACGCCAATCTTCCATGCGTTGACCATCTAGATAACATACCGTACGCAGGAAAATCGCTTATTGTCCACATAAGAACCGCCCGCATGTTGAAATTCTGCTTGATTGAAACATCGAATGCCGTAACACCATGCTCCCACAACATCTTCAACTCACAGATCAATGGTTGGAGGAATATATCGAGCGACCGTCTTGGATGATCTGGCCCGGGAACTAGAATTGAGAGAAACAAGAACTCTCGGCGCATGCACATAGATGGAGGCAAATTGTAAGGTGTCACGATGACCAGCCACAACGAATATTTTCTTCCATGCTTGCCAAACGGGTTGAAACCATCAGTGGATAAGCCTATGTATACATTTCGTCGTTCACACGCAAAATCTGGATATACTGATTGGAAGTGTTTCCACGCTTCCGCGTCAGAAGGATGCGTGATATTTCCATCTTGACTATGCTCTGCATGCCATCTCATAGAGTTAGCTGTGCGTTCAGATTCGTACAGCCTCTTCAACCTCTCCGTTAAGGGTAAATACCACATCCGTTTGAAGGGAATCTTCACCCTCCCACTTGTGTCCTGGAACCGTGGTTTGTTGCAAAATTTACATTTATTTCGGTTCTCGTTTTCTCTCCAGTATATCATACAGTTGTCGATGCACACATCAATAACCTGGTAGGGCAAACCAAGACCGGCAACAAGTTTTTGGATCTCGTAGTATGATCCAGGGGCCAGATTATCTTCTGGCAAAATATCTTTGACGAACTCGGCGAATGCATCAACACAATCTTCGGACAAATTGTAATTAGTCTTTATGTTCATCATCCTAGTAGCAGAAGATAGCGGTGAATGACAATCCCTACAACCGCTGTATAGTGGTTGCTTTGCTGCGTCTAACATATCGAAAAAACTTCGAGATTCTAAATTAGGCTCTTCAACCCTACCACCCTCATAACCACCCGACTGGAAATTATCTCTAACCATCGCAACCGTACTTACCCCAACATCTACTTCCGCTGTAGGTTCCCCTACGCTATCCGGAAAATAAGGTGCATTACTACTACTACTACCATATTCATAATTCCTTTCTCCATGTAAATACCAAACCTCATATCCCGCCCTAAATCCATATCTATATAAGTGGTTCCAAACATTAGGAACATCAACATTAATTCTATTACAGCAATTAGAACAAGGACATTTGATATGCTGACATTTGTTGGCCGCCTCTTGATTTCTGGGTAACTTCATGAACTCGCAAATACCATTAGCGTATTCGGTCGTTAATAAGTTAGACCCCTCTTCCATCATTGGCCCGTCCATCCATGACCGAAATATGAAGAACTCATATCTTAAAAATTTTGTTTTTTGTTTTTCAAATTATCTTATGAACAACCGGAGAAATTAGAAAACTTAAGTAGAATGAAAGTCCGTCAGAATTCCGTCAGACAACCGTCAAAAACTCCGACACAATAACACATCAATCCCATCGGCCGACCCAGACGATTTGTTAACCACGCAAAGTTTGCCGACATCGGAAACCGTCAGTATTCCGTCGGAATTCCGTCGGCACTACAAAAAAATCTGATTTCCGTCAAATATCCGTCAGTATTACCGTCAGTATATTCCGATCGTTTATTGCCGTCGGTATGTTGTCGGAAAATGTTGACGGATGTATGACGGAATACTAACAGCGACCTTTGTCGTCAGGAATCCGTCACAAAAAACTGACGGAATCCCGACGGAATGATTTTTCGTCACAATTCCGTCAGGAAGCCGACGGAATTGTCTGACGGAAATTCCGACGGTTGGGAATTCCGTCAGAAACCGTGATGTTTTCTTGTAGTGCAGTGATATCTAACATTTTTTTTTTATTAGACTACAAGATGGTTTTTTAATAAAAAAGAAGTTTTAGACTCAGTTTCAAAAAAAAAGAAGGTTTTAGACTGAATTCCATAATCTCTTCTCGTCGGGACGACTCTTTAAAACATACTATTTTCTAAGAATATTCCTATAGAAACACGATTTTTTCATTTTTGGAAGGGCTATGTCTACGCTAATACGATATTATCCATTTTGCTAGTTAGAAAATTAAACACGTGTTCATAGTTTTCTTCCTATTTTTAAACAAAACACACCAAAAAATCTTGGAAAATATAGTAACCTGGACACAATCAACAATTCTTCCTACTATCTTTTATACTATTTTTTCCAATTTTCAGATTCTAGTCAAATAAAAATGAAGAAATTAATTTCTTGAATGTCAAAGTATTACGCAAAAATAAAAAGCGTGTATCAATGACATATATGTATTTCTATGATAAAGCTGTTAATATATGTATTTCTATCAAATCTTTAATAATATGATTTTTCTTTATTGCTATTCGCATTGGCAAAATGATGGAAAAGTTTTATACTTTTTTTTGTATCAAGACTTAATTTTCACAACGAGGACAAGGGTTTCATGGTTTTAGTAGGTGATGTCTTTGATGTTTCAATAAGGAAAGATACATTCACCATATCGCAAACACATAATACGCAAACGTATGACACATTCGGTTTGATCTTCAGATAACTCATTGGACCAAAACTTCTTGCGGTTTCTCATTAAACCGGTTAGCAAATCAAATCTTAACGTGTTCAGCATTTTGCTCCACGATATGCTTGTGATGTTCCGTGATGTAATTAAGATCGTTGAGCGTATGCACACTCCTATTAACCGATAAAGTTACAACAATGTCTTAAAACTACATACCCAATAAGAAACGTTCACAAGACAATTCCAAGAAATAACAGTAAAAGTTATTGTAATAGCCTATTAGGTATTTGTATAGTAGATTTAAATTTTCCTTTTGTGTTAGGGCTTCTTACAGTCTTACTCTTTTGTTAATTTCAAATTGGCCTATGAATAAAACACAGACAAAAACTTTCTTCAAGCTCTGTTTGGTGACAGATCCAGAATCCAAAGATAGACAACATTTTTTCTTCTTTAACTCCCTTTAAGTGTTTTTTTTTCGGTGAGGTATATAAATCCAAAAAGGGTCTAATTTGGAGGAGATTAAGAATAAAATAAAGTAAATGATCAGGTGCTTAAACGCGTTCTTGTGGGGAAATTGAGACGCCAAAGCATAATCTTGGAACAGTCTTGTGCCGGAAGTCCCTTCAGATTTGTATCGTCCTCCAAAACCACTTGCTTTACATATTTAATCGAATCCTATGCAAGATAAAAAACAAAACAATATAGTAGAAAAAGAATTACGTATAATGAAAACAATTGTGAAAGATAGATATTTATAGGTTTACCGGGACAAGCTGAATTTAAATTAGAAAAATTACACTAAATGACTTTACTATACAAAAATTTGTAAAATGACTTTGTTGTAATCGTTTTTTTTTTTGTGTGCAAATAATGAAATTAAAAGTTGTGCGCTTTATTTTGTTTCAAAAATTTCGAACTACTTTTTACGATGATACTACATTATAAGGAGGATTGGTTTAATATTCCAAAAATTTTATAAAATTTGAAAACTAACCCTAGTTTTAAAAAGTTTGAAAACTAACTTTGTTGTTGAATAAAAAAAACAAAATATTGTGATAATTTGAAGATTTTTTTTTTAAATCATTTTTTGAATATTATGATAATTTAGGTAATTTTACAGATTTTTTTTAAAGATAAATGCATATCAAATCTTCGCTATTATAGAGTTTTCTATGTTGAATATATTGAAATAAAATCTTACGACATATTTAATTATAGGAATAATCAAATTTCATATTCTCTTTTTAACGCCAACTAAGAAGATTTTTTTAGAAAAATTCTCAAATATATCACCATTTTTTGAAAAGTTTCGAAACTATGATTTTTTGTTCAAAACTCCTAAGATACCACGAAATTGAAATGAAATTTAACCATTCAAACCTAAACCCCAAACTCAAACCCAAACCCAAACTCAAATCCTACCTCCTAAAAAACTATTCATAATTTAGGAATAGTTAACCCAAACCCAAAAGTTTAAACTACAAATTTATTAAAAATCAATTTTTGTATTTGTGGTATTTTTGGAACTTTTTAAAAAATTGTAATAGTATAGGAGATTTCTCATTTTTTGTTTTTATTTTTTAATTTAAAAGATATTTTTCTATGAGGTTTTTATTATTAAAAATTAGATTTTAATTAAGCATTTTCGTTTAAAAAATTTATTTTAATATATAAAAGGTTATTTTTTAAAGTTTTAAAAAGAATGGTTAGTTTCCAAAAAAAAAAATATTTTGAGAATATTTTTACAAATTTCCTCTTATATATATTTTTGAACACATTTTTTTTAAATAACACGTTTTTTAACATGGCAACCAATAGTATATGACATAAAGCTGTTAATCCGCAAAACAACTTCCTTAATTACGGCCTGTAAATATTGCCCATAATTATGTCATTTAAGCAGAGAAATCCTTAAAAGTAAGCCTTCCGGTGCAACACTATGTGCTTTATACGTAATACTTTAATAGACGATCTTTCTGGCCATCCACTACAATCAATAAGCCTATTTAATCTAATAATTAATGGAATCTATTGGTTAGAATAATTCAGTAATAACAACGCAAATGACCATGATGTGTTAACATACCAACCCATCTAAATCAAACTATTTTCAAGCTCTAATTCACATATTAATCAAGAAAATATAATAGATGTAACATTTTTTTTTTGAATCGAATGTTAAATTAATTCAAACCATAAAAACGTTTTTACAACTAGTGCATTTTTGTTGAAATCTACACTATTAAAACAATGTAAAAAACGTTGAAATCATCTCAAAGAAAACCAAATTGCCATGCTACTCTCATGCCGTTGACCTCTCATTTCCCGTATGGTCTAATAGATGTAACATTGAATAGATAAAACTTTGAATTAAAGCTCAAGGTACCTGTTTGGTGCCTTCAACAGAAGAAGAACGACCCCATCTCTCAGGGTCCCATAGTATTGTACTATTGAAAGCAAAGCTTGATATATGAATCGGAGGCTTTGTCTGTCTCATTATTAATATTTCTCAAATGCCACCCCAATACTTGTGAAGATTCACAAATAACCGGCCCCTCTACTATTACTCGTTTCCTATTAGCCGATAGCAACGCCATTGGCCAAGTTCCAAAGACCCTATTAACAAACAAAGATTTAAAACAGTTCATAATTGATGGTTAAAGCAAATGTGGTTAGAGATAAGACTTAGTTTAATTTACATACTCGATATTTCTAATCTCGTTGAAAAAATCAAGATCATAGATGTTGTTTAGTCCCGCGAAATGAACTATCCCGCTTAATTTGTGATGCTCAATGTGTCTCAACGCTAGGTTTCTTTGATGATCAAGCTCTGATTCCAAGCTCGTGAAGTTTTCATTGAAGACTATACGTCTATACATTAAACCAGTCTTTCTTAGCATCGTAGACGAAGAATTTTCGTCAGGATCGGAGTGTTTCTCCACGATTATCCACAATAAAGGTGGCGGAACTAGCCTCAAAGTATTGGCCATTCTCCTAAGAAGAACGTTTTTGTAACGATTATTCGCCAATACCGGAGTGACAACAATCACTAGACCTCTTGGTGTTATTAGTTCATCTTCTGACTGGGAAAGAGATCTGGCTTCTCGGGACTCTGCTGGAGAAGGGGCTTGGGAACTGATCAAGGTTCTATTGACTACGGAATGGGGTGTATAGGTAGCGTTTTCAGAAGGTTGGGGAGGAATTTGTGATTTTGTAGAAGTAGAGGGGATGGTTTTGCGATTATTAAAAAATGAGTCCTTACCTGAAGGAGCAAAGCCAGTGAAGAAACCCATTACAAAACAGAGAGAGAAATGAATCACAGCTTTCTTCCATACTAGAGCTTTCTTCTTTGATCCCATTAGGATCCACCCTTCTCTCTGAGTTTTTGAGTTTTAGTTTTTTTTTTATAAAAAAGAACAATAAGTGAAGATTGTAATATATAAGAAATATTTACGACAATTGTATAGTTTTTGTCTTTATAGTTTTGGTGTGTGATTGAAACCTATGAGCAAGGGTGAAAGTATCTTGATGTTTGATGATTGCTTGTTTTGGTCGTTTTTTGCAACAACCAGTTGTTGGGATTGAAACACATTAACTGAAACATGTTTGAGAAATAAAAGAGAATCATTGTTATTAGCAAATATATTAAAATAAAACTTTGCTTAGCAATGAATCTTGATGCCTGATTCTGATTTTTTAAAACAAAAGTAGTAAAGCTTTATAGACTTTTCATTTAATTTTTGGGTCAACATAAAGCTTTTATAGTCTTCTTAACTTCTTTTTTCTTTTCTTTTTGAAATGAAGTCTTCTTAACTTCAGTCATCGAAAATGTCATTCTTATTGTAGTGGTTGCGATGAGTATGTATGGAGCAGTAGCGATTCCTGTGTTGGAGTGTCTCGGCAAATCTTCCCTATCCCATCCAAAGCTAGATTCGGTGCCAGTCTCTGCCGCTTCGCCTGAGAACCCGTCTCCGTCACAGAGCCTCGCCGACTCTTCCATGTTACAAGGCTCGTTAAATCCTCGGTCCTCCAATTCGAGCCTGGAGAAACCTTCCTTTCTTCATCCCGCTTACACAGTAAACTCGCCAGTAGCAGCGTCTCTGGCGAATTTCTTGATGAAGAAACTTCAAAGCGATAGGGTTTATCAGGAAAGAAGCCCTGCTAGTGCTAAACAGTGTTCGCGACATGCTTCCAAGAGCAATATCATCATCTCCGAGGTGAGAAAGTTCAAGGTTTCTGGGTCCTTTCAAAACCCTGCAACCTTTATAATTAGGTACGGAACTGATCGTTTAAATCATCAAGTCATTACCTTAACCATAAGTGATTGTAGTGTAGACCTTAGATATGCTTTAGGACTCATATCTAATGTTGGTAGTACTTGCATAGTATGGTTAAGCGATCAATTGGTATTGTTTCTGTCGGTCTAGTGAGAAATTGTTACCACTTTACTCCGCTAAGGAGAGAACTTCAACGAATCTATCTACTCTTGAGTCAAAGTTTTCTGGGTTCTCAAACCCTGTAATTTACTCATTATAGTTTAGCTCAAATTACTTAAATCCTTATACCATAATGTTAATCATGCCTTCAAGCTATGCAAGTGCACAACATGACTTAGGTTGTATGTCTAATGTAGTCTCGCTAGGGTTAGATTGGGTATGCTCTCAACGGATTCTTTTCCGATTGATGAATTTGATTTTGGTTTCAAAACCAAGAAATTTCTCCTCCTTGATGGAGCGAGTATTTGAAAGCTCATTGTTCATGGCTCGGCCCCTAGCTCTTATGGCTTTGGTCACATCGAGCTATATATGACCACCACGCGATGGTCTTAGGTATAAAGAAAGCTGACTGCAAGTCTGCCTCCCTTCAGATTTCTGCAATTCAATGTCTTGTGGACGAAGATTTGATTGTTGTTATCTCGATGGTTGGATGTGCTCTGTCTCAAGCTTCAGACAAAGTCTTTGGTTTCTCGATCTTATGCGCGGATCTTTATGACTTTGGCTCCTCCTCTATCTCCACGGAAGATACATTCAGGGACTGTATGTTCTCTAGTTTTATTAAGTTGTTGTATTTTTGTCTTTGTAGTTTCTATTTGGTTAATATATTGTCTAAGTCATCCGATGTGGATTTGAACTTTGTTTTTAACCAAGCTTAAGTGAAATTCAATGTGTTGCACAAAAAAAAAAAAATGTATGGAGCAGTAAACCGGATTGGTACGGTTCAATTAAAAATTGGATCATCGAATAGGATCGAATTACATTATTTGATAAGTGAATTATTGGCTACTTTTTCCTTGAGAGATGAAACTTTGGCCACCCCACTACAAGAAAACATCTCGGTTTCTGACGGACTAATCCGTCAGAAATCCGTCGGAAAACCCCTAATTCCGACGGATTTGTTCCGTCAGTTCTATCTCGTCAGAATTCCAAATCCGTCAGAATTCTGTGAGGCTAACGGATCACGGGAATCCGTCAGGAAACCGTCTGAATTTCGTCGGAGCCCAGAAATCCGACGGTTTCCTCACGGATCAAGTAACTGATGGAATTCTGACGGTCGTCAAAGCCGACGGCTTGTATGACCGTCGGAATTCCATCACTTACTTGAACCGTCAGGAAACCGTCAGATTTCTGGGCTCCGACAAAATTCCGACGATTTCCTGACGGATTCCGGTGATCCGTTGGCCGTCAGAATTCCGGCAGGGTTGCCTGACGGAATTCTGACGGATTTGGGATTATTTTAAAAAAATATATTTTTAATAAAATATATGAAAAAAATAAATTAGTAAGAAAAAATTAAATTAAAAATAAAAAGTAAATTATAATTAAATAGAAATTGTTTTCAAAACAATTTAAAAGTTTTACATTTAAATTTAAATTACAAAAAAGAATTTAAAGTCCTTGACGACGGAAGAACTCGTTCATCTTGTCCTCCATTACACGGTATCGTTCATCCGCCTCCGCCTTCTCTCTCAGGTGTCGTGCCTCCACCTCCGCCATCTCCCTCTTGCGCCGGTCCTCCGCCTCCTCAATCTGTTTCTGCAGACGTGCCTCCGCCTCTGCCTTCTCTCTGTCGTACCGTTCCTCCAAAGAGCTAACTCGTTGGGTCAGTTCGGCGTTTTGTGCTACCAAACTGCTACCACCGTGATAGCGAAACGACAAAACAGATGAGCAACTGTCTTCGGGGAGGCCGTAGACACGACCTCTGCTCTTAGGGGTTACCTAAGAAAAAAAAAATCAATTTCAAAACGTATTAGTATTAAAAGGTATTTTAAATGTGTTTAAAATTGACACGTTTACTAACCTCGAAAGTGAACTCGTTGACCTTGTCGAATGGAACTTCGGTTAGCGGCGGAGTTCCTTCGACGATCGGTTGCGATAGGAGGAATTTCTGCCCGGCGTTCTCCACGCTCTCCAGGATTTCCCGAGCAACCGCATCTTGGATTTCACCCGTCTTTCTGTTGGTGTGGGCATCTCTAATGATATCAACATGCGAAGGACGCACACCGGTCTTCTCAAACTGTTAGCATATTCAAGTACGGAAAATGTTACTGATAATTAAAAATATTTTGGAAAATAGTAAAATTAGGAGAATTACCAGTTGTTGAACACGTGTCGCCTTGCTCGTTGCACCGAGGTGGTGGGTCGCCTCTCCCTTCCCATTCCGCTTGCTCTTCCGGTTACTCGAGTTTTGGACGGATGTCGCTTTAGTGGCCTCATGTTCCCAATGAGCAACAAGTCCAGTCCATAAAGTGTCGTTGTCTTTAATTACCTTAGGCACCTTCCCCTTATCGAACCACCCTTCCTTCCACTCGTTCATCTTCGACGAGTACTTTCTCCTCGCCTTTTTGTCGAATTGACGTCGGACCATAGCTGTCAGCTGTGGGTCCCACGTAAATTCTTGCTGCAAAAAAAACCAATACTGGAATTATTGACAATTGGAATGTAATCTACAAATTGAAATTAAAATTAAAAATCTAAACACATATCGCAAATTGCCGAAACCAGGTGTCCTAGTCAGCATCCGGCATTGACTCATATGTGGGGTACGGCTTAGTTATCATTGTGTTGATCATTTCGTTGATACAACTCGCAATATTGTCCCCGAAAATTGGAACCTACACGGTATTTAGTTTCATATTTTAATTTTTTTTTTATTAAGCTAATATAATAATTTTAATTTTCAAAAGTAGTCATTACCAGGTCGTGTTGGGAGGTAACTCCGGGTCAAGGCGTGTCAACCTATCCCGACCAGGTTGCGACACAAACTCCTCGATGGTCATAGCCATACGAGCAACAGAGCCAGATGTACCCATAAGAGGAGTGGTTGGGATATTCGACTCACTCGCAGTCCCACCTCCCCTACTGGAACCACCGACTTCGGTACCGTCATGAAATAGACCATAATCCCTACGATTTACAATATTTTTACATAACCTTTTAATTTTCTTACATATTTAAAATTAGTAAGTCAATTATTGTTTTCAAATTTACAAATTTTATTACGGAGTTAGGGCTTTTGGGAAGTATGATTTTTAGTATTTGGGAGTTTAGACTTTATGGATTTTATGATATATGGTAATTTGGTAATATGCGATATTGGAATTTCGTGAAAAAAGACATGAAAAACATAAATTACGACGGTTTATGTTGCCATTCGAAGAGCCAATCCCGTGAAAACCTGAAGTTCTACCCATGTTACCTTGGTTTCATAAATCCCTAATTACTTGACATTGTCAATAATTATTGCATACAACTCCCAACATTGATCGAGTCCCTTAATTTTTTCAATTTGTATAGTTTTTAAAAGTTTTTGGAATTTGTTTAAATTTAAAAGTTTTTATACGTTTTTCACTGTTTTAAAAAGTATTTTAGTTTTTAAAAGTTACATGTTTTTAAATGTTACATATTTTTAAATGTTTTTAAATTTAAGCGTTACATGTTTGTAAAAGTTTTGAAATTTATTTAAAATTTAAAAGTTTTTTTTTTCCAACTTTTTACAAAGTACATAATATAAATCTCAATACATCCTTAAAAATTACAAAAATTTATTACAATTGAATCCGCGAATGCATCGACACATTTTCCAATTTGTATGGTTTTTAAAAGTTTTTCTATTTGTTTAAATTGCAGAGTTTTTATACGTTCTTTCAATGTTTTAAAAAGTAACATGTTTTTAAAAGTTACATTTTTATATGTTTTTAAATTTAAGCGTTACATCTTTGTAAAAGTTTTTAAAATTATTTATAATTTAAGAGTTTTTTCCCAATTTTTAACAACTTACATGTATATATCTCACTAAATTCTTTAAAATTACAACAACTTTTTACAATTGAAATTCAATTAATCTATACATCCATATATCCCTAATTTATCATAATTTCAAAATTCATAATTTTTAAATAAATCACTAAATTCATGAATTTTTTTAAATCCCTAAATTCAAATGATTTTCTAAATCCCTAATTCTTTAATTCGTAAAACAATTACGAAATCATGTTAAACAAGATTTCTATTTCGAAATTTACCCATACCCTATTGAATAACACACAATTTGAAGCATGGATTTCAACGGATTGAAAAAATTTCAAAGTATTTGTTCAGTATCTTTAAACTAACAAGAACTTACATTGATTTGGTGAGTTGGGTGACAAACGGCGGTGATAATCGGCGGTGAATCGACGGTGAATCGGACGGAGAAGATTTGGGAAAATTTTTGGTTGTTTTCTCTCTGTGTCGGACGGAGAAGACGAAGTGTGGATTTTAAAGAACACTATGATGAATTCTGACGGAATTATGACGGTGTATTAAAATCCGTCAGAATTCCGTCAGCCATCCCGCTTTTTCGATGACACCGAAGTGTTTAGGCGGGAGTAAATTAGGGTTTTCTGTCAGAAATCCGTCAGCTAATAATGACGGATTTCTGATGGATTTTTATTTTTTAAATTGTTTAATAAGGATTTAACAATTTAAATGTAAAAAATTCTTGTGTTTTTTTTTTATTCTGTAATGGAAAAATGTTAAATTTAAAAATATAAAGAATTTAGAAGATTAATCATATTATAAATTTGTATAAATCCTTATAAATTACAATCAACTTATAAGAAGTGAAATTCAAATCATTGGAAATCAATCGTCAAAATTGTTATAATATCGTACTTCCTAAACAAATATTGGGTTTATCTGTATGCGAGGAAAACAAATTTTAAATTTAGGATCCGTTACAAATCCGTAACACGTTACTGTATTTTAATTTTTCCTTTATGGAAAAAAATAGTTAAAAAAAAATCCGTCATTATTGGCTGACGGATTTCTGACGGATTCTTTTTTTTTTTAATTTCTTTTTTATAACCGGATAAAATAATTAAAAATTAAAGATCCGTCAGAAATCCGTCAGCCAATAATGACGGATTATTTGTTTTTTAATTAATTTACTAAGGATTCAACAATTTAAATGTAAGAGATTCATGTGTTTTTTTTATTAATCTGTAATGGAGAATTGTAAAAATTTAAAAATTTACATAATTTTGAAGATTAATCATATTATAAATTTGTATAAATCTTCATAAATTACAATCAACTTATAAGAAGTGAAATTCAATTCATTGGAAAACAATCGTCAAAATTGTTATAATATCGTACTTCCTAAACAAATATTGGGTTTATCTGTATGCGAGGAAAACAAATTTTAAATTTAGGATCCGTTACAAATCCGTAACACGTTACTGTATTTTAATTTTTCCTTTATGCAAAAAAATAATTAAAAAATAAATAATCCGTCAGAAATCCGTCATTATTGGCTGACGGATTTCTGACAGATTTTTTTTTTTAATTTCTTTTTTATAACCGGATAAAATAATTAAAAATTAAAGATCCGTCAGAAATCCGTCAGCCAATAATGACGGATGTCTGACGGATTATTTGTTTTTTAATTAATTTACTAAGGATTCAACAATTTAAATGTAAGAGATTCATGTGTTTTTTTTATTAATCTGTAATGGAGAATTGTAAAAATTTAAAAATTTACATAATTTTGAGGATTAATCATATTATAAATTTGTATAAATTAAAAAAATTTATAAACACCTAGCTATAAGAATTGAAATTCAATTCATTGGAAACAATTGGAAAATTGTTAAAATATCGTATTGTTATTTCATTTCAATTTTTTCCTAAGGGGGATTATTAATTGATCACAAAATAAGTTGGAAATCCGTATTATTCCATATTAAATCATCGATGGTACATACTTATAAAATGATGGAGGGTAAAATATTACACATAACAATATTATCCGGATAAACTCGTACAATGGATAGTCGGAAAATATTAAAATCATGGACGGGTGGGATGTTTATTCATCATCATCTGAGTCTGGAACTGTTTCATATTCGTACCCAGTAGTTCCGTCATCTTCATCATCAATGGTAGATACTTCCGGTGATTGGTATTCAGCAATCATCGAATTAGCACCGATTATCTGTTTCAAAAATGAATTTAATTAGTTAAGCCTTCCTATAAAAATTTATAAACGTATAATATACATGTAGCTTAATAATGTTCCGCTCTGTGATGTTAAGGTACTTTGAGTTCCTGTTAAAACGGCAAACGGTAACATTCTTTAGGATGACCACCGCACCTACACCAGTGGTGAGTCTGTACTCCTCCTTCTTGAAGATATTATGGTGCATGGTTCCCTCGATTTTCCCTGAAGGATTTTTAAAGGTTACGAGCAGATCTCCCTGGTCACTGGGGGTTAAACTAGAGACCATAGCCACAATCTGATAATGAAATAGAATATACTTGTCAGATAAATTGTATGTTTAAATGTTTATAAAATAGGTCGAAACGTAAACCTTTTTAACTTTCACAAATTGTGAATGCGGACATTGAATTTCTGCAAGCTGGGTCCAGAATGGTGTGCTCCTATTTTTATAAGAACCTACATGTATGAATGATTGATTTAGTATATGTCAGGTACAATCATTATTGTAAAAGTAAAACTACATATATACCTTCACAAAGTATGTAATCGATAGTAGAAGTCCACCGAGGACTACTAAAATTCTGGTCAGCCTGTGGTGCCTCATTAACGACCTCACAAATAAAATCTTGTGTTGGGCGTGCCTGAGAACTTTCACCTCGCATCACCTTTGCATCATGAGACCTCTTTCAAAACAGGTCTCGGCGTACAACTTGGCCAGGTCCCGGTATTATGGGCGTTTGGTTTTGGGATTGTTGCGTTAGACGGAGTGAAATAGTCGGTTCAGCATCAGTAACATTTAAGTTATCGTAAGGAGGGCTTGAAAGAACAAGAGTTGTGTGTGGAGGGTTTTGACCGGGGGCTCGGTTTTGCATATAGTAATTCCACAAATCTCTGTTTGCCATTACGCAATTTAATTTGTCTGTGTTATGATTGCTTGTTGAAATTTTATAAAAAGGAATGACAAAACGTGCAAACTTATATAGAACTGATATCCGTCAGATTTCTGTCGGAAATCCGTCATGACACTCCGACATAACACCCCACCAATCACTTCGGCCAATGCAGACGATTTATCAACCACTCAAAGTTTGCCGACATCGGGAACCGTCTGTAATCTGTCGGAATTCCGTTAAATAATTCTGACGGCTTAGCTCCGTCGGAAATCCGTCGGTCCACCTGACCAATCAATCTTTGCCAACATCAGAAATCGTCCGAAATCCATCAGACATCCGTAACATAATTGTGACGACAGAGCTGCGTCGGAAATCTGTCGGTATAGCTGATCAATCAAACTTTGCCGACATCATGTTGTCTGAATTCCGTTGGTCCACCTAACCAATCAATCTTTGCCGACATCAGAAATTGTCATCATTCCGTCGGACATCTATAACATAATTATGACGGTGTATACATATAACTTCTACTATAAATACACTTGATGGAGTGTATATCTTCTACACCTCTTAGTAAAAAAAAAATATATGTCCTCTAGCTCTCCAAATGAAGACGCAAAAACGACATCCGAGACTAATTTTTTTTATGTTCCAAAATACTCCTGGGAAACCGAATCTCATTGCGATGAATTCACTCAACAGATTCCCACTTACTCGTGGGAATTTGATACCTGCTCACCAATCCATAAAGAAGATTCCACATCAACAATAGTGCCTGACAGCCAGTGGTCGCCAAACATCCACAGGCCAATCCTATCGAACCTGAGCAACCATGTCAATTGATGGAAAAGTCACATACTTACAGTGGAAGTACTTCAAACGTATGTAAGGATCAGTACAATGATTTTGAATTCGCCCAAAGCCCAGAAAATCCAAACTTAAATTTAGATGTTGATGCAATCAAACGTGAATTGTGCGACAAATTTATAGATTCTCCACCAAAGGATCATTACTATGATTTCGAATTCGCCCAAAGTCCAGACAAGCCAAACATTAATCTAGATGTTGATGCAATCAGAAGAGAATTGTGCGACGGATTCGTAGATTCTCCACAAAATAAGAAAAAGAGAAAAAACATCACTAAATGGTTCTAACAAATTGTAAGTTCGGAGTAGAAACCGACATATGATTTTAAAATGCGGAGTTTTTTATGTAGTTGTACCATAACCGTTGTGTGTTAAATATTTGCAAGTCTTTCATGTACCTGTTTAAGAATGTGTTTTAGATTTTCAGTTTCATTAAATGTAATGTTTTATTCGAGTTGCAATACCAATAATTATCGTTAATTAGGCATCGAACATGACTATATATATATACTATTAAATAATATGGTACACACTATTTGTCTACAGCTGAATTGATTAAGCTTCCTTTAGTTGAGTTTTATTTTTCTGTTCTAATACTCAGATTCTCATGCACAATCGTTTTTGTTAATGAAATGAAAAATATTATAGGCAAACACACAAATGTAAGAGAAGAACATGACAAAGCAAACATTTATTCCCAAATTATTATTCTGAATCTTCGGAGGGACTTTCACTAGGGATGGAGTCTGAATCGTCGTCAAATTCCCCACGTGTTTCCTCTTCGTCCGAATGCACTAGATCATCCCCGACATGTGTGACATCAACGACAAGGTCAATGTTATCTATCTCCTCAACATGTGACATTGGTACACTTCTGGATGGTTGTAGAGCATCATGTTCTGGAACTCCATATATTTTTCCTCTTGGGTTTATTGGCGTTACTGTGATCCACGGATCAGTACGGTAGGCAACTCGAGGATATGGAATGTAGCAAACCTATTAATAATAAGTTGATATTGTTAATATACATGAACAAGAAACCTTAACTATGAGTACATAGGTAAACATATTAGTGTATATATTGATACCTGGTCTGCTTGAGACGCAAGGATAAATGGATCATAATACTGCAATCTCCGGCTTGAATTTATTGAAATAACACCAAGCTGGTCAACTCGAACCCCTCGACCATTGGATGGATCATACCAATCGCACATAAACACAACGCACCTCAAGTTCAACATTCCTGGATAGCGGATTTCCAAGATTTCTTTTAAAATCCCATAGTACATGGTATCCCCGGATTGCGCCGAAATACCATAGTCCGCAGTTGACCTTTGACGTCCTTCCTCGCGGATCCTGAACGAATATCCCCTAGTGCAAAACTGGGGATATGAAATCGCGGTGCTCCGTAAACAATGAACAAACTCCACTAACCATGCCGGGAGTGAATGACCACATGCTATACAATCGGAAACCTAAAATAAGTAAGATATAAGTAACATATGAACGTGATAACATGGAAACGTAAGAGTAAGTAATAATATTAAACTTACATAACATTTCAACCACCCCTCAAATTCTTCGTCTTTCAAGACAGCAAGTTCGGCATCTGTCTTATCACGATGGTAATCACGTGCGAGAGACATGTAGATCCTGTAACATAACAGTCGTTACTAGATGAAGTCAAATAATGTAATAAATTTATAATGATAACTGATATATATATATATACCTTTCGTACTCCAAAATTTTGTCACAGTTTCTGAGGATATACGTATGCAAATGTGTGACCTCTCGTGGTGATAGTTTGCGTTTCTTTGCTTTTCCACTGGCTCGACCAACTTGGGCAAACAACTCAGGGACAACCACGGCATACACTGCTTTCTCACCTCTATCATCATGTCGGGGAGGCCGTCTCGCCTTAGTACTAACTTCCCGTGGAAAGTAACATTCGGCAAACTGTGAGACTTCCTCGTTTAGGCTTTGTGCGACAATAGATCCCTCAACCTTGCTCAAATTTTTAACTTTTTTCTTCAGGTGGAACATGTAACGCTCGAACGGATACATCCATCGGTATTGAATAGGGCCTCCTAAGGTTGCTTCTCGTGGGAGGTGAATAGGAAGATGTTCCATAACGTCAAAAAAAGATGGTGGAAATATCTTCTCAAGATTACAAAGGAGTACCGGGATATTGGCCTCCAAGTTACGTATCCCGTGGACGGTCAGCGTTCTTGAACACAAATCTCGGAAGAATGCACAAACTCCTACATAACACAGAAATGTAAACAAGTTAGTAAATATATAGTAATATTATGGTAGTAATACACAAATGTGAGTAAGAAATATACCTCCAATTGCTTGGTGGACAAGTTTTTGGATCTCGTAGTATGATCCTGGGGACAAATTATCTTCAGGCAAAATATCTTTCACGAACTCGGCGATCGCATCAACACATTCTTCGGATAAATTGTGATCAGTCTTTATGTTCATCATCCTAGTAGCTGAAGATAGCGGTGAATGACCATCCCTACAACCGATGTATAGTGGTTGCTTTGCTGCGTCTAACATATCGAAAAACCTTCGAGATTCTAAATTAGGTTCTTCAACCCTATCACCCTCGTAACCACCGGACTGGAAATTATCTCTAACCATCGCAACCGTACTAACCCCAACATCTACATCCGCTGTAGGTTCCCCTACGCTAGACGGAATATAAGGTTCATTGCTACTGGTACTACCATATTCATAATTCCTTTCTCCATGTAAAAACCAAACCTTATATCCCGACCTAAATCCATATCTATATAAGTGGTTCCAAACAGTAGAAACTGCAACACTAATTCTATTACAACAATCAGAACAAGGACATTTGATTTCCTGACCTTTGTTGGCCGCCTCTTGATTTCTGGGTAACTGCATGAACTGGCAAATACCAGCAGCGTATTCGGTCGTTAATAAGTTAGACCCCTCTTCCATCATTGGCCCGTCCATCCATGACCGAAAATATGAAGAACTCATCTCTAAAAAAAAAAATTTTGGTTTTGCAATGTTGTTATGAACGTCTGAAGAAATTTTAAAACTTATGTAGAATGAAAATCCGTCAGAAATCCGTCAGACAACCGTCAAAACCTCCGACACAACAACACATCAATCCCATCGGCCAACCCAGACGATTTGTTAACCACTCAAAGTTTGCCGACATCGGAAACCGTCAGAATTCCGTCGGAACTACAAAAAAATCTGATTTCCGTCAGAAATTCGTCAGTATTACCGTCAGAATATTCCGACCGTTTATTGCCGTCGTTATGTTGTCGGAAAATGTTGACGGATTTATGATGGCATACTGACAGTAACCTTTGTCGTCAGGAATCCGTCACAAAAAACTGACGGAATTCCGACGGAATGATTTTTTCGTCAGAATTTTGTCAGAAATCCGACGGAACTGTCTGACGGAAATTCCGACGGCTGAGAATTTTGTCAGAAACCGTGATGTTTTATTTGTAGTGCCCTTATATGCTCAAATCGACTGTATGACGACATTGGGTCTAATTAATCAAACTACATCATTTGATAAGTGGACTATTGGCTATATTATAATTTGTACGGGCATGCATTCGGCCAATCTTAGATCAAAATGGCGTACTGTGCTTTAATAATTTAAGGATGGTGTGATGGGCCGGCCAATCCAATATACTTTTTCTTTCAAGGTATCTTCTTTGATTTTGAATTTTGTGTTATCATATTTTACAACTCTTGAGGCCTTGAATTTTAATATAGAGGATATATATAGTTTCAAAAAGTTAGACGTCATGATGATATTCAAATATATGTAAGAAATTCAATGTTAGCACTTTTGTCTTAAAAATATAGTTTATGAAAAAAGAATGGATTACAAATTTAAACAAGTTAAAAGAATGACATGGGAGAAAACGAACACAGGCAAATTGAACATTTTAATAGCAAATCGACCATCTATTAACCATTTCTTAACAAGAAAAAAAAGAAAAAAAATACTTTTATCTTTTTTTTCTCTTGTTATCAATTTTCCTAATGTATCATATCAAACTAATGGACATTTAAAATTTGATATGGCACACAAGAACATTTCTATCCGCCGAAATAGTGCGTCAATTCACTTGTATAGCACGCCATTTTGATTACAAGCATGCTATTTTAGTGGATAGTGGATAACAATCCATTTTTGGCACTCTTGCAGCATATTCATGCCGGAGAGATCAGATAAGAATCATAAGATACGTAGTGTAATGCATGAATCAAAACCTAACAACAAGTGCAATCTCCAATTTGGCATATTTTTTGTTTTGTTAATACTATTTGAAGAAGGTGCTGAAGTTTCATGAGCCTGACAGTTTGAGATTTGAGGATGAAGCTTCCCGAAAACATTAATACATTTATAGTCATCACCTTTTTGAAATTAGTAACCAAATTAATTTAAATATGAGAACGTGATTCTAATTCCTAAGCCGACGCAAATCTAAACCTCCATTTTTCTTTAGCTGCCATATGATATCGTACGGTATTAAAAACGAGACCATATTAAGAATTTACAATAGTTTTTTTCTCTCATTAAAACATGTTTGAGGCAATGGAATTAAAAAAAAAAAAGTTTTAAAACCAGCATATTATAGAAAATAAGTGAATAAGTTGTAATCACACATGACAAAATAAAAAAGTAGTAAGCACACAGTCTAATGTTCTTTCGTATATTTTTTTTGTAATTACGGTGTGAATTTGTGTGATCATCTATATAATGACCATGTATTACCAAAAAATCACGATGATTCATACTATGTAGTAGATTCTCTTTTTGACCACTTGACTTTCAGATCATTAAATTTTTAGCTTCAGACAGAAAGTAACATGTCCGTAAAAGTGAATCCAGCAAGTGATCTTAAAAAACAACTCGAGAGCATACAGACAAAAAAGTACAACATATTAAAAGGCAAAAATAGTAAGACTTCCCTTGAAAAAAGGATCAACCGAGCAGAACTGTCGATTTCCTCTTCAAGAATAGATCTCATCCGTCAAATTCTCAGAACCCAACGTGTGAACATAACAAAACATATATAAACAAAAATATTAAAAAAAACCCACTCTTCGATCTGATTCATATAGGGACCAGTGATGAACCCAAAAAAAGAGAGTGAGAGCTTCAATACTAGAAACCTCTAGAGAAAATAAAAGATGAGGTTTTCTTCACGACCCGTTTCGAGTCCGGGTCGAACCGAAAACCCGCCTCTACTCATGCGGTTCTTACGTACCAACATCGGAAGCAGAAGCAGAAGAAGCCGTTCTCGGTCCAAAAGACCAATCTTTTTCCGACGAAAAAACGCTGCTTCCACGGCTGAGACGCAAGAACCGTCTTCACCTAAAGTCACTTGCATGGGTCAAGTAAGGATAAACCGGTCAAAGAAGCCCAAACTTAAACCCGGAACTAGTCGGCGTCGGTGCGGGTGGGTCAGGAACGCTTTTTTATGCCATTCTTTCACCGGTAAACTCAAACCGACTTGTTTTAGCCCTGTGTGGCGAAAATGGAAATCCTTTTCTCATTTTAGTTTTTCTAGAAAATCTGAGAAGAGATCAAGCTCGTCGAGGAGTGAGCCTATCTTTGGCCGCTCCTCCACTGTGGAGCCAGAGGAAACAGAGGAGATTCGAAGTGAAGAACGAAAACAAGATCAAGAACAAGAAAAAGTGAATTCGGATAAATCTTTTACAGTTACACCACCAAGAAACGCTTTTTTACTAACTCGATGCAAATCTGCACCGTATAGATCTCCTTCATTGGCTAATAACTTTTGGGAAGAAGAAGAAGAAGAAAGCAACGAGACAAAGGAAACACGTTTCCGACAACACGATGATGACGTCATCTCCTCGCCGGAAAATGTGTCGGTTTTGGGAGAAAGAGAGAGGTTTAGTGGCTCTCCACAACGACGATGTTTGGTCCTCACGCGGTGTAACTCGGAGCCTTCGAGAATAGGAGAGAAACTGGTTCCCGACAACCGAAGGTTGGGATTTACGTAATTGGTTTACATTTTAAAAATATTTTTGTTCTTTCTCTTGTGTTTTCTCGAGAAATTTGAAGTTGAAACGCATACTATATTCTTTGTTTGATTTTTTTACTTTGGAAAGTTTTGCTGAAATTCAGAGCTTTAAAAGTTTTCTTTATCCTAGAGAATCTTGTGGTTCCGTGAAGATGTAATATTTTTCATTTGTCCTATCTATGACATGTAATTAAACAACAATTTCGTTCTTACCTTTACGTCCACAAATAAATACAAAAACTTTCTACGTTTATTTAGACTTTATTTAGTGTTAATGCTAAGGGTTTAGGTTCGTATTTTTTAGAATCCTAGAAGATGACACATATTTTCTGCCATACATAAAGATTAAATATAAAAAATCAGTTTCTCTCTTTCAAATTTTAATATTGTTAGAAATGTATAGATATTAATTATGAACATTTTAGTTAGGACGTCTCCCTTTTATCTACTATCCATAGCACTCTATCCGTTTTGAATTAGTTGTCATTCTATATAGTTTTACACAAACTAAAAAATAAATTAAAAATTATGTTTTATTCCTATTTGAATTAAATAATTAATGAGGTCAAAATTAAATATAAAGATGGAAAAATTGATAATAAATATGCATTGAAAAATGAAAACAACAACTAATTTGGAACAAAAAATTAAGCTTACAATAACAATAAATTTGAAACGGAGGGAGTACTATGGAAACCATTAGGATTTATAAGCTTCTTGGACTATATCATAAATTTTTATCAACATCTTGCTCCAATTCCACAATTAATATTCCAAGGCAGTTATTGAATCCAGTTGACCTAAAAAACGAACTGACCTTCCCCGATATTAAGACATGTGATTAGTTTAAATTAAGTTTAAAAACTTAGGAAAAAAATTATAAAAGAAAGACAAACATGTTTGATGGTAATTGTTGTGTTGATGGTTTAATATACTTGCAAACTATTTTTTTTTTTGTTTAACAAAAGTATAAGAATGTATTAAATGGGAACTTACAAAATCAAAACCTATACTTCGATTCTACATTATATATGAAGTCTGAGGGATATGTGAAGCCAGAGATTGAGTGAGAACATAATTACCTTTCTATGTCTCTATATAGAAAAACAAATTGAAAGATAGGATCAACTGTAAACATTTCTCATATTCTTGGACAATACAAACCATCCTTAGCTAACCTTCTATACAAAATCAGACTTTTATAACACTTTTAAATTTAAATTTGATATTTCAAATACAATATTTGACTTCGTGTTTTTTTTTTTTAAACTTCAATTGTGTTTCTCTTGATTCAAATCTGATCGAGGAATCTTCATAGCTTCACAATGGCTTCAGATTCCCACTAGTTGATCAAGCTCATCAATTCCGACGCATTCCACTTAGAAATTTACAGAATCATCCACGATATCGTTCACATTTCTCTAAATCTAGGTGTAATCTTTGTGTATATCTGTAGATCCAAAAACAAAGATGATGATATACTTGCAAAATCAGCGTTAAATGTTGCACCAACTCAAACCGGTTCACAACCGGTCTAATAAACGAAAACCAAAGCTTTTAAAAAAGAACTGCATTTATATTTTCATTCTAGCTTTTTTTGTATTTATCTAAGATATGTGAGCAAAATGTCAAACTATAACTACTTTTATTAAGTTACCTTTATCTTTATGTGGATAAAGTCTGTACGAACTTACCACATAGTAAAATTTGAATTATGAGTCAAATTGTGATTTAAACTAAGAGCTAAATCAATTTAATAATATGTGATTCTTCAAAACTTGATATAATCTTGTATAGAGATAAATTTGTCGATATTCATAGAAAGTTTCAAGTAAATGTATATTCTTCATTAAACGTAATGATGTACATAGTTAAGCTTAAATACACAATACCGAAATAGTAAACCATGATATCAAGCGAAACTCAAATGCAGAGAAGAAATACAGCTACAATTAAACGATGAATATTACCGATCAATTAGATCGAGAAGAAGAATATGGGGGAAAATCCAGATCCAGAAGAAGTCGCGTCCGATTATAAGCGCGATCAATTTATGATCAGAAAACGCAATCGATTAGCTAGATCGATTGGAGAAGAGTCAAATCGAAGTTGAAGCAATCCATCGGACGAATGAAGCATAAGCTTCGTTGATCAGTCACATCAGTGAATCGAAGTAGAAATATTTCGAATCGAAGAGATCCAGCTGAAAAAGTAAAACCCCAATTTAGAATTAAGCCCATAATTATATTAATCTCATATTTAATGGATTTAATATCCTTTTGGGCCTGAAAGCTATTTAATTTCTTAATGGGCCAGACCCAACTCTATTATTGAGTAAAAACTACATACAGCTCATTGTATTAACTCAGAAAGAGGATCAAAATTTTTAGAGAAAAGATAATAAAAACTTTCTTAACAGCAAAAGCAAGTCTTAACATCTTTTTGCATTTTAATTTACTCGGAAGTCTCGCATTTCCTCAACAACCCTTACAAATTCAATTGTGCGGGTTACGACTCCTACAATTTGGCGCTGACTAAGGGGAACTCGCGAGACGTTCTTACTCAAAGGAATCACTGCGCAATATACGTAAGCAACAACGCCTAGAGACGACGAGCAACAACCAATCAACAACTGCAACATCAACGAGTTTGGAAGTGGAGACACTGGAACTGAGAATGCACAAATAACACAACAGTCATCCCTGATACTCCAGCAACAACAGTCGTAGCAGTAACACCAAAGTTCTTGCTGGCATGAAGACAATACTAGAGACCCTGCTCAAGAAGACGGGAGCAGGAGAAGATCAATCAGGAACTGCGCGTCCTCGCAACAGTGGATCGGGTTCGCGACAGAAAGGCAGGTGTGTTCAGACGCCATGTAGCACGAATAATTCCAACATCCTTAGATTTTGCAACTCTAGTGAGAGTGCCAAGAGGGCAAGGTCTGCTTCCTCCTCTGCTAACTCCGTGCGGCAAGTAAGGCACAACGGCTCAAGCTGAAACTGCACAAATAAACGTTGCAGTGAGTATGACAATCGCTCTGGAGAACCTGAGAATTGTGCGCAATCCAGAGAATGTCGCCACTAGAAGAGCTACGATAAATGCTGAGTGAAGCAACTCTAACGCAGAGCAAAAGTGAAGCTTCAAAGACGAAGAAGATGATCTAATTTGGTCAGAACGATATGAGCTCGAGGAAGAACGCCACATAGCTTTTCTGGCTCAGAATGTTGAGTTGCTGAAATGCGACTGAGCATAGAGCGAGCAACCGCTGATATGAGGGATGTTCGATCCGAGCTAGACAAAGCAGTCAACAAGGCACCCAAGCTCGATCGAGTACTGAAGGAGGTACTGAGCGATCAAGTCAGAGTCTCTGATCCTAGAAGAATCAAAGTACCGTTCTACGATGGTAAGACTGACCCATTAGAGCACCTAACGACATTTTTTGTCAAGCACCTTAAAGGAGCAGCTCTTCAATGGTTTTTAAAGTTAGAGAGGAATTCCACAGATAACTTCAAACAACTGTCTGCAGCATTCTTGAAATACTACGCTATATTCATCGAGTCTAAAACATCTGACACAGGTCGCTGAACTCTGCAGCAAGGAACTTCATCGAATGCTTCAAGATAGTGTTGTCAAAAGTTGAAGGCGTCAGCAATAAAAACGCGTTCGAGGCGCTAAAAAAGTTATTATGGTGCACCTCTGAGTTTCAGTGAGAAATGATCTCGAACAAACCAGCTACAATCCAAGATGCCCTACACCGAGCCACCGAATTTGTGATAATCGAGGACGAGAAGAACATTTTTCACCCAAGCTTAAGGGAAAACAAATTCTACTCCTCACCTTCCACCAACTCAGAATCAGCCGCAAGCTTAGAAGAGTAACCAAGGATCAGGGTTCACACATCATGAATCCCACGACGCTCATAACTACCAAGTAGAATTACAAGGTTACATCGGAGGACAAGGTCAAGGTTGCGGCCGTGGTCGAGGTCGCGGTAGCTGGATCAAACACATGGACAAGAGAGCAGAACAGCTACGATGAAGAATCATACTGTAAGCATCACAAGTCCTATGGGTACTCTATATCGCGTCCTTGGTTTGAAACTCGCTGCTACACTAGCTGCTGGGAAGCTTACAGGCAACATCAAAATCAAAGACTTCGAGATGGAAACCAACGAGCAGCAGCCTGCGCAAGGTGAACAACCTGCACCAAAAAGAAGAAACGACAAGCCAGCAGGAGGCGGAGCTCGTCGAGATATATTGATGATCATAGGAGGATCTCGCTATTGCAAATACTGTGGCTTCTATCAAAGCCTACCACCGGAGAGCTGAGGTCAGCAAAAATCTATACGAGCCGTCTAAATTGCCAAACGACGTAATCTCTTTCGAAGAAGAAGAGAAAGTGGGTATTGATCGCCCCTATAACAACCCTCTGGTACTCAAGCTCTTCGTCAACAATTGCAATATGTCCAGCATCCTCATCGATATAGGAAGCTCTTTGGACGTCAATTTCTACAAAACGCTCCTAAAGATGGATGTTGACCTCTCCACTTTAGAAGGGGGACTGAGGCTGGTTACCAATTTCTCTGAAAGGACCTTGACAATGGGGGCCATAAAACTCCCGGTTGAAGCTGGCGGAATAACAAAAATTATAGAATTTTCAGTAGCCGATCATCGAGCCATTGGGTATTCCCTGGATCAACTCAATGCTCTGTGCCATCTACCTATCACCTCTGTCTCATGTTCCCAACTCCAAACGGTGTAAGACTATTTGGGGATGTCAGAGAGAATCCCAAAGCTGTTTCCTCGTCGAACACAAGCTCTGTAATCCAGTAATAGTACCTAGTGCCAAGACACAGCGCAAGAAGATGAAGATAGATCGAGAGCCATTTAAAGAGCTCTCTAAACTTTTATAACAACTACAACTGAACGGGAATCGCCTAGAAAAAACCCAATCCACCTGCGATCTCGTTATCTCAGTTAGGGCTGGGCGTTTTATCCGGACCCGATTACCGAACCCGAACCCGACCCGAACCCGATCTTCAATGTGAAAATACTCGATGGGTTTCAATTTCTTAAAGATAGGGTACCCGTACCCGATCGGGTTATACCCGATCCTTTTTTTTTTTACACACATTAGTGGTTAGGGTTGGATGTCATTGATTAATTGGTCAGTATTAATAATATTGTATGACAAACTCAATTCAATTTCTTATTGAAATTGAAAAGTTTTCTTCTTTTTTTTTTTTAATACCCAAGAGTGATTTTTTTAGATTTAAAAAATTTGGATATGATTCCGGTAAAACCTTAGAACAGTTACCGTTCTTTTAAACTTCACTGTTTTCACTTTTTTTTTAAGAATTATAACTTATTCATTCATATGTAGCTTCGATTTCTTGACTTGATTGAGCATTGTTCCTTTACATTTCATATGTTCATTTTTAAGTCTACAGAACTATTTCGGGTTTCGACAAAACAAAAAAAAAAACCTATTTCGAGTATAGTTCGGGTATACCCGAAAATACCCGAACCCGACCCGAATATATGTAATAGCCGTTAGGGTATCATATCCCAAAACATAGGGTACCCGATACCCGAAATACCCGACCCGAACCCGAACGTGTACCCGAACGCCCACCCCTTGATATATCATGGTTTTTTACCGGTTTTCAACCATGATATAAGTCCATGTTTTAGAATCTTTTGGTGTTTTCCAAGTGTTTTTAGAGTCTTTACAGGAACTGGACCGTCTGGAGCATAAAAAATGTTTACTGCAGGTTTTGGAGCATTCGCGGAATGAAGTGGCGAAATGCAAATTCGGAGTCACTGTTTGGAATCTGTGTCGAGCGACGTGACTATGTGTGTCGCTAGACATGAAGACTTTTAAAGCCAAGCTTTACGATTTGAAGAGTCGTGTCGATCGACACGATCTATGTGTGTCGATCGACACGAAGTTCGTCAAAGCCCGGATTTTCATCAGAAAAGTCCGTTCGAAGCCTTCAGATGTTTACTTTTATGTTTAGGACGGTTTGGAACTTGTATAAATACGTATTTAGAGTCATTGTTTAGACTCATGCTTTATTTTACGCTTTATTTTATAGAATTACTTAGAGAGTTTAATTAATAAAAGATGTTTTCTTCTATTGCTATGTCTGAGTAATTTCTCTTGTTAGGTTTAGGGTTTTTGAAAGTGTTTGATGAGTTGCTGATCTGATCTGTTTATTAGGATAAAAATCATTAGAAGTTCTTCATCTTAACTTGTTCTTATTGCTAATTTTAGCCTCGCGAACTGAAATCTGATATAGGGTTTATTAATAGAAACGACAGTTTGATTGATAATCCTGAACTAGTTTTTGATGAGCAAAATACCTATTCGCAAAGGGATTTGGCTTAGGATTTTGTGAACAATTGTGCTTGATCATTAATGCTTGTTTGAATCAACCTGATTTCGCAACGACAGTTGGTCTTCTAGGATTTAGACATAGAAATTATTCGCAGCGACAGCTGGTTTGTTTACTTTCGTGTGCATGTTCATGAACTGTTCTTCATTGTCCTAATATCTGATTTATCTGCAATTCTGATTCACTGGAGAATTCTCTGTGCCTAGCGTTTTCTTTAACTGATTTCACAATCGTTTGTTTTGTTTTGATTTATTTGCTTTTACATTCGTCTCACCTAGCTTAATCTGAAATCTGAAATCTATTGTGTTTTCCTGACTCCCTGTGGATCAATAACCCTAAGTACTGCGATTGACCTCTTAATTTGAGAGAGTCTAGCTCTAGGGAAATTTGAGCATATCAAATTTTGGCGCCGTTGCCGGGGACTCAATTTGCCATTAGATTTTTACTACTAGGATTTTGTCTAGGTATTTTATTTTTGTTTTTGTTTTTCTTTCTTTGTTTTGTTTTTCAGGTACATGCGAAACCGCAATACCAGGAGCAGCCAAGACAAAGAGATTTTGGAACTAGGACTCGAGGAACTAGCACGTCTAGAGCGAACCAACCGAAAAGCGACGAAAGAAGCTAAGAAGATGGTTGCAAACACGATTGTGTTCCAAAGAGATGGTGGGTTTTTCGACAGAGAAGGAAACCCGTACAATGAGGATGGACAGAGACTGGATGCTGATGGGAATGTGATCGTCGAGCAGATCGATGAAGAACAGCAGCGAGCTCAAGAAGAAGAAGAAGCCAAACAGGCTCGTGTTCGGGAGGAACAGCTTCGTGTCGAGCGACACAACCTGGCTGTCGCTCGACACGATGGAAACGGAGGCGTCGATCGACAGGGTCAGCAGATCGCTCGACAGGAACAAAATGTTAATGTCGAGCGACACCAACCACACGTCGCTCGACACGAAGCTGTCCAGAATCGCACCTTGGCTGATTTCAACAGACCAGAACAGTTTTATGCGAATCGAGCTGCGATTCGACCTCCAGCGTTCCAGCGCAATGATTTTGAGCTCAAGCCTGCGTACTTCTCTTTAGTCGCTCAAGACCCGTTCTGCGGTCTTCCACATGAGAACCCGATGGATCACATAGAGCGATTCGAGGACTTGGCATCTGCTATCAAAGCAAATGGAGTTTCTAAAGACTACCTATTCTGCAAGCTTTTCCTATACTCTCTATATGGGGAAGCTAAGTATTGGCTAAGGACGCTACCACCGGGCTCGCTGACTAACTGGATGATGCAAAGTCCGAGGACCTGAGATCGAAGATCGCGACCTTCAAGCAGGGCGATATTGAGGCATTCAAGGCTGCGTGGTTTAGGTTCAAGAGCTATCAGAGAGACTGTCCACACCATGGATTCAACGAAGTGCAGCTACTCAATATTTTCTACAGAGGGATTGCGCTGCAATATTCTGTGTCTCTAGATGCTGCGAGTAGTGGGAACTTTAACACAAATTTGCCAGAGGCTGCCTTGAGACTTATAGAGAATCTTGCCAACAACAACAGTGCTAAAGCCATGGATTTTGAAAGGAGCAAGTCTGGACAGAGCATCAGTGGAAACCAGCTAGCAGAGGTCACTAAGAAGCTGGACACTATGACTAGTCTTCTAGCTGGGAAGAAGACAGTTCACTTTGCGCAAGATGTCGAACCTGCAGGAGAGGATGTGAACTATCTTCACCAGACCGGATTTCAGAAGCCTTACCAGAACAGCAGCTATAGGCGAGACTATGGATCTTCTTCGTATCAGAAACCGCCTCCTCCGTCAGAGAACAGTAGATTGGAATCCATGATGGAACGGCTTCTAGAGGGACAGCAGAAGTTGGCTGTGGAGTGGAATGGGAAGTTTGATTCACTCTACACGGACTTAAACGGTAAGATCGAAGCTCTAAGTACTCATGTCAGGAAGCTCGACGTCCAGGTAGCTCAAACTGCAGAAACTGTGAAGAGACAAGAAGGATTTCTTCCTGCGAAGACTGATAGGAACCCCAAAGGAGCCTGCAATACCGTTCTGACAGTAGAGGAGAATTATTTCGATGAGTTCGATGCGATTTTTGGAGCAGCAGAGCCTGTGTCGATCGACACAGATCATCCGTGTCGATCGACACGTGAAGAAATCGCTATTTCTGAAATCGAAGCTCTTCTGTCGAGCGACGAGCCTAAGTGTGTCGCTCGACACGATGAAATCAGTCGTGTCGATCGACATAGACACCATATCGCTCGACACGCAGGCCAATCCGAAACTGTTCATCCGAACCCATCTCCAATCCTCGAGGAATCCGTCTATAAGCCGAAGCTACCCTTTCCCAGAGCTAGAAAGAGCAAACAAGAGGCTACGGAGGCCATTTGTAAGAGGATGATTGAGAAAATCATGGTTGAGATGCCTCTTGTGGATGCAATCAAGCTTTCTCCTGTGATTCGCCGTTATGTGCAGCGAATGGTTGCTAATGGAATCAGTCCAGAGGAATGTGCGCTGCTGACCAGAGATCTCCAAGCAGTACTCCTGAACATAGTTCCAGTCTCCAAAAAGAAGAAGAAGGAGATAGTGGTTTCTGCTGAGGTTAGCGCGATGATCCAGGGCAAAGTTCCTGTGAAGTTACCTGATCCAAGAAGTTTTGTACTCGACTGTTCCATCTCTGATGAAAGCTTTTCTCACTCTCTCTGCGATACGGGTTCTGGAATTAATCTTATGCCTCTTCCCGTTGCTGTAAGACTTAGGATGACGGACTTCAAGAAGACAAGGATGTCTCTAATCCTAGCTGATCGTTCTAAGAGATTCCCGAAAGGAGTTCTTGAGGATGTGCCTATTAGAATTCAGGACTGCGTTATTCCAACAGACTTTGTCGTTTTGGAATACGATGAAGAGCCTCAGGATCCTTTGCTTCTGGGAAGATCATTCTTAGCAACAGCTAGAGCGCATATTGACTGTAGAAGAGGAACGATTAAGCTTGACCTTGGTGATGTCATCTTGGATTTTGACATGGACAGTACAAGGAGAAGACCCACCATTGATGGTCAAGCTTTCTCTGTGGATACATCGCTAGAAGATCAGCCAACTGAGGAGCCTTCGAAAGTCATTTCTGCTGAGACCATTGAGGAAGCAATTGCTACAGTACCATCCGCTGAGGTACTTCTTGAAGAGCCCAGGTATGAACCTTCAGTACTTAATTCCATCTCTTCTGATTTCATTAAAGTTGAAAAGCCTGTTACGCGCTTACGCAAGCCTCGAATTTCTCGAAAGCTTGGTTCTTCTGATGAATTTGCAGGCAACAGAAAAGAAGAGATGACGCCAAAGAGAACTATAAAGCCATTCGCGAAGTTGCAAATCATCGTTCCCCAGAGGTTTAAAAATCAAGAAGAAGCAGTTCTTCAGGAGATGATGGAGAGAACGATGAGACTTTTCCCTGAGACTGTATCTGATAAGTCTGGGGGAGCTGTCCAGAAAACTCGAATCAAGCAAGCTACTGCTGGTTCCATCCCGGATAAAGGAAGTTCAATACTTCCTAAAGATCCACATTAAAGTCCTCAGTTCAAAAATAGTCAAGCTAAAGACTGAAAACAAGCGCTTAGTGGGAGGCAACCCACTTGTGAGTTTTATCTAACTATCTACTTATATTTATGTTTCTTTTTTCAATTTTACGCTTTGGTTTTGTTTTTGGTGTCGATTTTCAGGAAAACAAACGTTCGAATGCAAGTAAGAATGCTCTTTAGCACTCTGTGTCGAGCGACGAGACTTAGTGTGTCGCTCGACACGAAGAAAAATCTACCAGTCAGAATCGGGACAGAAACGTGAGTGTCGAACGACATACATGTCGTGTCGCTCGACACGACCCCCCTTGTACGAAATCTCACTTGATTTTTCATACGTTTCATTTTCTGTTTATCTTATTTAGCCAATCTCGGATTTAATAACACTGGGGACAGTGTTGTTTAAGTTTGGGGGAGGTAGTTGCTAACACTTGTGTTTTCTTTTGAGTTTTTCGTTAAAATTTTAAAATTTTTAGAGTCAAAACCTCTCTTTTAGACTTGCTTTGAACAACACTCGACGAACCATTTCCAATATAAGTTGATCAGCGGTTTTACAAGGTGGGTAACTGGAAAGGGATCGGTTTTCTGGAGCGAGTTCAGGTTTCTGGAGAACTCAGAAAGGATGTCAAAGACCTCGCCTTTAATGAACTTTAATCTCTTGTCAAGGGCGTTGGAAATCGCAAGACTTGATTCAGCTTCCAAACATTTGAAAGCGAGGAAGGACCGCTCTTGAAACTTCTTCCCGAATGACGAATTCAACTGTCCTAGATCGAAAAAAGAAGGCCTCATGACCCTGTCTCCACAAGAACACCAGTAGTGAGAGCTGATCTAGTGATCATAGAGATGCCAAGGAAATAAAAAGTCTACAGAAAAGTGCAAGCCCGAATTCAAAAATGCAGAGAAACAACAAATGGTAAAGGACCCTCTGCTGAGGTACCCGCCATCACAATGGCAAAGGCATTGCATCTCTATGAAAATCCTTAATTGGATACAGTTTCAGAGGGAAGAGAGAGGGTGAAACGCAGAAAGTGTTAAAGGAAGTAAAAGAATCTAGAAAGTCCAGCGATCAATATTCCCTCGATGAGACCGCACTTAATTGAACTTAAGGGGTCTGCGATTGAAAGTCTGAGATTTTCTAAGGGATTTAGAATCAAACTCGAGGATTGCTAAGCTTCTAGGGACACATCGAAGTATCACCAGGTATTAAATTTTGAGGAGTGAGCACACTGTTTTGCTTAGGGACAAGCAAACACTAAGTCTGGGGGAGTTGATATATCATGGTTTTTACCGGTTTTCAACCATGATATAAGTCCATGTTTTAGAATCTTTTGGTGTTTTCCAAGTGTTTTTAGAGTCTTTACAGGAACTGGACCGTCTGGAGCATAAAAGATGTTTACTGGAGGTTTTGGAGCATTCGCGGAATGAAGTGGCAAAATGCAAATTCGGAGTCACTGTTTGGAATCTGTGTCGAGCGACGTGACTATGTGTGTCGTTCAACACGAAGCCTTCAGATGTTTACTTTTATGTTTAGGACGGTTTGGAACTTGTATAAATACGTATTTAGAGTCATTGTTTAGACTCATGCTTTATTTTACGCTTTATTTTATAGAATTACTTAGAGAGTTTAATTAATAAAAGATGTTTTCTTCTATTGCTATGTCTGAGTAATTTCTCTTGTTAGGTTTAGGGTTTTTGAAAGTGTTTGATGAGTTGCTGATCTGATCTGTTTATTAGGATAAAAATCATTAGAAGTTCTTCATCTTAACTTGTTCTTATTGCTAATTTTAGCCTCGCGAACTGAAATCTGATATAGGGTTTATTAATAGAAACGACAGTTTGATTGATAATCCTGAACTAGTTTTTGATGAGCAAAATACCTATTCGCAAAGGGATTTGGCTTAGGATTTTGTGAACAATTGTGCTTGATCATTAATGCTTGTTTGAATCAACCTGATTTCGCAACGACAGTTGGTCTTCTAGGATTTAGACATAGAAATTATTCGCAGCGACAGCTGGTTTGTTTACTTTCGTGTGCATGTTCATGAACTGTTCTTCATTGTCCTAATATCTGATTTATCTGCAATTCTGATTCACTGGAGAATTCTCTGTGCCTAGCGTTTTCTTTAACTGATTTCACAACCGTTTGTTTTGTTTTGATTTATTTGCTTTTACATTCGTCTCACCTAGCTTAATCTGAAATCTGAAATCTATTGTGTTTTCCTGACTCCCTGTGGATCAATAACCCTAAGTACTGCGATTGACCTCTTAATTTGAGAGAGTCTAGCTCTAGGGAAATTTGAGCATATCAAATTTTGGCGCCGTTGCCGGGGACTCAATTTGCCATTAGATTTTTACTACTAGGATTTTGTCTAGGTATTTTATTTTTGTTTTTGTTTTTCTTTCTTTGTTTTGTTTTTCAGGTACATGCGAAACCGCAATACCAGGAGCAGCCAAGACAAAGAGATTTTGGAACTAGGACTCGAGGAACTAGCACGTCTAGAGCGAACCAACCGAAAAGCGACGAAAGAAGCTAAGAAGATGGTTGCAAACACGATTGTGTTCCAAAGAGATGGTGGGTTTTTCGACAGAGAAGGAAACCCGTACAATGAGGATGGACAGAGACTGGATGCTGATGGGAATGTGATCGTCGAGCAGATCGATGAAGAACATCAGCGAGCTCAAGAAGAAGAAGAAGCCAAACAGGCTCGTGTTCGGGAGGAACAGCTTCGTGTTGAGCGACACAACCTGGCTGTCGCTCGACACGATGGAAACGGAGGCGTCGATCGACAGGGTCAGCAGATCGCTCGACAGGAACAAAATGTTAATGTCGAGCGACACCAACCACACGTCGCTCGACACGAAGCTGTCCAGAATCGCACCTTGGCTGATTTCAACAGACCAGAACAGTTTTATGCGAATCGAGCTGCGATTCGACCTCCAGCGTTCCAGCGCAATGATTTTGAGCTCAAGCCTGCGTACTTCTCTTTAGTCGCTCAAGACCCGTTCTGCGGTCTTCCACATGAGAACCCGATGGATCACATAGAGCGATTCGAGGACTTGGCATCTGCTATCAAAGCAAATGGAGTTTCTAAAGACTACCTATTCTGCAAGCTTTTCCTATACTCTCTATATGGGGAAGCTAAGTATTGGCTAAGGACGCTACCACCGGGCTCGCTGACTAACTGGATGATGCAAAGTCCGAGGACCTGAGATCGAAGATCGCGACCTTCAAGCAGGGCGATATTGAGGCATTCAAGGCTGCGTGGTTTAGGTTCAAGAGCTATCAGAGAGACTGTCCACACCATGGATTCAACGAAGTGCAGCTACTCAATATTTTCTACAGAGGGATTGCGCTGCAATATTCTGTGTCTCTAGATGCTGCGAGTAGTGGGAACTTTAACACAAATTTGCCAGAGGCTGCCTTGAGACTTATAGAGAATCTTGCCAACAACAACAGTGCTAAAGCCATGGATTTTGAAAGGAGCAAGTCTGGACAGAGCATCAGTGGAAACCAGCTAGCAGAGGTCACTAAGAAGCTGGACACTATGACTAGTCTTCTAGCTGGGAAGAAGACAGTTCACTTTGCGCAAGATGTCGAACCTGCAGGAGAGGATGTGAACTATCTTCACCAGACCGGATTTCAGAAGCCTTACCAGAACAGCAGCTATAGGCGAGACTATGGATCTTCTTCGTATCAGAAACCGCCTCCTCCGTCAGAGAACAGTAGATTGGAATCCATGATGGAACGGCTTCTAGAGGGACAGCAGAAGTTGGCTGTGGAGTGGAATGGGAAGTTCGATTCACTCTACACGGACTTAAACGGTAAGATCGAAGCTCTAAGTACTCATGTCAGGAAGCTCGACGTCCAGGTAGCTCAAACTGCAGAAACTGTGAAGAGACAAGAAGGATTTCTTCCTGCGAAGACTGATAGGAACCCCAAAGGAGCCTGCAATACCGTTCTGACAGTAGAGGAGAATTATTTCGATGAGTTCGATGCGATTTTTGGAGCAGCAGAGCCTGTGTCGATCGACACAGATCATCCGTGTCGATCGACACGTGAAGAAATCGCTATTTCTGAAATCGAAGCTCTTCTGTCGAGCGACGAGCCTAAGTGTGTCGCTCGACACGATGAAATCAGTCGTGTCGATCGACATAGACACCATATCGCTCGACACGCAGGCCAATCCGAAACTGTTCATCCGAACCCGTCTCCAATCCTCGAGGAATCCGTCTATAAGCCGAAGCTACCCTTTCCCAGAGCTAGAAAGAGCAAACAAGAGGCTACGGAGGCCATTTGTAAGAGGATGATTGAGAAAATCATGGTTGAGATGCCTCTTGTGGATGCAATCAAGCTTTCTCCTGTGATTCGCCGTTATGTGCAGCGAATGGTTGCTAATGGAATCAGTCCAGAGGAATGTGCGCTGCTGACCAGAGATCTCCAAGCAGTACTCCTGAACATAGTTCCAGTCTCCAAAAAGAAGAAGAAGGAGATAGTGGTTTCTGCTGAGGTTAGCGCGATGATCCAGGGCAAAGTTCCTGTGAAGTTACCTGATCCAAGAAGTTTTGTACTCGACTGTTCCATCTCTGATGAAAGCTTTTCTCACTCTCTCTGCGATACGGGTTCTGGAATTAATCTTATGCCTCTTCCCGTTGCTGTAAGACTTAGGATGACGGACTTCAAGAAGACAAGGATGTCTCTAATCCTAGCTGATCGTTCTAAGAGATTCCCGAAAGGAGTTCTTGAGGATGTGCCTATTAGAATTCAGGACTGCGTTATTCCAACAGACTTTGTCGTTTTGGAATACGATGAAGAGCCTCAGGATCCTTTGCTTCTGGGAAGATCATTCTTAGCAACAGCTAGAGCGCATATTGACTGTAGAAGAGGAACGATTAAGCTTGACCTTGGTGATGTCATCTTGGATTTTGACATGGACAGTACAAGGAGAAGACCCACCATTGATGGTCAAGCTTTCTCTGTGGATACATCGCTAGAAGATCAGCCAACTGAGGAGCCTTCGAAAGTCATTTCTGCTGAGACCATTGAGGAAGCAATTGCTACAGTACCATCCGCTGAGGTACTTCTTGAAGAGCCCAGGTATGAACCTTCAGTACTTAATTCCATCTCTTCTGATTTCATTAAAGTTGAAAAGCCTGTTACGCGCTTACGCAAGCCTCGAATTTCTCGAAAGCTTGGTTCTTTAAAGCCAAGCTTTACGATTTGAAGAGTCGTGTCGATCGACACGATCTATGTGTGTCGATCGACACGAAGTTCGTCAAAGCCCGGATTTTCATCAGAAAAGTCCGTTCGAAGCCTTCAGATGTTTACTTTTATGTTTAGGACGGTTTGGAACTTGTATAAATACGTATTTAGAGTCATTGTTTAGACTCATGCTTTATTTTACGCTTTATTTTATAGAATTACTTAGAGAGTTTAATTAATAAAAGATGTTTTCTTCTATTGCTATGTCTGAGTAATTTCTCTTGTTAGGTTTAGGGTTTTTGAAAGTGTTTGATGAGTTGCTGATCTGATCTGTTTATTAGGATAAAAATCATTAGAAGTTCTTCATCTTAACTTGTTCTTATTGCTAATTTTAGCCTCGCGAACTGAAATCTGATATAGGGTTTATTAATAGAAACGACAGTTTGATTGATAATCCTGAACTAGTTTTTGATGAGCAAAATACCTATTCGCAAAGGGATTTGGCTTAGGATTTTGTGAACAATTGTGCTTGATCATTAATGCTTGTTTGAATCAACCTGATTTCGCAACGACAGTTGGTCTTCTAGGATTTAGACATAGAAATTATTCGCAGCGACAGCTGGTTTGTTTACTTTCGTGTGCATGTTCATGAACTGTTCTTCATTGTCCTAAAATCTGATTTATCTGCAATTCTGATTCACTGGAGAATTCCTCGTGCCTAGCGTTTTCTTTAACTGATTTCACAACCGTTTGTTTTGTTTTGATTTATTTGCTTTTACATTCGTCTCACCTAGCTTAATCTGAAATCTGAAATCTATTGTGTTTTCCTGACTCCCTGTGGATCGATAACCCTAAGTACTGCGATTGACCTCTTAATTTGAGAGAGTCTAGCTCTAGGGAAATTTGAGCATATCACCCCTAATCTCATTCTGCATAGACGACAACCACCCGAAGAGATAAGTAGAAATTGGCACTAAGCTTGACAAAAAAATCAAGGATGACCTTGTCTTATTTCTGAAGAAGAACATCAACACTTTTGCCAGGGCAGCATAAGATATGCAATGAATTGATATAAATGTAAACTGCCACGAGTTGAATGTTGACCTAATTTTCAAACCTGTTAAGCGAAAGAGACAGAAACTCGGGTTAGAGAGAGCAAAATCAGTGTATAACAAGGTGTAAAGGCTCATGCAAGTTGGATCAATCATCGAGGTGAAGTATATAGACTGGCTAGCTATTACCATCTTTGTAAAAAGAAGAATGGGAAGTAGAAAGTGTGAATAGATTTTACAGACTTCAACAAAGCTTGTCCGAAAGACAACTTTCCACTTCCCCACATAGACCGATTGGTGAAAGCTACAACATGTAACAAGTTGTTGACGTTTATGGATGCTTTCCCTGGGTATAATCAGATCATGATGAACCCAGAGGACCGAGAGAAGACAACATTCATCACAGATCGCGGGATCTACAACTAAAAGGTCATGGCTTTCGGCCTTAAAAATGGTAGAGCAACATACCAAAGACTTGTAAATAAGATGTTCACGAAAATACTTGGGAACATCATGGGAGTCTACATAGACAATATGCTTGTCAAGTCGCTAGAAGAAAAGGATCACGTAGCACACGTGGAAGAATGTTTCAAGCAACTGACTATGCACAACATGAAGCTGAATCCGAGAAAGTGTAGATTCGCAATAACATACGGTGAATTCCTAGGCTACTTAGTGACTCACCGAGGCATTGAAGAAAACCCAAAGTAGATTGACGCTCTTATCCAGATGGCTTCACAAAAAACACAGAAAGAAGTACAACGACTCATTGGATGAGTAGCCGCATTAATCAATTTATATCGCGATCCAAAGATAGATGCCTGCCTTTCTACAATACTTTTCATGGAAACAAGTAGTTTGAATAGACAAAGAAGTGCGAAGAGGCATTCTAGCAACTGAAAGGCTACAACGGGCTCTGATGAAATAGCTGACGGCACGGCTGTCCAAGAAGCAACAGAAAACAATCCAATAAGCAAAGTCAATGAAAGCGAGCCTTTATTCGACGGACGGCGAGAACCAGATTTACAAGGTGGACGCGGAAGATGACTCTGTCGATCCCTGTCAAGTTGAACCCATCAACCCTTTGACTTCGCCTCAAATTGACCATGAGGTGGATGCTATAAACAAGGATTCTCACTCTATATCAGATAAAGTCAATGCCAACATGAATCCCTCCGTAGGAAACAAAGCAACTGCAATGGAGCAAGATTCACCTGGGTCGGAATATGGTTGCGATACCCATTGGCTTGAGAAAATTCGCAGATATATTGACGACAGCACAAAATCCACTGATAAATGGGCAGCACGTAAGTTGAGAGCCCAAGCTACCATATACATTATATTAGATGGAAACATGTTCAAGAGGAGCTTGTTGGGACCACTATAAATCTGCGTTGAAGGAAAAGAAGCTCGCAAAATCATGGAGGAAGTTCATAGCGGTTCTTGTGGCAATCACTCTAGAGGACGAGCACTAGCACAGAAGATCAAGCACCACAGATACTACATGCCGACAATGATCAAAGATTGCGTGAAGTTTTCAACCAAGTGTGATAAGTGTCAACTCCATGCTCCCAAGATCCATCAGCCAACAGAGATGCTCTCCTCAATCACCTCCCCTTATCTGTTTATGATATGGGGTATGGATATCGTTGGACCTCTGCACCCTTCAAGACAGCGATGCTGGCTGCTTGTGCTAACAGAGTACTTCTTGAAGTGGGTTGAGGTAGAAGCTTTCATCTCCATAAAAGACGCGTAAGTGGAGCACTTTGTATGGAAAAACATCATCTGCAGACATGGTGTTCCTTATGAGATCATCAACGACAATGGATCCTAGTTCATATCGGAACTTTAATTTTGAAGGATTCTTGATATATCATGGTTTTTACCGGATTTCGACCATGATATAAGTCCGTTTTATAGAGTCTTTCCAGTGTTTCGCATATGTTTTAAAGTCTTTACAGGTACTTGGACATTTAGAGCAGAATGTGGGAATATGGAGCATTATGGAGCATTGCGGATGAAAGTGTCGAAGTTTCAAGTGATGAATTGAAATTTAGACTTCGTGTCGATCGACACCATCTCTGGGTGTCGATCGACACCCTGTTCGTACAAGGCATAGTCAAGTTTTGATAAACTGCCGTTTTTGCCCAGAAGTTCCAGAAGTTTACATAATTGTTGAATGTTAGTTTTGAGACTCTATTTATAGTTTTTCACAGTCGTTGTTTAGGTTTATGCTTTATTTTATTAAATCTTAAGAGATATCGATATTATATATGATATTTGCTTCGTTCAATACGTCTGGGTAGTATCCTAGTTAGGTTCTAGGGTTTTCAAAGGATGATGAAGAGTGTGAGGATTTATTTACTATTGGGATTGCATCATATTTGTTCTTCACCTTGATTGCATTAACTTTGATTTATGACTGAATTGGATATCATAGGTTGTTTAATATATGCGACCATCATTATTAGATTACTGGAATCAAATCATAGGTGAACAAAAAGACTATCCGCAAAGAAATTTGGTTTATGATCTTTGTGAACAAATCGAACCTGAATTTAATGCTTGTTTAAATTAATCTGAATTCGCAACGACAGTTGGCTTTCTAGGGTTTAGACATAGATAATATCTTCAACAAAAGTTTATTTATTTTACATTAGTATTTCGAGTTCTAGAATTGCACTTCATAAATATCCCGATATTAAGTGTATTTTTTAATTTGTATTTATTCACGCGAATTTCCTAAGGCCTAGCGTTTGTCTTTTAATTTATTTACAACGTTTCAATGTTTGCTTTATTTACTTGTTTTTTCATTCATGCATCTTGCTCAGCTTAATTCGAATTTATAAATCTATTGTGTTGCCTAATTCCCTGTGGATTCGATATCCTAAGTAATGCACGCGATCTCTTAATTTGAGAGAGTAGCTCTAGGAAAATTTGAGCAAATCAAATTTTGGCGCCGTAGAATCATAAACCATTAGATTTTTATTATTAGGATTTTGTCTAAGTTTATATTTTTGTTTTACTAAACTAGCTTTTCTCTTTTGGTTTCAGGTGCATGTTTCATCGCACCACTAGGAGCAATCAAGAGCAAGAGTTAGTCAACTACAATCTCCAAGAACTAGCACGTGTAGAACGTGAAAACAGAAGAGCAGTCAGATTAGCTAGGATGGATGCTAGAGAAGTACTCATAATAGTTCTAGGAGGTGATGGAATCCTGCGTGATCCAGCAGGATTGAGATACAACAAGGACAGAGGATCGATGACGATAGTAATGTGATCGTCGAGGAACTAGCGATTTAGGATGGAGGTGTCGAGCGACAAGAAGGAGCTATCGATCGACGTAAATGAAACTTGAGTGTCGATCGACACCAAGTCCAGAATCGACCAAATTTGTTGAGGAGGAACGCGAACGTTGAGGGATGATGCACTTTGGGAGATTACAATCGTCCAGACTAATTCTATGTGAATCAAGCTGCGATTCGTCTACCTACCTTTCAGAGGAACGACTTCGAGCTGAAGCCAGCTTACTTCAGCCTGGTAGCTCAGAATCCCCTTCATGGAGTTCTTCACGAACATCCCATGGACCACATTGAGAACTTAGAGGATTTAGAATCTAGCATGAAGGCTAATGGAGTGTCGAGTGACTATCTGTTCTGCAAGCTATTCCTCTACTTTCTTAGTAAGGATGCATCTTATTGGAAGAAGAACTTGAACCAGGAGTTAAGGATAGAGATTCCTGTATTTCGTCAAGGTCTGACAGAAGCATTCCGGGCTGCATGGATGCGATTAAAATCCTATCAGAGAGATTGTCCTCACCATGGATTCAACGACGTGCAATTGCTAGGCACCTTCTTCAGAGGAGTGGACTGGAGGTACCTGATGGCTCTGGATGCTACGAGTAATGGGAACTAACACCAACTCTCCAGAGAATTTGCTTCAATTAACAACACTAAGAACGCCGAATTTGAGAGGAAGAAGCTAAGCGAGAACAAGGATGGATGTAAGCTCTTGGCTGAGGTGAATGCTAAGCTCGACTCTATGCATAATTTTCTTGTTGGGAAGAAGTTGGTTTACTTTGCACAAGGATATGGGTCGTCTTATCAGAAGCCGTTTTAGAGCAACAACTTCAATAGAAGCTATGGTTTTTCGTCTTACCAGAAGCCTCCTGAACAAGACAATGAGATGAAGTCTTTGCTCGAACAGATCCTAGAAGGACAGGAGAAGATGACCGTGAGCTTCAATGGAAAGATGGATGTAATGTATCAGGATTTGGATGAAAAGAATGAAGCATTAAGCACTCATGTCAAGAAGCTAGACGTCATGGTTCTCAAACTGTTGGTGCTATCAAGATGCAAGAGGGCTTTCTTCCTGCAAAGGCTGATACTAACCCAAAATGTGCTTGCAATGCCGTTATGGTAGAAGATGAGGATGATCTCGTGAAGATTGAAGCTGATTTTGGAACTGCAGATTTAGTGTCGATTGACACTGAAGGATGAGTGTCAATTGACACTCCACAAAGAATCGAACCAGATTTCGACATTAGATGTTGGTGTCGATCGACATCAAGCTAATGTCGATCGATATCAAGCTAGTGTCGATCAACACCCAGTGCAGACGAGTCCATATTTTACAAAAACTTCCGTATCAGCCGAGGAAAGAGTACACACTCCTAAGGTTTCTTTTCCACGGGGTAGAAGGTCTAAACAGAAGGTTGAAGACATTATTTGCAAGGCGATGATAGATAAGATTATGATTGAGATGCCTCTAGTCGACGCGGTTAAGCTTTCACTAGCTTTAAGGGGGAATGTCAAGAGGATGGTTGCAAATGGTGTGAGTCCTCAGGAAGGAGCACTGCTTACCTAAGACATCAGAGCGATTCTCTTAAACACAACTCTAGTGCCAAAGAAGAAGAAGAAGAAGGAGGTGATGGTTTTTGAAGAGGTTAGCGCCATGATTCAGAGTAGGATTCTAGTGAAGCTACCAGATCCAAGAAACTTCGTGCTACACTGCTCAATATCAACATGGAAGTTTCATAATTTTCTTTGTGATTTAGGATCATGTATTAATTTGATGCAACTTTCAGTTACAATTAGACATGGAAGGACTGATTTCAAGCCGACGAGGATTTCTCTTATTGTATCTGATCGATCCAAGCGAATCCCGGAAGGTGTTTTAGAGGATGTTCCGATTAAAATCAAAAATTGCATCATTCCAACAGACTTTGTGGTTTTGGAATATGATGAAGAACCTCAAGACTCTCTTATCCTGGGAAGATCGTTTTTAGTTACTGCTGGTGCTACAATTGATGTAAGGAAATGGAAGATCAAGCTTGATCTAGGTGATGTTGTCATGGATTTTGACATGGACAACAAGAAGGAAATCCACCATCGATGGTCAAACTTTTTTGTGGAAAATTTAGTGGATGAAGACTCAATCAAGGAGTTGGATACTAGTCCATCTTTCCATTGAAGCTCACGGTCATCTTCTCCTGTCCTTCTAGGATCTGTTCGAGCAAAGACTTCATCTCATTGTCTTGTTCAGGAGGCTTCTGGTAAGACGAAGAATCATAGCTTCTATTGAAGTTGTTGCTCTGAAACGGCTTCTGATAAGACGACCCATATCCTTGTGCAAAGTAAACCAACTTCTTCCCAACAAGAAAATTATGCATAGAGTCGAGCTTAGCATTCACCTCAGCCAAGAGCTTACATCCATCCTTGTTCTCACTGGGTGTTGATTGACACTAGGTTTCTTTTCCACGGGGTAGAAGGTCTAAACAGAAGGTTGAAGACATTATTTGCAAGGCGATGATAGATAAGATTATGATTGAGATGCCTCTAGTCGACGCGGTTAAGCTTTCACTAGCTTTAAGGGGGAATGTCAAGAGGATGGTTGCAAATGGTGTGAGTCCTCAGGAAGGAGCACTGCTTACCTAAGACATCAGAGCGATTCTCTTAAACACAACTCTAGTGCCAAAGAAGAAGAAGAAGAAGGAGGTGATGGTTTTTGAAGAGGTTAGCGCCATGATTCAGAGTAGGATTCTAGTGAAGCTACCAGATCCAGGAAACTTCGTGCTACACTGCTCAATATCAACATGGAAGTTTCATAATTTTCTTTGTGATTTAGGATCATGTATTAATTTGATGCAACTTTCAGTTACAATTAGACATGGAAGGACTGATTTCAAGCCGACGAGGATTTCTCTTATTGTATCTGATCGATCCAAGCGAATCCCGGAAGGTGTTTTAGAGGATGTTCCGATTAAAATCAAAAATTGCATCATTCCAACAGACTTTGTGGTTTTGGAATATGATGAAGAACCTCAAGACTCTCTTATCCTGGGAAGATCGTTTTTAGTTACTGCTGGTGCTACAATTGATGTAAGGAAATGGAAGATCAAGCTTGATCTAGGTGATGTTGTCATGGATTTTGACATGGACAAGACAAGAAGGAAATCCACCATCGATGGTCAAACTTTTTTGTGGAAAATTTAGTGGATGAAGACTCAATCAAGGAGTTGGATACTAGTCCACCATATGTTGCTGAACAGACAATTCCACATCTCCCAACCCACGAACTCCAATAGAGCAAATGTACGCACTTTCTGAACTCAAATCTCCTAATTTCGTCAATAAAGATTTAAAGAGTGAAAAAGCTGTTTTGCGCTTATGCAAGCAACGAGTTTCTCGTAGAATGCTTGGTTTTTCTTCTAATGATCCTGTAGGAATATCTAAAGAGTGTAAAGAAGAGGTGAATCGTAGCAAGGTGAAGTTTATAAAGTACTCAAAACCTTTTGCCAAGATTAGGATTGTCATTCCTCAAGAGTTGAGGGAGAAAGGAGAAAAGTAGTTATTTTAGAAATGATGCAGAAAACGGTGAAGCTTATTCCTGGTATTATTCCATGGAAAAGTGCAGATCCACCCGACATCTGAGTTCCTCGACACATTCAAGCTAAGGACTGAAAACAAGCGTTTAGTGGGTTTTGGTTTTAGTTTTCATTGTTTCAGGCTTCATTGATTGGAAAAAAAATTACGAAGGAGCTGCGGATCGACCATGTCGATCTATCGAATCAAAATTATAGGTGTCGATCGACACTCCTATCTGTGTCGATCAACACCCCCACGACAGGTAACAATCTTCTTCGTTTTTCAATTTATTTCGTTTTGTTATCTTTTATTTTCACCAATTTTAAGCTTAAAACCACTGGGGATAATGTCGTTTAAGTCTGGGGGAGGTAGTTGCTAACTATTGTATTTGTTTTTGAGTTTTGAGAGTCAGTTTTAAAATTTACGGGTAGACTCCTCCTATACTTGCTTTGAACAGCACTCAAAGGATCATTCTGAATGCAAGTTGGTTGGTTTTACTAAGGTGGGTAACTGCAAGTGGATCGGTTTAACGGAGCGAGTTCAGATTTCAGGAGAATGCCAAAAAGGATGTTGCAGACCTCGCCCTTAATAAACTCTAATTTCTCGTCTTGGGGTTTGGTAATCGCAAGACTTGATTCATCTTTCAAACACTAGAAAGCGAGGACTGAAACAACCAGCTTTTTTTTTTAACCTAGACATTTCTACTGCGGAAAAACATAACAATTAAACCAATAAAATAATCCATTAATTCCATTTATTAAATAATTCCTTAACCAAATAATTCAAACATCAGAATTCAGGAATGCTGAAATAAATAAACTAGCAACCTAATAAACTGGTTCGCTAGACAAAGCAACATAACAATAGACCCTATCATCCTCTCCTTGATTCCACAATCACACTTTTTCTTTACCTGCAACTCAAAAGAAACCGGGAGTTACGTGAGTATTATCATAAATACTCAGTGGAGCGGTCATCCCGCTAACAATTTACACAAACAACATTTAACGATAAATAACCAAGTTTAAACAATTAAACCAATTCCTTTAAATATCCAGATTAACATTTGAACCGATGCCTTCAATTATCCAGATTATCAATTAAACCAAACCCGGTTAAAAAATACTTTTTCCAAACATTCGTCAAATAGATGTCGGGTGTCGATCGACACGCCACCATGGTGTCGATCGACACTCGACCAAAACGAGTATCGTCTTCTTCACAGGGTGTCGATCGACACAGCCTCTATGCGTCGATCGACACAGCCTCTAGGCGTCGATCGACACTCTGTTCCAGAATCCAGAGACTGAGCCTGTCCTCACGTGACTCGTCTCGATTCGTCGCGAATCGATACAGCAAACACACAAACCATGCAACACAACACGATTCACACATAAACAGAGACAAAACAATCAATAACATGCCAAAACCTCAATCAATCCATTCATCATTCAATCCATAATCAATTTCTAGCATTTCCTTGCGATCACGCACTCACCTCGCGATTTAGGATCGAAACAATGATGATCACGAAGAACGCACACCCTACAGGACTTGAATGACTCTGACTCTACGCTGAAACCACATGGAACTCGCCACAAATCCACACCGAAACTACACAAACAAGGAACTTCTCGAGAAAACGAACGATTCACGGATAACTCTCGATTCTCACTCGAAACCCTCGATTTTCTCTGCGTTTTTCCTTTCTTTCCTGCGGCCACCAATCCCTAGAACCTATAAATACAAAAGCCCTAAGTTTAAACCTTAAACCGCAGCTACTGAGCCAAAAATCTAATTAACCCGAGTTCTGCAACTCTGGTGTCGATCGACACTACCCCAGGGTGTCGATCGACACTAAACTGCACTTATCGGTTCTGGGATGTTATAATTCTCCCCCACTAAACAGAATTCGTCCTAAAATCCTCACAAAACCGTCTATCAAAGACTCATACATGACCCAAAACCGGTCAATATCTCCCGAGATCCTAACACCCGATCTTGAAGGCTCTCGTCCAGTCTCATGCTTATACGCCCGTTTACAGACATCTATTACTCTTACCTCATTCCACACCTCTCCCACTTGCAAGACGCATCCTTTGAGCTATTGGTGTCACACCACTCCCACTCGCAGGATGCATCCTTTGAGCTATCGGTGTCTCGTGTCCCTTCCACTCACAGGATGCATCCCTTAAGATCCGGGTACACCGTTCCCCTTCCACTCTCAGGACGCATCTTTTGAGCTCCGGGTACACAGGGAAGACTAATCATTCCCTCGAGAGAACGCGTTCTCTCCAAAATAAAATGAATGAGTCACTCGGGACCGCAGCCTCTAGAGTAATAAATTCTAAATGTCTATAAACATCTATTGACTAAACTACCTCTCGTGGTCAAACTCGATACTCCCTAACCTGGAATATCACCACAACACATATAAGAGCAACCATCTTATAGAACAGATAAATAAGAACCAACTCCATCTTATAAATCTTTAAAAAAAAAGAGTATAATCGTTACAACGAAAACGAAAATACAAAATAAGCAACATGCTAAACAACAAAACTGGAACCACAAAGAGAAATAAAGCTCAAACAGCGACCTGCTTGTCGAACCATTTCCTGAACTTTAACTTCATCTTTGCCTCGGGCTCCCAAGTCTCCTCCTCGCAACCAGCGCAATCCCACAAAATCCACAACAAAGGAATCTTCTTTCGACGTAGCTCCTTGACTCTCCTCTCCAGAATCCTCACAAGAACCGCCAAAATAGTCAAATCAGGCTGAAGATCCACAGGAATCTCAGGCACTAACTCTTCCGACTCATGCATTCACTTCCTCAACATCGACACATGGAAAACCTTATGAAATGCCTTCATGATCGGTGGTAACTTAAGCCGATACGCCACCGGTCCAACTCGCTCCACTACAGGAAACAGACCCATAAAACGCGGACTCAGAAATGGATCTATTAGAACCCCTCAACATGGCCATCTTGAGATACACGCGATCTCCTACCGCAAACTTAAGCTCTCACCTCCACTTATCAGCGTAACTCTTCTGACGATCCTGAGCTTCCTTCATGTTCAACCTCACAAGACAAAACTTCTCCATCGTCTCCAGAATATAAGTAGCTCCATGAATACTGCGCTCCACCACTTGGGTCCAGCATAAAGGCGTCCTACATGGCCTCCCATACAAAGCCTTGAAAGGAGCTCATCCCATCTTCAACTCATACTCTGCCTTCAACTTGAACTTCGCCTGATCAACAGCTTTCTGAACGGTTGCATCTTAGAGCATGGTCGCGGCGTCTAAACGGGCAGTCAGATCAGAGACTTCTTGCTGCGCTTCCTCTTAGCTTCTGTATCTGTAAATGTGCCATCTATCTTGCGGCGCTTATCCTCAGTCTCCTTTACATCAGCTTCCAAAACAGCAACTCGAGCCTCCGCTTCGCGTTTTAAATTCGTATAGTCATCACAAGCTTTCTAAGTATTAGTCAGCTGAAATGTCTGCGAGAGGGCACTCACTTCATTATCGACGGTAAGCTTGTTAAGCGAAGGAAGGAACTGCCAAGGAGAAACAAGTTAGTAAATCCAAAGCAAAAAGGGACATGCTGCAAAAGTTATCAGAAACTCATACCTTCATACAATTGAGAGCCATGGCCGAGTAGACGATTTTCATCGACATATCTCTCAGAGGAGGAAACTTAGTTCCTGGAAGAACGACCTTTGACATATGAAACACCGCTAGGCCGCTATCGTTAAACCAATCCCTCGAATTGTTGTTTTTCTCGCTATATTCTCGAGGATGCTGATGATTCGGCTTTGTAGCATCATCTTTCTTCCTTGCATCATTGCGGCACCTCAGTGATGGCTCACGACGATGATCAGTGGTAACATTTTGCTCAAGCTCAGGACGACGCGACTTAGGCGCAAGAGCAGTAGTAGTGCCAACTCTAGGGACTAACAACGACGTTCCCGCTTGTTGCCGTGCCCTCTCATTTGTGTCAGCTCTAGCCTCAACA